>CM026389.1:54803737-54824110 GCA_014843695.1 Archivesica marissinica | reverse complement strand
AATCTAATCAGAAACAGTGATTAGATTATAGTGATATTGAGTAATGACGGATTAGAAAGATTGGATGTTAAATATACTGTGTAAGCGCATAGTCGGCTCACACAAATGGATTGTTAAATAAGCTTTTAATGATACGATGTATATATATATAGATCACTGATTATATATATATGGATATTTCTGATGCCAATTAAACAAGATATATATAGAAGAAATGTAATACTGTGTTGAGTTATCATTAATACATATAATAACGAAGAAACCCCCTAGACAACTCCAGCGAGTCTACAATAGGATAGACCCTGGTAAGAGCCGTAGCAACCGAGACATATTATTACGAGAAGAAAAAGGAGAGTTTGCGACACTGTATTGAATGTACCGATATATAAACGATATAAACCTGACAAGCTATTGTGTTAGTAAATCAACGAAAGTATTAATATTCTCTCTCTGTGTTCCCTTTCTGTTCTATTTATATATTAATATTCCCTTTCTGTTCTATTTATGTATTAATATTCCCTTTCTGTTCTATTTATGTATTAATATTCCCTTTCTGTTCTATTTATGTATTAATATTCCCTTTCTGTTCTATTTATGTATTAATATTCCCTTTCTGTTCTATTTATGTATTAATATTCCCTTTCTGTTCTATTTATGTATTAATATTCCCTTTCTGTTCTATTTATGTATTAATATTCCCTTTCTGTTCTATTTATGTATTAATATTCCCTTTCTGTTCTATTTATGGATTATTCTAATACGATCCAGCTAATAACATACATACTTGTAGAGTAAAATCTACCTCGGGTTATTCTGCGATATACCTACCTTGATATACCAACTATGCTGCGCGCGCACCGTGTTTTGGCTATTCCATTTATACAATTCGTGTACAGTTTTATGAATGAAAGTCACGTGATGTTTATAAATAATACCGTGGGAATTCGCGGAAGTGAGTTACTATTCTGTACAGTTTTATTTGACAAAATAAATAAAATTATTGATCAGTTACAACTTTTGTTCAGTTATGCACTAGATTGATATTTTCTATAAAAAATAACGTCATCACCCCTTACGCGGGAGGACATTTCGAAAGCCAAATGCACGGCGTTTGAAGAAAATACTTCTTGATTCTCGTCTAAAATTATTAGAAGTAAGTCGTGTTAGAATCGAAATAATAAGTATCAACTGTGGTATAACGCAGAATAACCCGAGTTTGAAGTTCTTATGCGTAGAAATATATTTCTACGCATAAGAACGACAAACGAGAGTTATTCTGCGATATACCACGGTTGATACTTATTGTTTCTTAAATATTCCCTTTCTGTTCTATTTATGTATTAATATTCCCTTTCTGTTCTATTTATGTTTGTAAAGTAAAAGCACATACACATATTATGTCAAAATATGGATTGATGTAAACACAAAATCCACTGTAGGTTTATTATTTATAGCTTATTACAGTGAATCTTTTTTTGTTCGATTTCGTAACAATTCTTACAACATTAGTGTAATCGATCGCATGACACGTGACTGTACAATTCCCATACGCCAACAGTCAATATTTTCAGTAATAGTGGCTGACTTGGACAAAACGCCTCTTATTAGTAGACGCGTATTGAAATGCATACATAAAAGCTTCTAGATACTCATTAATTATATAAATAGATAGGGAGTCAACTCGAATCTTACAGACGAATCTGTAGTTTCAGTCTGTCCATGTTTTACTTCTGGCAAAATGACAGCCTGGGGAAACTGATTTCCGAGCGTAGCGCCACCTACATACAACCTATTTTACGGGTGTTGATTGAAGAATGACAACTCTTTTCTGCAAGATACGATAGCTAAGATAGAAACAGATTTGTTTTCGGAAATCACCGAACAGGCACGGTTATACACGATCATTTCCGAAAATGCACGAATGCTCCGGTGGCCTCATTTACATTGCAATGATGTCACGTTTCTGCGTTATACAGATAATTATTACGTCACCAGAGAAAGAAAAGAACCAGTAATGCTTCTGGAATTCTACACACTCCTCCTAATAATAAAATGACTAAGATATTTCTGTTGGCGTCGCCCCGAGTAACCCGAGTAGTATTATTATTAGTATATACCAAACTTATATAGCGCTCTTTTCATCTAAAAATAAAACGTTCAAAAGCGCTGTACAGCCTAAAATATCACAAATATTGATAACAACGTCCACATACAATGAGATAAAACAAGACAAAATAGCAAACACAATTACAATGGATTCTAGATAAGCTATAAAATATTCGGATCTAAAATTATAACAAATTAAAATATAGGTAATAATTAAATAAAATGTGTTCATTTGCAGTCTTAATCCTGATTGAGTGCATACACAGTTCAATATTTATGTTCCATATGAACATTTAAAAAGGTGTGTCTTCAAAGCCTTTTTGAAAGAACACAATGTTGTTGCACTTCTAAGATTTGATGGAAGAGAATTCCAAAGTTTTGGGGCAGCAGTCATGAAACTTCTATCTCCGTATGTGACAGTCCGACTTCTTGGTAACACAAGAGTAGCTGCTTCATGTTTAGACCGTAAGTCTCTCCTTGGTATATAAACCTCAAGCAAGTTTCTCATATAAATCGGTGCTTCTCCATTCAATACTTTATATGTGTGAGTAACCAGGGACGACGATAAATAAATGTATTCGGAACAAAAATCAGACTGCTGTTTTGTCTTGTGTCTAAGCCAATGAAAAGTAAGCAGCGAACTCATCTGCATATTTGCATTTCAACCTACTAAATTGCGTTATTCTTGATCGTAGTGTACGAGGTATTGAATAGTGACATTGCGTAAAGGTCATTTTCTCGCTGACAAGAGGAAAAATTCTAAGCAAATTTATTGATAATATATTAGTTTATATGCATAATAAATTATTCGGTCGCTAACATTTCTTGACATATGTTTGCAAATAATCTTATATATGCTCAATAACTTATACTTATATATGTTTGTTTTATGCTGATGGCCCTATCCTACTCTCCTATCTTCGGAACATTGACTACAGAATTACACCATAACCATAATCAGTGGTACCCATTCTCGTCTCTCATCTCTAGATAATGGTTTGGGAAACAGCTCTCACATTTTATAAATATTGCATTTCTGAGTTGGCACTATGCTAAACATCACCCCCTACCAAGTGTGGATTTAATCCATTTGTTCTTGTATATTAATGTTACAACATGATGTAAATATTGATACAATAAAATATGTTTAAACTAAAGTGTGGAATTCGTGATAGCACAGCGGTAGCATGTTCGATTCATGCGACAACGACCCGGAGTTCGAGCCATACTGGTGACGATACGATTGTGTCCTTAGGCGAGGAATTTAAGTTCCAAGTGACGTGGCCTCTTCTCCCTCCCTCGTTACGATGGACGACATTAGGAATAAGTTATCGAGAGTGATTAATATAAGTTGTAAGAAGATTTTTCGCAATCGAGCTAAAATAAATTTTTCGCAATCGAGCTAAAATAAATTTATAATCTAAATATTACCTCTTGAACCATTTGAAGTTCTGCAGGTTACGCAGTATAGTGTAGAACATATGTCTTAACGTTGCCAAAAGCACAATATTGATCGCGGAGCAATATATCGGTGTGCCGTTCATGCGTGAAGGCACGGGAATTTCTTAGCTGGAAAGTATAGGGTTGTCAATTCTAGGCCAAAAGCATCGCAGAGTGAACATCGACAATGACAGTAATTCAAATTCGCATGTATGTTCAGTGTATGTTTCGATGGAATTGATGTTGTTTTTTAATGGAAGACAATTTCACAAGTTATGGGGAACACACGGGAAAAGATGCATTTACATCAGATTGAAATTTATATATAGAGAATGCCTTTTGCTCTGGTGTACAGTTTTCCAGAGTTTTTTACATACATTTTATGAATTTTTATCTGGTTTTTCAGAGTTTTTTCCACTGGCCCAGTATAAACATATTTGACAATACATACTTCAAAAAGAGTAGGGGAAGTCATAGCACCAAGTGTGTGTGTTTTACGTTTATTTATCGTCGCTACCGGTTGCCCATATGAGCGACGCCTCCTGGAGAGATTAGTCATTTTAGATTGTTGGAGGATAGTGCAATGATACAGACAGAGACCCATTCCAGAGTCTCCGCTGGTTCTTTTACCTCGGTTTAACCCTTTCAACACCACATACCTCTACATAGGCTTACAAACAGTGCAGATCCAGATGAGCCGGCTCGTGACGAGCCGTCTCATCAGGATCTGCACTTTTTGCCAGTAATATTACTATTTTTAGACATAATTACCCATTTTGATAAATGAACTTGTCCAAATGTGATTTTCTGATTCATTTATTGGTTTATGAATATCATGGACCAGTCCATGTCAGTTACTTGGTGTTGAATGGGTTAAAGTCCCATCTGAAAGACTGTTAATTGTATTAGGGTCACACGGGGGATCGAAGTTGCAATCCCTGGATTACCATGCCAGCGTGTTAATCACTGGACTACAGATCCGTCTGCGAATACGTGAGCACATACTGATTCTTGTAAAGTCAAATCAGCGGCACATCATACATGCATTTAATATTCCTGGGGCCTCCGTGGCAGAGTTGGTACGGTCGCTGATATCTAACCATTTGCGATTCACAGCAGTAGGTTCGACTCTCAATTGTTGTGTCGAATGTTTGCAAGTTTAGAACCTATCCAGATGGCTTGCTCAAGGTCGATTGTTGTACTCGGTAACTCGTCGATGCCTAACTTAAATTAAATTAAAATATTTACATTTGTTGTTTTTATTTTCACATTCTTTTATATGCGGTTGTAATGTTTGTACATGTATGAAATGCGGAATAAATAAAACAAAATGTTAAAAAAGAATGTGAAAATAACACCGACAAATGTAAACTGTTTAAGTGCCAGTGGAGTTCGAACCATTGTCCATCTGCAAAAATCATTCAAACGCGGACATCCTATCCACTGCGCTAATCAGACACATATATACTGTTTAGTGTGTGTTTTACATTTATTTATCGTTGCTACCGGTTGCCCATATGAGCGACAACTCCTGAAGAGATTAGTCATTTTAGATGTTTGGAGGATGGTGCAATGATACAGACAGAGACCCAGTCCAGGGTCTCCTCTGGTTCTTTTACGTGCACAATGTAAAGCACCGACACGAGACCTCGGTTTAACGTCCCATCTGAAAGACTGTCAATACTGTTCAGGTGGTATATCTGTATTGTATACCCCCACATATCCAATATTGATGTGTTTACATGTGGGCTCTATTTTTAAAACCCATAATATTGCCAATGTCTTCAGGTACGACAGTAGAAAATACAATAGCGATGTAAATATCTCTATTTATGTTATGCTGGTAGTCAAGTGTATGCCAGAGCAAACAGCATTATGAATTATTCAGATTCCATGACTTGTTTATCGGTAGAAATAGAATATACTTGAATTATTTGCTTTTATTGTTTTAGATTAACTGATACTTCCTCTTAACTCTTCTTAATTGTAGTATGAACCTGTGTGGTGCTAATGACCTTTCGTCATTGCAATTTAATGCATACAGAATGTTATCTACATAGTAGTTTTAGTTGTAGATATATTGTATACAATGTACTTAACCTGGCGCGATATAGCCTGAACTGTGCTGATGCGCCGTTAAACCAAATAAAATAGAAATAGAAAATGTGTGGTGCTAAGTTAAAATGCACGACCCACTGCTGATCTTCTAAGAATATTAGAAATACGCTAATTGCATTATAATTGCGCTTTCCGATAAATATAGTTTTACATTTTAAGGCCGGTTTCATCTCTTGTTTGGTGACAGACGGATCTGTAGTCCAGTGGTTACACGCTGGACTTGTAACCCAGGGATCACAGGTTCGATCCCCCGTCTGACCCTAATAAAATTAACATTCTTTCAGATGGGATGGTAAAAGAACCAGAGGAGACTCTGGAATGGGTCTCCGTCTGTATCATTGCACTATCCCCCAACATCTAGAATGACTAATCTCTTCAGGAGGCGTCGCTCACATGGGCAACCGGTAGCGACGATAAATAAACGTAAAACACACACTTGTTTGGTGATGAGCATCTCATTACACACTGTAACACCACACTTTACCTGAATGTCCAGAGCTATATTGCAGCAACAAAACGTTTCGATACCTAGGTGAACGTGGGGGTTCTCTCCGTTTTGGTCCCGGCCCGTCGTGTGACAATACCAGATTCTTTTTTGATAGTTTACATATTTGGATATAACGTTTCCTTATTGCTACATTAAAATTACAATAACGCGATGCTGTAAATATATGCGAACGTTTAGCAAAATCATGTCCAAACACTTGCCACTACTGTTTAAGTATTCAATAGTTTCTCAACAATTTATATGTTATACTGCACACATAAACTCGCCATTACTATTCACCAAGCAATGTGTACCATGTAAACGTACATGTACTCCAACATGGGAAAGGATTCATATACTTTTTTTATACTTTATTTATTTTACAACGATTGCTAAGCAAGTTTTAACAACTTATATTAATCACTCTCGTAGGCGCGGATGAAAGCGTAAATGTGGTCATTCATGTGGGAGGAAACCGGAGTACCCGGAGACAACCCACCTGGATTCATATAGGCTATAAGCTTGTTTCTCGACCCATATCGGTTCCAATGTATAAACATTGTGTTTATATATGTATATATGTATTTGATCCGAATAAAATATGTTTAATCTAAGGCCGGTTTCCATGAAAAGGAAAACATACGCGTTTTCGATGCGCTTTATTCGGCATCGAACACGCGATTAAATATAATTTGCTTCAATCTTGTGTTGCATGATGGCGTTACCAATGACGCGTTCTTCGGCGTTGAATATTGTCGGCGCCGAAAGAATTCGCTTCATGTAGCGATTTTATTCCGCGTGTCGGCACCGACATGATGTAGTGAGATGTCGTATAGAGGGGAAATGGCGGTCAATGTTCAACAGTACAGACGGATCTGTAGTCCAGTGGTAACACGCTGGACTGGTAATCCAGGGATCACAGGTTCGATCCCCCGTGTGACCCTAATAAAATTAACAGTCTTTCAGATAGGACGTTAAACCGAGGAGACTCTGGAATGGATCTCTGTCTGTATCATGCACTATCCTCCAAAATCTAAAATGACTAATCTCTTCAGGAGGCGTCGCTCATATGGGCAATCGGTAGCGACGATAAATAAACGAAAAACACATGTTCAACAGTGACTATCTACTGTCAACACAATTGGAAGATAAAGCTTAGCATACAATTTATGATAAGCTCATAGAGCTAATCAGGGAGCGAGCATACGGTATGACTCATCGATGTCTGGGTATAGAGACTATTTCCTTCAGAAAAATATTTGGAAAGAAATTACAAAAACTTGCAAATGTATAGTGTTTGTTTTAACTTAGGAACAGTCATTTTCTTGAAGGTCAATTAAAATTAAAATTAAAAATAAAAACATATGTGTTTTATTCGAAAACCGCGTCGTGGTTCGGTACGCACTCGGCGCCGATAAAACCGGTTCTGAAATGGTAGGCTTCATAGAAACATGCCCCTGAATACTCCCTCTTAAGTGGTTTCCTCTGTTTTTATCGTTGTTTCCTTTGCACAACATGCTATCAATGTTCATCCGTTTTCTCATCTTATTATTATTATGTTACTATATCCCGACAGCTATCCTACAGTATATCCAATGGGTACGTATCTGTAAATTTGTTTTATCAATTAACTAACATGACTTGGATAAAATCGCATTTATTATAACGCAACATCTTGTTAAAGAACAACAGTAAAAACAAAGGATTCCAACTGAAAGGACAGCTATGCATTTCGGGATAAATCGGACTTTATCTGTCAATGGAAAAGTCAGCGAGGTCCTTCATTGTAAATGACATAGACTGGGAATCCTGGGATCGCATGTTCGATCCCCCGTCTGACCCTAAATAAAATTACAGCCTTTCAGATGGGACTTTAATCCGAGGTCACGTGCCGGTGGTTTACACCGTGCACGTAAAAGAACCAGCGGAGATTCTGGAATGGGTCTATGTCTGTATCATTGCATTATCCTTCACATTCTAAAATGACTAATCTTTTCAGGAGACGTCGCTAATATGGGCAACCAGTAGCGACGATAAATAAACGTAAAACACACACACACATTGTAAATAAGCTTGATCCAGCGAGAGATCTACTTCTATCATTCTGCGCAGTAAATTCCATCAGTTATTTGTCCATATTTTATTCAGAGCGCTGGTCACGAAGTCTTGCAATTTATCGTTAGAAAATTACCATTAATTTGTTTGAAACCTTACGAGTTGGGTGAACCATTGGTATGAGTCAGTTACTACTTATCTCCATTTTAGATTATGTAATGATCCTGTATTAGATTGTCCGTCTCGTCAGAATAACGCAATGGTTAGCACGCTCGCTTCTCACCAATGTAACACTCGGGTTCGATCCTCTGGCCGGGAAGTATGTGAGATGGTATGGTGATCGCCAAATCGGACAATTGGGTTTTCTCCGGGTACTCCTGTTTCCCCAACATGAAGGACCACACATATACACCAAAGAGAGTGATACATATATAGCTTGTTTCACAGTCGTTCTCAAATAAATAAAGTTTAAGCGTTTTAGTTTGTATGTAAGGTTATATGTTAGATTGTAAGTTAGATTGTATGTTAGATTGTAAGTTAGATTGTATGTTAGATTGTATGTTAGATTGTATGTTAGATTGTATGTTAGATTGTATGTTAGATTGTATGTTACATTATATGTTAGATTGTAAGTTAGATTGCATGTTAGATTTATGTTAGATTGTATGTTAGATTGTAAGTTAGATTGTATGTTAGATTGTAAGTTAGATTGTATGTTAGATTGTATGTTAGATTGTATGTTAGATTGTATGTTACATTATATGTTAGATTGTAAGTTAGATTGTATGTTAGATTGTATGTTAGATTGTATGTTAGATTGTATGTTAGATTGTAAGTTAGATTGTATGTTAGATTGTATGTTAGATTGTATGTTAGATTGTATGTTAGATTGTATGTTAGATTGTATGTTAGATTGTATGTTACATTATATGTTAGATTGTAAGTTAGATTGTATGTTAGATTGTAAGTTAGATTGTATGTTAGATTGTATGTTAGATTGTATGTTAGATTGTATGTTAGATTGTAAGTTAGATTGTATGTTAGTTCATACATTTATTTGAGCTCGATTGCGAAACAAGTTCTTGCAATTTATATTATTTACCCTCGAGACCTCATTCCTGATGGAATCTATCGCCATGAAGGAGAGAGAAGAGGCAATGTGGAATTTAAATGCCTTGCCTAAGGGCACAATCGTAACGGCTCAAGCGGGGCTCGAACTCCGGGCCTTTCGCATCTGACGCGATCGCGCTACCACAGCGCTATCACTAATTCAGTATATTGTATGTTAGATTGTATGCTAGAGTGTATGTTAGATTGTATGTTAGATTGTATGCTAGATTGTATGTTATATTGTATGTTAGATTGTATGCTATATTGTATGTTAGATTGTATGCTAGATTGTATGCCTAGTATTTGAATGGCTTTATAGCATTTCCTTAAAGCGACACTACAATATGGAAACGCAAATTTCTACAGAATGTAGTTGCCTATTATATGGTATAATTTTGTTCTCCAAATATTTGCCTCAAAAACTAATAAACAAGCGTCGTATACCCCGTTTGTTCACATAACACAATAATGTAAACATCCATGCGTAATACAACTAGTGTATCCTGAATAACACGATTTATGGTACAGATTTACCGTTATATCTCACAGTTGTGCCTATTTATTTGTAGACTATTCTTAGTTAAATTATCTCTAAACGACATTATCTCGCGTCTAGTATTGACTCCGATGACAAACAAACGTCAATTCATGAACAGCATGGACGACCGTTATATGAAATCATGCTTTCAAATCCACAAAATCACTGTTTATTGATTCAATGTTAGTGTTCGAATGTATTCGGAAGAATTTGTAGTAGCAATGCATTTATACGTGAACAATGCATTTTTGTTTGGCTTTTTGCGATATAATGTTGCTTTAGCATGTTTGGAGGACTGCTTTTAGAAACTGACCATATTTTACATGTCTAAGCGAAATATCCCACTATAAGGAACATTATTAACAAGCTGCATTCTCTCGTTTTTACACACGATGTCAATCTTTCGTTTAACCAAAGATTTTCAAGGATATTTATTTGGAAAATGGCCGTTGGAGATAAAAGTCCACACAACTTCCATTAAATCATATCTTGCCAAAAGTCTGTAAGTATCTGGTATAAACACATATCTGGTATAAACACATATCTGGTATTAACACATATCTGGTATAAACACATATCTGGTATAAACACATATCTGGTATAAACACATATCTGGTATAAACACATATCTGGTATTAACACATATCTGGTATAAACACATATCTGGTATAAACACATATCTGGTATAAACACATATCTGGTATTAACACATATCTGGTATAAACACATATCTGGTATTAACACATATCTGGTATAAACACATATCTGGTATAAACACATATCTGGTATAAACACATATCTGGTAAAAACACATATCTGGTATTAACACATATCTGGTATAAACACATATCTGGTATAAACACATATCTGGTATAAACACATATCTGGTATTAACACATATCTGGTATAAACACATATCTGGTATAAACACATATCTGGTATAAACACATATCTGGTATAAACACATATCTGGTATAAACACATATCTGGTATGAACACATATCTGGTATAAACACATATCTGGTATAAACACATATCTGGTATAGACACATATATGGTATAAACACATATCTGGTATAAACACATATCTGGTATTAACACATATCTGGTATAAACACATATCTGGTATAAACACATATCTGGTATAAACACATATCTGGTATAAACACTTGTACCAGTCTCGTTATATTTACACGGCAAACGAAAGTTGGCCAAGAAATTGATGTTTCCTTTTATCAATTTCCACTTCAATGAGGGACATCGGTCAATTACTGCCCCTGAATACTCCCTAAAAGTAGATAGGTCCTATTAAGTGTTTTCCTCTGTTTTTATCGTTGTTTCCGTTGCACAACATGCTAACAATATTATTTTACTATCGCTTCTTGTGATTATTAAATTACTATATCTCGACAGATCTCATACAGTATATGCAATGGGTACTTATTTGTAAAAGAATCAGTTAATTAACACGATTTGGATAAAATGACAGTTATCATACCGCAACATCTTGTTAGGGAACAACAGTAAAAACAAAGGACCTATTCACATAGTTTAGTTTATACAAATTTATATTAGCTCGATTGCGAAACAAGTTATTTCAACTTATATAAATCACTCTCGAGACCTCATTCCTGATGGAATCCATCGCCACGAGGGAGAGAGTATATTGGAATATATCAGACTTTATCTGCCAAGGGAGGTAATAGAAAATTAGAGATGTCTCTCATTGGGTAGATACCTAATGACCATTGGGACATGAAAGTTGATGTAGATCTCTTACACTTATTATTGGAGTTCCTTCCGCTTTGCTAGTTAACTCTTTCAACCCCAAGTAACTGACATGGACTGGTGCATGCTATTTTTAGACCAATATATTAATAACAAAATTACATTTGGATCAGTTCATTTATCAAAATGGGTAATTTTATCTAAAAATTATTACTGGCAAAAAAGTGCAGATCCTGATGAGACGGCTCGTTACGAGCCGGCTCATCTGGATCTACACTTTTCATAAGCCTATTTAGAGGCCTGTGGGGTTGAAAGGGTTAAAGACAAAACGTCATGTATCTCGAGGTAACTTGATTCAATCAATCGTGTTTATTGTACAACACGCTTACATAATGTCATTTATTAGCAGCTATCTGGCCAATACGTTCATCGAATGGAAACTTGCACATAACACTTTTACAGATTTATTAATTTGTATGTTTTTATTATTGTAAATACGATCTTAGATTATGGCTGATCCAGCACTATTTGAAATTGAAATGTATCTAATTCATCTTTATTTAAGTCTCTTCTATGTGCATTACAGCACATATAAACGCATATCAAAGTAACAACGAACATACGGATCTGTAGCCCAGTGGTAAAACGCTGGACTGGTAATCCAGGGATCGCAGGTTCGATCCCCCGTCTGACCCTAATAAAATTAACAGTCTTTCAGATGGGACGTTACACCGAGGTCTCGTGTCGGTGCTTTACACCGTGCACGTAAAAGAACCAGAGGATACTCTGTAATGGGTCTCTGTCTGTATCATTGCACTATCCTCCAAAATCTAAAATGACTAATCTCTTCAGGAGGCGTCGCTCATATGGGCAACCGGTAGCGACGATAAATAAACGTAAAACACACACAACGAACATAGCCATTCAATAAATATAATTACAAGAGACTTCTATCACAGTTAACGATATCATTACATGCAATAAAGGCATTATATACATGGTAAAACTGAGGAGCAGTCGCTAATTGAAATCGAAAATTGAATTATAATACATAGTGCGAAGAAACTGAGGGAAATACGGGCACTAATGAGCAATTAAGAAATGGTCTTAAAAAACCAGATTGAGGGTGACCTAATTAGCAGCTGCTTCTCAGAATAAATCAAACATGGACATGATATCAGAAACATCTTAACACAAACTAATTACACATAAAACTAGTACGCCTTCGTAAAATATTAAAACAGGTTTTGGCACAAATACGAATCAAAGATGGGAGCGTTAATAGAAATACCAATTTAGCATAATGCGACATGTTTATAAAGTTTGTGTCGACTTTACAAGCTATCTCAAGACACATCATGTCTGAAGTATTCATACAAGTGACAGTCTAAACTAACATGGCGTTCATCTTCAAGTACACTACAGAATGGACATAAACTATTGCTATAGCGCAGTGGATGCGCGTTCTCTTCAGGTGCGAAAGGTCCGGAGTTCGAGCCCCGCTGGAGCCGTTACGAGTGTGCCCTTAGGCAAGACATTTATAATTCCACGTTGCCTCTTCTCTCTCCCTCGTGGCGGTGGATTCCATCATGAATGAGGTCTCGAGAGTGATTAATATAAGTTGAAAGAACTTGTTTCGCAATCGAGCTAAAATAAATTTGTATAAACTAACTAATGCGTCTTCAATTTCCAGTTGAAGTGGTGAACGAGGTGCCCATCAGATACCCTGGTAAAACCACATACCTTCCGTGAGCCATCAGGATGGCTTCCTCACATGAATGTGGTTACGCGCTCGCTTCTCACCAATGCGACCCGGGTTCGATACTCGGACCGGGAAGTATGTGAGATGATACGATGGTCGCCAGATCGGACAGGTCGGTTTTCTCCGGGTACTCCGGTTTCCTCCCACATGAATGACCACATAATACGCTTTCATCCGGGCCAACGAGAGTGATTAATATAAATTGTTAAAACTTGCTTCGCAATCGTTGTAACATAAATAAAGTTTAATGTAGTTACGAAGCAAGTGATTTGATGTCAAAATTCAAACCGTAATATACATGATGTAATAATATATTATGCATGTTATGACGTCATAAACGAGGTTTATTTGCCCCGGTATACTAATCTTAGAACATTATTAGCATCTCGCAATGCTTTATTGAGTTCTAAATGCCTAATGACATATATAACAAATACAGTACACGTCGCTACGGTACCCCCGGAGCATCACTTACACATGTTAGCACACACCATTCAATTGAATTAAGTCGAAAATCTATCTATCGCGCACTCTGCCTAGCTCTATCCTCCTCTCTCCCCCTCTCCCTTTCTCTCGCCCACTGCCTCTCTCTCTCTATCCTCCTCTCTCCCACTTTCTCCCCCTCTATCTCCCTCTAGCCCTCTGCATCTCTCTACCCCCCTCTCTCCCCTCTCTCGCTGTCCCCCTCTCCCCCCCCCTCTATCTCCATCTAGCCCTCTGCCTCTCTCTATCCTCCTCTCTCCCCCTCTCTCTCTCTCGCCCTCTATCTCTCGCTGTCACCCCCCTCTTTCTCTCTCGCCCTCTGCCTAGTTCTATCCTCTCTCCCACCCTCTCTCTCTCTCGCCCTCTGTCTCTCGCTGTCCCCACTCTCCCCCTCTATCTCTCTAACCCTCTGCCTCTCTCTATCCCTCTCTCCCCCTCTCGCCTCTCTATCTCAAAATACGTGATGTTCAAATACATTATCTCATTAACTAATCATAAATAAATGATTTAATTATTTTACTTGCATGTTTGCTCATAATCAAACGATCTATAGAAGTATTGGCTGTCTATCGCAGAGGTGTATCGATGACATATATATAGTTACTAGATTGTTTGATCCCCCAAGTGATACTCCTGAACATATTCCACTTTGCGAGGTAGTTGATCTGCATGTAGGTCAAGGTGTTATCTGATTGATAAAATGGTACACTAAATGACGTGTAGAAGTCGTGATAGCGCAGTGGTAGCCCACGTCCTCGCTCCTTGTGCGAAAGGCCTGGAATTCGTGACCCACTGGAGCCTTTACGAGTGTGCCCTTAGGCAATGCATTTAAATTCCACATTGCATCTTCTCTCTCCCTCTTGTCGATGGGATGAGGTCTCGAGAGTGATTAAAATAAGTTGTAAGAACATGTTTCACAATCGAGCTAACATAAATTTGTATAGATTAATGATTTTTGCGGAATAATTGTAAGGTGTTGTCTTTCAGTTATTAAACTACATTCTTAATTTCTGATGCTAACCCGTAACACGCTGAACAGAAATATTACGTCTGATGAACTTTAAAGCGACATTACATCGCAAAAAGCAAATAAAATGCATTTCTTCACGTATAAATGCATTGCTACTACACCTTCTTCCGAATACATTCGAACACTAACATTGAATCAATTAACAGTGCTTTTGTGGATTGAAAGTATGATTTCAGATAATGGTCATCCATTCTCCTGAATTGACGTTTGTTTTGTCATCGGAGTCAATACTAAACTCGATATAATGTCGTTTAGAGATACTTAACTAAGAATAGTAATATATAGACACAAATGTGAGTTTTAGGATACCCTAGTTGTATTACGCATGAATGTTTACATTATTTTGTTATGTCAACAAACCGCGTATACGACGTTTGTTTATTAGTTGAAATACTCATTATTTGAGGCAGATATTTGGAGAAAACCTTATACCATATAATAGGAAAATACATTTTGTAGACATTTGTGTTTTCACTGATTTAGTGTCGCTTTAATAGGTTTCTTATTTAGATTCATAATGATGCCGAATATTCTATTGTACAGCATGTTTTTGGAGAGAATAAAAATCAATAATATTTAACTTTGAACAGACAGACACGTTTCCAGCGTTTTAAGGCTTATGTTTATGCATCAGTCCCACTGGGCTCCCGGTACTCCCGGGTTGAACCGTAGTGCCACCGTGATGGACCGGGATGATGCCTGATGGACCTGGATGAACCGGGGGTCTTCCCGGTGGTTTTTGACATGTCAAAAACCACCGTGGTGAACCTTGGAGGACCGGGAAGGGTAGTCCGACCTGGGTGAACCGTGTTGACACCGTAGGTCCACCGGGAAGGACCGTGAAGGATCGTGGCGCTGCCGGCGTGGACCTGGGAGGACCGGGATTGAAAAAAACGAGCTATCGACGCCTGGTGGACAACGGTTCACCCCGGTCCTCCCGGTCCCCCACGATTAGCCCCTGTCTATAATATAGAATATTTCTTAAAAAATAATCAGCGTTCAGCGATGTGCTGCCTTCAAAAAACTTCTGCTGCAATGAAATTAGGCTACAAGTCAGTCCTATTTATACTGCATTTTCACCTCGCCGGGATGAACCGTGGTGAACCGGGAAGGACCGTAGCTCCGCCGTGGAGAACCAGGAAGAACAGTAGCGTCACCGGGGTTCTGCCGGCATGGACCTGGGTGAACCGTGGAGAAGCGGGGTCGAACCGGGCCGAGAACCGGGGTGAACCGTGTAAGCGCCGGGATGAACCGTGGCCCTTCCTCTACCTGGATGAACCGGGGTGCCCCGGGGTGCTCCCGGGTCTTGAGGGCCTCGACGGTCGATGACCGTCGAGATTTTTCGGCAAAAAAACGTCATTTTCACCCGGTACACCCCGGTCCATGAACCGGGATGACCAGGGAGGCTCCGGGATAAACCGTAGTACCGCCGGCCTCAGTGGGACTGATGCATTACTGTTAAAGCCCAAGTAACATAGGGATCCGTGTACATCCAGGTACACCCCGGCGTGGCGTACCGTGGCGTACCGGCATCGATACCGTAGTCAGACCAGGATGTACCGTTGTCGTACCGTGGCCGGCCATGATGCGCCGGTAAGGACATTCTAATGTTTAAGCATGTATAAAAATTAAAATGGCCTTCCTGGCACGCCGTGTCGGCGCCGTAGTGGTGACTCCTGTACCACCGTGTTAGCACCGTGTAGGTACCGTGGTATGCCGGCGTCTGTCGGGAGTAGTTTTCCAACAATGGTATCAATACGGTGCATCACGGCGTCGACACGGTATACCATGGCAGAGCTACGGCAGTTACGGTACGACACGGTACAGCCCTATTGGAACCCGGTACACAACGGTAGAACACGGTGCGAACACGGTCTCGGCTCGGTATACCACGGTATCGACACAGTAGACCACAGTACATTACGGTACGAACACGGTACATACACGGTGTATCACGGTAAGACACGGTGCGAACACTGCAGAGCTACGGTGGTACCGGTGGAGATATGTACAGTAGGTGACGGTGCATCTTTTTTACGCCGGGATCTAACGAGATGCACAATAACCGTAACAGGTGACATAGGCTTTAATGCACGTATCACATATAGATTGGAATACGATATTAAAGAGGCAGCGGATCATTAAACAGTTATAAATATGTGCTTTTACATAAAAATGCAGTAACGGGATTATCGAGCCGGTTATTGTTTCAGATTCAAGTATCGTTATATATCACAGTAAGATCGGACATAGACATTAATGAGAAAGCTGCACGCTAAAAAATGAGATGCAATAGCTTAGAACTAACCATTGTTTCTAATACCGATACTGAATATGTGGATCCCAGGTTCGACCCGCCCCCGTCTGACACTATTAATAGTAACAGTATTTCGGATGGGACAATAAACCGAAGTCTCGTGTATCGGTGCTATACACCGGGCATGTAAAAGAACAAGGGATGCTTCTTGAATGGGGGCGTCTGCTTACAACTATCCTCCAAAACAATAAAATTACTAATAAAGTTCTGGAGGGATGGCTCCAATTAACCTTTCCCTCTTAGAAGCACCTCTTGACGCCATTACCAATACGGCATACATTGACCCTTTCCCTCATAGAAGCACCTCTTGACGCCATTACCAATACGACATACATTGACCCTTTCCCTCATAGAAGCACATCTTGACGCCATTACCAATACGGCATACATTGACCCTTTCCCTCATAGAAGCACCTCTTGACGCCATTACCAATACGGCATACATTGACCCTTTCCCTCATAGAAGCACCTATTGACGCCATTACCAATACGACATACATTGACCCTTTCCCTCATAGAAGCACATCTTGACGCCATTACCAATACGGCATACATTGACCCTTTCCCTCATAGAAGCACCTCTTGACGCCATTACCAATACGACATACATTGACCCTTTCCCTCATAGAAGCACATCTTGACGCCATTACCAATACGGCATACATTGACCCTTTCCCTCATAGAAGCACCTCTTGACGCCATTACCAATACGGCATACATTGACCCTTTCCCTCATAGAAGCACCTCTTGACGCCATTACCAATACGGCATACATTGACCCTTTCCATCATAGAAGCACATCTTGACGCCATTACCAATACGGCATACATTGACCCTTTCCCTCACAGAAGCACATCTTGACGCCATTACCAATACGACATACATTGACCCTTTCCCTCATAGAAGCACATCTTGACGCCATTACCAATACGGCATAAATTGACCCTTTCCCTCATAGAAGCACCTCTTGACGCCATTACCAATACGGCATACATTGACCCTTTCCCTCATAGAAGCACCTCTTGACGCCATTACCAATACGGCATACATTGACCCTTTCCCTCATAGAAGCACCTCTTGACGCCATTACCAATACGGCATACATTGACCCTTTCCCTCATAGAAGCACCTCTTGACGCCATTACCAATACGGCATACATTGACCCTTTCCCTCATAGAAGCACCTCTTGACGCCATTACCAATACGGCATACATTGACCCTTTCCCTCATAGAAGCACATCTTGACGCCATTACCAATACGGCATACATTGACCCTTTCCCTCATAGAAGCACATCTTGACGCCATTACCAATACAACATACATTGACCCTTTCCCTCATAGAAGCACCTCTTGACGCCATTACCAATACGACATACATTGACCCTTTCCCTCATAGAAGCACCTCTTGACGCCATTACCAATACGGCATACATTGACCCTTTCCCTCATAGAAGCACCTCTTGACGCCATTACCAATACGGCATACATTGACCCTTTCCCTCATAGAAGCACCTCTTCACGCCATTACCAATACGGCATACATTGACCCTTTCCCTCATAGAAGCACCTCTTGACGCCATTACCAATACGGCATACATTGACCCTTTCCCTCATAGAAGCACCTCTTGACGCCATTACCAATACGGCATACATTGACCCTTTCCCTCATAGAAGCACCTCTTGACGCCATTACCATACGACATACATTGACCCTTTCCCTCATAGAAGCACATCTTGACGCCATTACCAATACGCACATACATTGACCCTTTCCCTCATAGAAGCACCCTTGACGTGTTAGCCATTCAACCACATACATTAACCTTTCCTCATAGAAGCACCTCTTGACGCCATTACCAATACGACATACATTGACCCTTTCCCTCATAGAAGCACCTCTTGACGCCATTACCAATACGACATACATTGACCCTTTCCCTCATAGAAGCACCTTTTGACGCCATTACAATTACGGGATACATTGACCCTTTCCCTCATAGAAGCACCTCTTGACGCCATTACCAATACACATACATGACCCTTTCCCTCAAGAAGCACCTCTTTGACGCCATTACAATACGGTCTGGTACATTGACACCTTTCCCTCATAGAAGCACCTCTTGACCGCCATTACCAATACGGCTACATGACCACCTTCCCTCATAGAAGCACCTCTTGACGCCATTACCAATACGACATACATTGACCCTTTCCCTCATAGAAGCACCTCTTGACGCCATTACCAATACGGCATACATTGTGTACTCCTTTCCCTCATAGAAGCACCTCTTGACGCCATTACCAATACGACATACATTGACCCTTTCCCTCATAGAAGCACCTCTTGACGCCATTACCAATACGACATACATTGACTTTGTAGAGCCATACCAATGGCATAAACCCTTTCCCTCATAGAAGCACCTCTTGATGCCATTACCAATACGACATACATTGACCCTTTCCCTCATAGAAGCACCTCTTGATGCCATTACCAATACGACATACATTAACCCTTTCCCTCATGGAAGCACCTCTTGACGCCATTACCAATATGTCATACATTACACTTTCCTTCATAGAAGCACCTCTTGACGCCATTACCAATACGGCATACATTACCCTTTCCCTCATAGAAGCATCTCTTGACGCCATTACCAATACGACATACATTACCCTTTCCCTCATAGAAGCACCTCTTGATGCCATTACCAATATGGCATACATTGACACTTTCCCTCATAGAAGCACCTCTTGACGCCATTACCAATACGGCATTACATTGACCCTTCCCTCATAGAATGGGCACCTCTTGACGCCATTACCAATACGGCATACGTTTGGACCCTTGTTCCCTCATAGATATGCACCTATTGACGCCATTACACCATAATGGCATACTTGACCCTTTTTCCTCATAACACCCTCTAGCACGTCTCCATCTAACGCAAACGGCATCACACACTTACCCTTTCCCTCATAGAAGCACCATCTGCACGCCATTTCTACCAATACGCATACATTTGGACCCGTTCCCTCAGAGAAGCCCCTCTTGACGCCATTACCAATACGGCATACATTGACACTTTCCCTCATAGAAGCACCTCTTCACGCCATTACCAATACGGCATACATTGACCCTTTCCCTCATAGAAGCACCTCTTGACGCCATTACCAATACGGCATACATTGACCCT
>CM026389.1:54580979-54802737 GCA_014843695.1 Archivesica marissinica | reverse complement strand
CCCTCATAGAAGCACCTCTTGACGCCATTAACAATACGACATACATTAACCCTTTCCCTCATAGAAGCACATATTGACGCCATTAACAATACGACATACATTAACCCTTTCCCTCATAGAAGCACATCTTGACGCCATTACCAATACGACATACATTAACCCTTTCCCTCATAGAAGCACATCTTGACGCCATTACCAATACGACATACATTAACCTTCCCTCATAGAAGCACATCTTGACGCCATTACCAATACGACATACATTAACCCTTTCCCTCATAGAAGCACCTCTTGACGCCATTACCAATACGGCATACATTGACCCTTTCCCTCATAGAAGCACCTCTTGACGCCATTACCAATACGACATACATTGACCCTTTCCTCATAGAAGCACCTCTTGACGCCATTACCAATACGACATACATTGACCCTTTCCCTCATAGAAGCACCTCTTGACGCCATTACCAATACGACATACATTGACCCTTTCCCTCATAGAAGCACCTCTTGACGCCATTACCAATACAACATACATTGACCCTTTCCCTCATAGAAGCACCTCTTGACGCCATTACCAATACGACATACATTAACCCTTTCCCTCATAGAAGCACCTCTTGACGCCATTACCAATACGACATACATTGACCCTTTCCCTCATAGAAGCACCTCTTGACGCCATTACCAATACGACATACATTGACCCTTTCCCTCATAGAAGCACCTCTTGACGCCATTACCAATACGACATACATTGACCCTTTCCCTCATAGAAGCACCTCTTGACGCCATTACCAATACGACATACATTGACCCTTTCCCTCATAGAAGCACCTCTTGACGCCATTACCAATACGACATACATTGACCCTTTCCCTCATAGAAGCACCTCTTGACGCCATTACCAATACGACATACATTGACCCTTTCCCTCATAGAAGCACCTCTTGACGCCATTACCAATACGACATACATTGACCCTTTCCCTCATAGAAGCACCTCTTGACGCCATTACCAATACGACATACATTGACCCTTTCCCTCATAGAAGCACCTCTTGACGCCATTACCAATACGGCATACATTGACACTTTCCCTCATAGAAGCACCTCTTGACGCCATTACCAATACGGCATACATTGACCCTTTCCCTCATAGAAGCACCTCTTGACGCCATTACCAATACGGCATACATTGACCCTTTCCCTCATAGAAGCACCTCTTGACGCCATTACCAATACGGCATACATTGACCCTTTCCCTCATAGAAGCACCTCTTGACGCCATTACCAATACGGCATACATTGACCCTTTCCCTCATAGAAGCACCTCTTGACGCCATTACCAATACGGCATACATTGACCCTTTCCCTCATAGAAGCACATCTTGACGCCATTACCAATACGGCATACATTGACCCTTTCCCTCATAGAAGCACATCTTGACGCCATTACCAATACGACATACATTGACCCTTTCCCTCATAGAAGCACCTCTTGACGCCATTACCAATACGACATACATTGACCCTTTCCCTCATAGAAGCACCTCTTGACGCCATTACCAATACGGCATACATTGACCCTTTCCCTCATAGAAGCACCTCTTGACGCCATTACCAATACGGCATACATTGACCCTTTCCCTCATAGAAGCACCTCTTGACGCCATTACCAATACGACATACATTGACCCTTTCCCTCATAGAAGCACCTCTTGACGCCATTACCAATACGGCATACATGACCCTTTCCCTCATAGAAGCACCTCTTGACGCCATTACCAATACGGCATACATTGACCCTTTCCCTCATAGAAGCACCTCTTGACGCCATTACCAATACGGCATACATTGACCCTTTCCTCATAGAAGCACCTCTTGACGCCATTACCAATACGGCATACATTGACCCTTTCCCTCATAGAAGCACCTCTTGACGCCATTACCAATACGGTACATTGACCCTTCCCTCATAGAAGCACCTCTTCACGCCATTACCAATACGGCATACATTGACTTTCCCTCATAGAAGCACCTCTTGACGCCATTACCAATACGGCATACATGACCCTTTCCCTCATAGAAGCACCTCTTGACGCCATTACCAATACGACATACATTGACCCTTTCCCTCATAGAAGCACCTCTTGACGCCATTACCAATACGACATACATTGACCCTTTCCCTCATAGAAGCACCTCTTGACGCCATTACCAATACGACATACATTGACCCTTTCCCTCATAGAAGCACCTCTTGACGCCATTACCAATACGACATACATTGACCCTTTCCCTCATAGAAGCACCTCTTGACGCCATTACCAATACGGCATACATTGACCCTTTCCCTCATAGAAGCACCTCTTGACGCCATTACCAATACGGCATACATTGACCCTTTCCCTCATAGAAGCACCTCTTGACGCCATTACCAATACGACATACATTGACCCTTTCCCTCATAGAAGCACCTCTTGACGCCATTACCAATACGGCATACATTGACCCTTTCCCTCATAGAAGCACCTCTTGACGCCATTACCAATACGGCATACATTGACCCTTTCCCTCATAGAAGCACCTCTTGACGCCATTACCAATACGACATACATTGACCCTTTCCCTCATAGAAGCACCTCTTGACGCCATTACCAATACGGCATACATTGACACTTTCCCTCATAGAAGCACCTCTTGACGCCATTACCAATACGGCATACATTGACACTTTCCCTCATAGAAGCACCTCTTGACGCCATTACCAATACGACATACATTGACCCTTTCCTCATAGAAGCACCTCTTGACGCCATTACCAATATGGCATACATGGACACTTTCCCTCATAGAAGCACCTCTTGACGCCATTACCAATACGGCATACATTGACCCTTTCCCTCATAGAAGCATCTCTTGACGCCATTACCAATACGACATACATTGACCCTTTCCCTCATAGAAGCACCTCTTGATGCCATTACCAATATGGCATACATGACACTTTCCCTCATAGAAGCACCTCTTGACGCCATTACCAATACGGCATACATGGACACTTTCCCTCATAGAAGCACCTCTTGACGCCATTACCAATACGGCATACATTGACCTTTCCCTCATAGAAGCACCTCTTGACGCCATTACCAATACGGCATACATTGACCCTTTCCCTCATAGAAGCACCTCTTGACGCCATTACCAATACGGCATACATTGACCCTTTCCCTCATAGAAGCACCTCTTGACGCCATTACCAATACGGCATACATTGACCCTTTCCCTCATAGAAGCACCTCTTGACGCCATTACCAATACGACATACATTGACCCTTTCCCTCATAGAAGCACCTCTTGACGCCATTACCAATACGACATACATTGACCCTTTCCCTCATAGAAGCACCTCTTGACGCCATTACCAATACGACATACATTGACCCTTTCCCTCATAGAAGCACCTCTTGACGCCATTACCAATACGACATACATTGACCCTTTCCCTCATAGAAGCACCTCTTGACGCCATTACCAATACGACATACATTGACCCTTTCCCTCATAGAAGCACCTCTTGACGCCATTACCAATACGACATACATTGACCCTTTCCCTCATAGAAGCACCTCTTGACGCCATTACCAATACGACATACATTGACCCTTTCCCTCATAGAAGCACCTCTTGACGCCATTACCAATACGACATACATTGACCCTTTCCCTCATAGAAGCACCTCTTGACGCCATTACCAATACGACATACATTGACCCTTTCCCTCATAGAAGCACCTCTTGACGCCATTACCAATACGACATACATTGACCCTTTCCCTCATAGAAGCACCTCTTGACGCCATTACCAATACGACATACATTGACCCTTTCCCTCATAGAAGCACCTCTTGACGCCATTACCAATACGGCATACATTGACCCTTTCCCTCATAGAAGCACCTCTTGACGCCATTACCAATACGGCATACATTGACCCTTTCCCTCATAGAAGCACCTCTTGACGCCATTACCAATACGACATACATTGACCCTTTCCCTCATAGAAGCACCTCTTGACGCCATTACCAATACGGCATACATTGACAATGTAGTAGTCAACCAATGTTCATAATAAAGGCCATAATCTCATGTAGTACCAGTAATATCTAGGTTGTAAAACAACAAATAAATTGCCTATTAAAAACATACAGTCTACCACTCATGTCTTCTGATACCACATCCACTGTGAAGAGGTATTCAAATCAGCCTGAAACACACCAAGAATATTTCAAATTTTAAGTTTCAAATAGCCAGTGCTCGCCTGTGAATAACGTCACTATGCTTACACATTGTATTACTCCGCCAAATAATACAGTATACCAACCGTCAGTGTGCAATGGCCTGAATTCTTATACCACATCTTTTCTACACATCAACTAGTCTGAAGTCTTCTCAAGTCACATAATTTCTCCAAAAAAAACCCACAAAAACTATACACTGCCTGTCATGAAAATGCATATTTACCAAAAAGAAAAATTAATTATATTAGTTATTGGGACTACATTCGAGTGGACCGCGGATGCACTTCTGCCTATTTACGTATATACAACCTCTATGGAGGTGGGATATATATGGCGACTACTTATCCACTACATGATAGCGAAATGGCTGACATTTGTATGGATATATAATAGTACATTAACCTAAATCTCTATGAAGGAAAGGATTAACCACTGGTCGAATAAACATATAATAAAAGCACTGAAAATGAATGATAAATAAAAATTAACAATATTTTCTTTCGTCTTGTGAGACCACATCCAGTATCCAGTGTGTTACCACTGGGCTACAGATCCGTCTGTAAAAAACCCAAATATAACACACTTAGTAGCAAATATATACTAAAATGACAAAAACACACACGCACAGTTAATCTAATTGTTCGATTCTTAAATTCATAGATGTCTTAACATAATTATCCAGATTATTATATTGCTACGTTGTGAGTGCTTAGTCGAAAGCGAGTTAATGATATATGTAGTGGATTACTTTTAATGTTTAACAAATAAATAATTTCCCTCCATAGATCGTACTGATGTGAACAAATGGCAGTCATCGAGAACAATGTTTAATAATAATTGCTTATTATTATTAATTTGTGTAATTGTTACACGAAAATGCTATAATATTATACAATGTAATTATTATTTTATAAAATATAGTGCTATTTAATTTATTTTGTCAGCTAACATGCTATTTAATTATATTGTGTCAGCTAACATGCTATTTAATTTTATCCTACCTTCATGCGTAATAACGTACAAAAACGGCCTGCTTTATTAGTCAGTGCCTAATAAAGCTTTTATGACCCAGATTACGGTTTGTAAATAAACAAAGCGTCTGTGGTCACATTGTGTTGTCTGCTGAGTTTGGAAAATGCCCCAAGAAGAAAGTCGTGTACAGGCAAACTTTCAGGTTGTTTGGGATGAATTAACAGCACTCGATGAGACCCCTCTGGAAACTACTGTTGTCAGAGAAATGTCATTTATCATTTATCTATAAATAGAAATATCAATGCGCAACATATTACCAAGTGCGTAGCGAGTTTGTAAGCTGCCATGGCTAGTGTGTTTGTTTTTGTGTCGGGTGCACACTCAGAATGTAGGATAAATAGAATAATAGGTTACTGTCTTATAAATTTTAATTTATTAGGCTCGTCTCCGAAAAAATACAAGGCTCGGTTTATTTTATTGCATTGTTTTGTAGCTTAGACTAGTATTAAACGCATTCATACCAAAATCAGGCTCACATTTCCTTTTTACAATATTACAATATCTTACATTCTCCTGACAGTATGTCTGCCATGTCACACTCTGTCTGCCATGTCGCAGACTGCCTGTCAATTGTTGCCTGGAACCGATACTGTATCATGTTCTGTCTACATTCGCATCGAGCGAAACATTGTAAACGCTTTAATTATTGATCTTCCGAATTTATTTTATTTTATTTAAATCTCCAATTACACAAACAAACAAACAAACAAACAAACAAACAAACAAACAAACAAACAAACAAACAAACAAACAAACAAACAAACAAACAAACAAACAAACAAACAAACAAACAAACAAACAAACAAACAAACAAACAAACAAACAAACAAACAAACAAACAAACAAACAAACAAACAAACAAACAAACAAACAAACAAACAAACAAACAAACAAACAAACAAACCGTTTGGAGGACTAAGCGGAACATGCCCGCTTTTCGGCGGATCAATTGTGCATGTTGAAGTCGTGATAGGGCCGTGATAGCGTGTTCGTCTCCTGTGCGAAATGCCTGGAGTTCGAACACCACTTCAGCAGTTAAAATTGTGCCCTTATGCAAGGCAATTAAATTCCACGTTGCCTCTTATCTCTCCATCATGCGAGGAATTCCATCAGGAATGACGTATCGAGAGTGATTAATATAAGTTTTAAGAACTTGTGTCGCAACCGAGCTAAAATAAATGTGTATAAGCTATGTACGGATCAGTACGCTGGACTGGTACTCAACATTGTGCGCGTCAAACCACACATATATTAGATGGATGAAAATGTAAAAGTTAAGAGCAACATATACTATAGCCTGAGATCTGTGTTCCAGTCTGTCGTTTTTTCACTAATTTACTTCTGGCAAAATGACAATTGATATTATCAGATACTCAATGCGGCACAATTAATGATCTCGGTATTAAAATATATTTATATGACTGACCAGGCAAAATATATCAATGCCTGTTCCCAAGCTACATATAAGAGGGAAATTAGATATGTTGGACTGCACCTTTAAGGACATATCCTGGAATAAGATGTAGCGGAGAGGTTTCAAAACGTGTGCATACACGTACTATTAGTTATATTAGACAGAAAACAAGCTATATAATAATAGTGCAGTGTTTTACGTTTATTTATCGTCGCTACCGGTTGCCCATATGAGCGACGCCTCCTGAAGATATTAGTCATTTTAGATTTTGGAGGATAGTGCAATGATACAGACAGAGACCCATTCCAGAGTCTCCTCTGGTTCTTTACGTGCACGGTGTAAAGCACCGACACGAGACCTCGGTTTAACGTCCCACCTGAAAGACTGTTAATTTTATTAGGGTCAGACGGGGGATCGAACCTGCGATCCCTGGATTACCAGTCCAGCGTGTTACCACTGGACTACAGATCCGTCTGTTTTATAATATAAATAATTATAACTATAAATTTTATAATAATAGGTTGCCTTTGCTACTTTTGTACAATGTCTAATTTTAGAACACCCCCCGTGGCCCTTTCAATATTTGCATAATAATATACCACCACTTTACAGTAGCATTTACGTGATACACGCTTGGACATATTTCATTGAAAACAATTATGCATCCATGCAACACATTGTTATCACGTATTGTTAGCTACACAATGATACAGACAGAGACCCATTTTATAAAGTCATGATAGAGCACGTGTAGCGCGTTCGCTTCAGGTTCGAACGGCCCGGAGTTCGAACCCCGCTAGAGCCGTTACGACTGTGCCCTTCTTAGGTTAGGCATTTAAATTCCATATGTCTCTTCTCTCTCCCTCGTGGCGATGGATTCCCATCAGGACTGAGGTCTACAGAGTGATTAATATAAGTTGTAAGACTTGTTTCGCAATCGAGCTAAGATAAATGTGTATAATCTAAATAACAACGCAGGTTATCGAGCTAATATCCGGTAGAACATTGACATGTCAAACATTTTCTTACAAAATAATGAGAGACATCTCTAATTGTTTATTAGTGGAAGTCGTGATAGCGCAGTGGATGTACGTTCGTTTTATGTGCGAAAGGTCCGGAGTTCGAGCCCCGCTGGAGCCGTTACGATTGTGCCCTTAGGCAAGGCATTTAAATTCCACGTTGCCTCTTCTCTCTCCCTCGTGGCGATGGATTCCATCAGGAATGAGGTCTCGAGAGTGATTTATATAAGTTGAAATAACTTGTTTCGCAATCGAGCTAAAATAAATTTATATAAACTAAACTAAAGGAAACAACGATACAAACAGAGAAAATCACATAATAGGACCTATCTACTTTTAGTTGAGTATTCAGGGGCAGTAACTCACCGATGTCCATCATTCCTGTAATGCGTATGATGTAAGTTGATAGGTTATATTCACACGACGAAAAACAATCACTTTACAATTATGTAATTCTGATTTAGATACGTTTGATAGACAGCATGTGTCTTCCTAGCATGATTAATGGTATTTACGCATACATGAGGAGCATATATCTCTCCTCAAGCCGGCTGTATCAACATTTATACAAACCAATTATCCAAATAACAGATCGTCTTAGCAATGGTTATGGATTGCATCATACGTCGATTGACCACTACAAATTGATTCATTTCCTGTACTGTCGTAGATATTTCTAGGCACAACTTCCATTTTTACGATTTGTGCATATACAGCTTAGCTCGAATGCGGGACAAGTTGTGTTGTGGTTTACGTTTATTTATCGACGCTACCGGTTGCCCATATGAGCGACGCCTCCTGAAGAGATTAGTCATTTTAGACTTTTGGAGGATAGTGCAATGATACTGATAGAGTATATTCCAGAGTCTCCACTGCTTCTTTTACGTGCACGGTGTAAAGCACCGACACGAGACCTCGGTTTAACGTCCCATCTGAATAGACAGATAATTGTAGTAGGGTCAGACGGGGGATCGAACCTGCGTATTAGTCGGTATTAGTTGCATACCAATGCATGTACTGAGTCTATTATCATGTTTCATCACATAGCTTTGTTTGTATTCAGCTTAATACAGCCGTGCGCCTCCGTGGTCGAGTGGTTAAGGTCGCTGACTTGTATACCACTGTAACATATCATCACTGATTGTCACGGGTTCGAGCCCCGCTCAGACCGTGTTTCATTTATATGAAAAAGTTGGCAGTTTCTTACGGAGGTTGGTGTACCCGAGTACTGGTTAACCGCTGGAGCCTGCCCAGGAAAGGTGTTGTTAGGTAAACTGCCCGCCGGCGATATAGCCCAAAAATATAACATAACTTAATACAGCTATCACATATTTTCGTAATGTATAATGCTAGGTCATTTATATATTAATTAAACAACAGAGGTGATAAAGTACAGCCTTTTGCAATGTCTCATGGTAAGCGGGACAAGTTCTAAACATTAGTTTACGCGCTCTCGAGACCGCATTCCTGGTGGAATCCGTCGCTATGGGTGAGAGAGAAGAAGCATTGTGCATATATACGGACACCATACAAACAATGCGCACTTTTATATTGAGCGTTACTTTGTCGTTACACATTTTAGAATTATGGATTTTACTATCATGAGTGAAGACAATAATCCTTCATACATTGCACTCATTTACACATTTTGATACCAAATGTGCCCATATATTGTTAAAAAAGATACAAATTTTACCTCTAAGGCAAGTTTTTTGTGTCAGCATAGCGTATTTCGAATGAAGGACAAATTCTTACAACATTAGTCAAACGCTATCGAGACCAATGCAGAGTGGCCTCCACAAAACTTATACGCCCAATGCAGAGTGGCCTCCACAAAACGTACACGCCCATTGCAGAGCGGCCTCCACAAAACTTACACACCCAATGCAGAGCGGCCTCCACAAAACGTACACGACAAATGCAGAGCGGCCTCCACAAAACGTACAGGACCAATGCAGAGCGGCCTCCACAAAACGTACAGGACCAACGCAGAGCGGCCTCCACACAACGTACACGACCAATGCAGAGTGGCCTCCACAAAACTTACACGACCAATGCAGAGTGGCCTCCACAAAACGTACACGACCAATGCAGAGTGGCCTCCACAAAACGTACACGACCAATGCAGAGTGGCCTCCACAAAACTTACACGACCAATGCAGAGTGGCCTCCACAAAACTTACACGACAAATGCAGAGTGGCCTCCACAAAATGTACACGACCAATGCAGAGTGGCCTCCACAAAACATCCACACCATTGCAGAGCGGCCTCCGCTAAACTTACACGACCAATGCAGAATGGCCTCCACAAAACATCCACACCATTGCAGAGCGGCCTCCGCTAAACTTACACGACCAATGCAGAGCGGCCTCCACAAAACCTACACGCCCAATGCAGAGCGGCCTCCACAAAACCTACACGACCAATGCAGAGCGGCATTATATGGTTTCATCCGAGTGTTTAATATAAGTTGTTAGAATCGTTGTAAAATAAATAAAGTTTAAACTTTTTTAAAGGTCATTTATACGTCATGCTATTAGTTTATTCGAAATAGTGTTTCTGCATCTTCTTTCTGAAGAATATTAATGTATCCCGAACTGACATTTAAAGTAGGTTTTGTTTCTCTATAATATTACAATCTTTACTTGGGTGTCCAATGGACAACATTGTCAGTATTAGTTGTGTAGTGTTTTTGAAGTATATAGAATAGCGATGCGAGAACTTGTTCCGAATAAATGTAATATTCATAATACATGAAGTCAAATGCCTTGCAAATTCCACGAAGACAGTATTTTATCTTACTTTCTGCTGTAGAAGGATAGTCTTTATTAACTTGTTCATACATCCCAGTCCGCCTCTGTGGTCGAGTGGTGACGATCGCTGGGTTGTATACCACTGTAACCTATCATCACTGATTGTCATGGGTTCGAGCCCCGCTCATGCCGTGTCTCATTTATTTGAAAATGTTGGAAGTTGTGTTTACGGAGGTTGATGCACCAAGTACTGGTAAACCGCTTTAGCCTGACCAGGAAAGGTGTTGTTAGGTAAACTGCTCGTTGCTCAAATGGGCAACCAGTAGCGACGTTAAATAAACTTAAATAAAACAAAAACATTTTCATAGTAACTGTCAGTATCAAGTCGTTCTTGTATTCCTTCTTCATAACCTTTTCCATTTACAGCAATAATAGAAGATGACTTGTTCGCTTTCTTAATGAAGATGTATCAGTGTGTGTTTTACGTTTATTTATCGTCGCTACCGGTTGCCCATATGAGCGACGCCTCCTGAAGAGATTAGTAATTTTAGATTGTTGGAGGATAGTGCATTATAGCACATTAAAACACTTAAATGAATATACGACGGACGCTCTCCGTGTTGTATATATTGTTAAAAAAGATACAAATTTTACCTCTAAGGCAAGTTTTTTGTGTCAGCATAGCGTATTTCGAATGAAGGACAAATTCTTACAACATTAGTCAAACGCTATCGAGACCAATGCAGAGTGGCCTCCACAAAACTTATACGCCCAATGCAGAGTGGCCTCCACAAAACGTACACGCCCATTGCAGAGCGGCCTCCACAAAACTTACACACCCAATGCAGAGCGGCCTCCACAAAACGTACACGACAAATGCAGAGCGGCCTCCACAAAACGTACAGGACCAATGCAGAGCGGCCTCCACAAAACGTACAGGACCAACGCAGAGCGGCCTCCACACAACGTACACGACCAATGCAGAGTGGCCTCCACAAAACTTACACGACCAATGCAGAGTGGCCTCCACAAAACGTACACGACCAATGCAGAGTGGCCTCCACAAAACGTACACGACCAATGCAGAGTGGCCTCCACAAAACTTACACGACCAATGCAGAGTGGCCTCCACAAAACTTACACGACAAATGCAGAGTGGCCTCCACAAAATGTACACGACCAATGCAGAGTGGCCTCCACAAAACATCCACACCATTGCAGAGCGGCCTCCGCTAAACTTACACGACCAATGCAGAATGGCCTCCACAAAACATCCACACCATTGCAGAGCGGCCTCCGCTAAACTTACACGACCAATGCAGAGCGGCCTCCACAAAACCTACACGCCCAATGCAGAGCGGCCTCCACAAAACCTACACGACCAATGCAGAGCGGCATTATATGGTTTCATCCGAGTGTTTAATATAAGTTGTTAGAATCGTTGTAAAATAAATAAAGTTTAAACTTTTTTAAAGGTCATTTATACGTCATGCTATTAGTTTATTCGAAATAGTGTTTCTGCATCTTCTTTCTGAAGAATATTAATGTATCCCGAACTGACATTTAAAGTAGGTTTTGTTTCTCTATAATATTACAATCTTTACTTGGGTGTCCAATGGACAACATTGTCAGTATTAGTTGTGTAGTGTTTTTGAAGTATATAGAATAGCGATGCGAGAACTTGTTCCGAATAAATGTAATATTCATAATACATGAAGTCAAATGCCTTGCAAATTCCACGAAGACAGTATTTTATCTTACTTTCTGCTGTAGAAGGATAGTCTTTATTAACTTGTTCATACATCCCAGTCCGCCTCTGTGGTCGAGTGGTGACGATCGCTGGGTTGTATACCACTGTAACCTATCATCACTGATTGTCATGGGTTCGAGCCCCGCTCATGCCGTGTCTCATTTATTTGAAAATGTTGGAAGTTGTGTTTACGGAGGTTGATGCACCCAAGTACTGGTAAACCGCTTTAGCCTGACCAGGAAAGGTGTTGTTAGGTAAACTGCTCGTTGCTCAAATGGGCAACCAGTAGCGACGTTAAATAAACTTAAATAAAACAAAAACATTTTCATAGTAACTGTCAGTATCAAGTCGTTCTTGTATTCCTTCTTCATAACCTTTTCCATTTACAGCAATAATAGAAGATGACTTGTTCGCTTTCTTAATGAAGATGTATCAGTGTGTGTTTTACGTTTATTTATCGTCGCTACCGGTTGCCCATATGAGCGACGCCTCCTGAAGAGATTAGTAATTTTAGATTGTTGGAGGATAGTGCATTATAGCACATTAAAACACTTAAATGAATATACGACGGACGCTCTCCGTGTTGTATATAGTCCGAAACCACCGTCGCATCCTCTCTGTGCCATACACTCTGGACAAGTTGACAAATTTGTTAACTGCATACATTCACAATAAAAACGACAGAAAAGCGTTTGTCTGGAAATATAAAGAACAAAAATAATTAATACACATCAGAACTGTCCATGGGGCGGTTGGGTCGGGTTTCTATGTGTCACGTAACCTGTGCTAACCTCGAATGCCTTACGTGTGTGTTTACGTTTATTTATCGTTGCTACCGGTTGCCCATATGAGCGACGCCTCCTGAAGAGATTAGTCATTTTAGATTTTGGAGGATAGTGAAATGATAGACAGAGACGTCCATTTCCACGTCCTAATTAAGATATATCTTAGTACGTTCATTTCCACGTCCTAATTAAGATACCATAGTACGTCCATTTCCACTCCATAATTAAGATTTATCTTAGTACGCCCCATCGCTCTTAATAATAATAATTTCTTAGTCCTTAGAAATACGTCTTGGCGTTTTAATTCTCCTGTGGTAAGGTTTGTGATGTTGTTACTATGTGGGAGAGAACAATGCCATCCTTGATTCACTGTTTTATATTGATCATATTCACTTTTATGGCCACATTTTTGATGTGTCTAAAAAATACGGGGGCATTTGTTTTTTAGTTGCCTTAAACTAAAAGGACCAGTTGTTTGGCTGGCAACACGGTGTTAGCTAGCATTTTCTTGTTTGGAGTGATGGGTGGGTATCGTAGACAACGTTGTTATGTACTGTCATTCCCTTGTTCCATGCAACACCACGACATTGTTGTATATACGGTCCTTCTTCACCGTTCCATTCAACACCACGACATTGTTGTATATACGGTCCTTCCCCGCTTCCCCGCTTCCATACAACACCACGACATTGTAGTATATACGGTCCTTCCCTTGTTCCATGCAACACCACGACATTGTTGTATATACGGTCCTTCCCCGCTTCCATACAACACCACGACATTGCTGTATATACGGTCCTTCCCTTGTTCCATGCAACACCACGACATTGTTGTATATACGGTCCTTCCCCTGTTCCATGCAACACCACGACGTTGTTGTATACACGGTCCTTCTTCACCGGTTCCATGCAACACCACGACATTGTTGTATATACGGTCCTTCCCCTGTTCCATGCAATACCACGACGTTGTTGTATATACGGTCCTTCCCCTGTTCCATGCAACACCACGACGTTGTTGTATACACGGTCCTTCTTCACCGGTTCCATACAACACCACGACATTGTTGTATATACGGTCCTTTCCTGGTTCCATGCAACACCTCGACGTTGTTGTATACACGGTCCTTCTTCACCGGTTCCATGCAACACCACGACATTGTTGTATATACGGTCCTTCCCCTGTTCCATGCAACACCACGGCGTTGTTGTATATACGGTTCTCCTCCCACAGTTCCATGCAACACCTCGACGTTGTTGTATACACGGTCCTTCTTCACCGGTTCCATGCAACACCACGCCATTGTTGTATAAGCGGTCCCTCCCCGGTTCCATACAACACCACCACCACGTTGTTGTATATGCGTTCCTTCCCCGGTTCCATGCAACACCTCGACGTTGTTGTATATACGGCCCTTCTTCACCGGTTCCATGCAACACCACGACGTTGTTGTATATACGGTTCTCCTCCCACAGTTCCATGCAATACCACGACGTTGTTGTATATACGGTCCTTCTTCGCCGGTTCCATGCAAAAAACACGACGTTGTTGTATATAGGGTCCTCCTCCCACAGTTCCATGCAACACCTCGACGTTGTTGTATATACGGTCCTTCTTCATCGGTTCCATGCAACACCACGACGTTGTTGTATATACGGTCCTTCTTCATCGGTTCCATGCAACACCACGACATTGTTGTATATACGGTCCTTCCCTGGTTCCATGCAACACCACGACATTGTTGTATATACAGTTCTTCTTCACCGGTTCCATGCAACACCACGACATTGTTGTATAAGCGGTCCCTCCCCGGTTCCATACAACACCACGACGTTGTTGTATATGCGTTCCTTCCCCGGTTCCATGCAACACCACGACGCTGTTGTATATACGGTCCTTCTTCACCGGTTCCATGCAACACCACGGCGTTGTTGTATATACGGTCCTCCTCCCACAGTTCCATGCAACACCACGACATTGCTGTGTACACGGTCCTCCTCCCACAGTTCCATGCAACACCACGACATTGCTGTATATACGGTCCTCCTCCCACAGTGCCATGCAACACCACGACATTGCTGTATATACGGTCCTCCTCCCACAGTGCCATGCAACACCACGACGTTGCTGTATATACGGTCCACCTCCCACAGTTCCATGCAACACCACGACATTGTTGTATATACGGTCCACCTCCCACAGTTCCATGCAACACCACGACGTTGCTGTATATACGGTCCACCTCCCACAGTTCCATGCAACACCACGACATTGTTGTATATACGGTCCACCTCCCACAGTTCCATGCAACACCACGACAGTGTTGTATATACGGTCCTGTCGATGCCTATAGCGGGGATATCATATTACAAACCAAGTAACAGTCACATCACCTAGACTAATGTTCATGTTTCACTCGTAATGACTGCGTGTAGGAATTTAGGTGTTAGAACGAAATCGAATGACGAAACTGGGATTACATTTCACTTACTTCGAAATAAATTACAACCAGAAACATTCTAAAATCTCTCGATTTAGGACCATTTATCAGCACACAGACGATTCGAACCACGACGTGAAGTGCCAATATCAAGCGGGAAAACAATTAATGACAAGCGTTTCCTCAATTAGTTATTGTTTCAGTGGCGTAGCTGTGTGCGCTTAGCATAGTATGTGCTACATGGCCGTGTGTAATATAGCGGGATGTTTCTGCAACAACATTCAGTACAGGTGCGTATCCAGGCATAATCATCTGAAATAGTGAAAAAGTAAAAGTCACAAATATGCAAACACAATATGTGTGTGGAGGGGGTGTGGAGACTCGTTTATTGAGCCAAGTGTATCGATGTAACAGTTGCACATGGTGTATTGTGTGTTTTACGTCTATTTATCGGTTGCCCATATGAGCGACGCCTCCTGAAGAGATTAGTCATTTTAGATTGTTGGAGGATAGTGCAATGATACACAGAGAGAGACCCATTCCAGAGTCGCCTCTGGTTCTTTTACATGCACGGTGTACAGCACTGACACGAGACCTCGGTTTAAAGTCCCGCTTGAATTTCATTAGAGTCAGACGCGGATCGAACCTACGATCCCTGGATTACCAGTCCAGCGTGTTACCACTGGACTACAGATCCGCCACACGGTGTATACACCAGATGTATGTTTATAAGTAGTAAAAGAGTATCACGTACGTTGCTATAATACCACCGAATCACTGACAGATAGCGCACCATTTCAATATTATTGTTCAACATTTTCTTGTGTGAGATTATTCAAACCCCAAACAACTGGAGAGGATTTCCGCCATCACACATACCCACGGGCCATGACTCGCTGCTCCGCAATTCCGTTTGCAGTTGCGCTGTTACACTTTGGCGTACAATTGAGATAAAAGACAAGGTACACCCGTGACGTGTACAATTTATATCGACTTAGAATGAGTGATGGCTTCGATCATTAATTGTGCTGAGTTGGATAATTAATTATATATATAATTGAAATAGTCCACACCATTGCCCGAGATTATAACACTTTTCTCAGAACTCAAGCTCAAGTTGAAATGATTTGACTGAGTTTGAGATAGGAGAACAGTTTTATAACCTCGAGGCCATACAGACGGATCTGTGGTCCAGTGGTAACACGCTGGACTTGTAATCCAGGGATCGCAGGTTCGATCCCCCGTCTGACCCTAATAAAATTAACAGTCTTTCAGATGGAACGTTAAACCGAGGTCTCGTGTCGGAGCTTTACACCGTGCACGTAAAAGAACCAGAGGAGACTCTGGAATGAGTCTCTGTCTGTATCAATGCATTATCCTCCAAAATCTAAAATGACTAATCTCTTCAGGAGGCGTCGCTCATATGGGCAACCGGTAGCGACGATAAATAAATCTTATATCTATATTATTTTAGAAAATAGACATATTTGGTATCAACTTGTGCTAAATAATGGGTGATTTAATGCAATACGTAAACGATTATTTTCTTCATGATAGTAAACTCTATAATTCTAAACTTTGTAACGAAAATTAACGCTCAATGTAAAAGTACATAGTATTTTTATGGCGTCAGTGTAGTTAAAGACAATATACCTGTAAATGGACACAAATGTTTATACAAATTTATATTAGCTCGATTGCGAAACAAGTTCTTACAACTGATATTAATCACTCTCGAGACCTCATTCCTGGTGGAATCCATCGCAACGGTGGAGAAAGAAGAGGCAACATGGAATTTAAATGCCTTGCCTAAGGGTACACTCGTAACGGCTCAGACTCTCGCCCATATGGTTCGCCGGAGGCGAGGATAAATAAGCTCAATCATCATCAACGGTTCCAGAGAGGATCGAACTCCGGACCTTTCGCACCTGTAGCGAACGCGCATCCACTGCGCTATCACGACTTCCACAAATGATGTTCATAGATAGACGATAGCTTAGAAAAGAATAAAACCAATTTTCCAGGGAAATCTCAGCTGGTACTCAATACTCGTTTCCTGTTATAGTTCGTTATTCTTGTTCGGTCGAGCTAGATAGATCTATATTTGAATGTTTTATAATGGTATATTTATAGCGACACTACATCAGTGAAAACATAAATGTCTACATAATGTACTTTCCTACTAGATTGTATTTTTCCCCCAAATATTTGCCACAAATACCGAGTATTTCAACTAATAAACAAACTTCGTATAAGCGGTTTGTTGACATAACAAAATAATGTAAACATTCATGCATAATACAACTAGTGTATCCTGAATAACACGATTGGTACATATGTACCGTTATATCTCACGTTTGTGCCTATTTATTTGTAGACTATTCTTAGTTAAATTGTCTCTAAAGGATATGATCTCGCGTCTAGTATTGACTCTGATGACAAACAAACGTTAATTCAGGAGAATGGGTGACCGTTATATGAAATCATACTTTTTTCAATCCACAAAAACACTGTTTATTGATTCAATGTTAGCGTTCGAATGTATTTGGAAGAATTTGTAATAGCAATGCATGTATACGTGAAAATGCATTTTATTTGTTTTTGCGATGTAATGTCGCTTTAACTTTTATATCTGCTGAACATATCCTAACTTTATTCGATTTATCCAGTCCCGATAACGCTTACATACTTTGTCTGTCTCAGAAAACGTCTCACTAGAATCGTTTTAAATAGGGTTGAAATTGATTCGAATTTAAAAAACAAAACGTGTGTGTACGCCAAATACACCAAACACTGTACTCATAGCCTTAGCCATACCTGACATGGTCTGCTCTGGTTTGGGAAGTTGTCGGGGAATACTAAGGTGTTGCATGTGTAAAACTCATAATAATAATAAATATTTTATTTAACGAGTGAACTCATTTCAGTGGTAGCGCGTTCGCTTCATGTGCGAAAGGCCCGGAGTTCGAACCCCGCTGGAGCCGTTACGATTGTGCCCTTAGGCAAGGCATTTAAATTCCACATGTCTCTTCTCTCCCCCCTCATGGCGATGGATTCCATCTGGAATGAGGTCTCGAGGGTGATTAATATAAGTTGTAAGAACTTGTTTCGCAATCGAGCTAAAATAAATGTGTATATTTGAACAATTAGGTCAATCTACAATGAGGCCCTCAACAAATTAAAACATCAAATAACATAATGAAACATCTAAAAAATGACCAGAAAAACACGTTCGTAGGAAATACGCTGTAAGAACTAATATATAATATACACCTGATATATAATGCTTTAATATACACCTGATATATAATGCTTTAATATATACCTGATATATAATGCTTTAATATATACCTGATATATAATGCTTTAATATACACCTGATATATAATGCTTTAATATATACCTGATATATAATGCTTTAATATATACCTGCTCTACAATGCTTTAATATATACCTGATATATAATGCTCTAATATATACCTGCTCTATAATGCTTTAATATACACCTGATATATAATGCTCTAATATATACCTGATATATAATGCTTTAATATATACCTGATATATAATGCTCTAATATATACCTGCTCTATAATGCTTTAATATACACCTGATATATAATGCTTTAATATATACCTGATATATAATGCTCTAATATATACCTGCTCTATAATGCTCTAATATATACCTGCTCTATAATGCTTTAATATACACCTGATATATAATGCTCTAATATATACCTGATATATAATGCTCTAATATATACCTGATATATAATGCTTTAATATATACCTGCTCTATAATGCTTTAATATACACCTGATATATAATGCTTTAATATATACCTGATATATAATGCTCTAATATATACCTGATATATAATGCTTTAATATATACCTGATATATAATGCTTTAATATACACCTGATATATAATGCTTTAATATACACCTGATATATAATGCTTTAATATATACCTGATATATAATGCTTTAATATACACCTGATATATAATGCTTTAATATATACCTGATATATAATGCTTTAATATATACCTGCTCTATAATGCTTTAATATATACCTGATATATAATGCTTTAATATACACCTGCTCTATAATGCTTTGAAGTGTGGAACAGAATGTGCGGTTTTGATGTGATAAGGGAGGGAATTCCACAAGTGCGACCCTGAATATAAGAAAGATTGTCTAAACGGCTTAATAGTTGGCTTAGGAGGGCAAAGTTGGAAATTGGAGGATGATCGCAAAGTTTTTAGTTCGAACATCGAAAGCAATTCTGCATATAGACATGAGCTAGGCCATTGAGTGTTTTAAACATTAAGACTGCTCTTTGTATCGTAGAATATTGTATTTACTTTTGTGAGATATGAATTGATTTTGAGTCACCACCGAAATAATTAATTTCTATTTTAGAAATAGCGATGCTCATTCTAAAGTGTTTGTTTATTATAGTGTCACCCCTATTTAAAGGGCCAGCCATTTCTGACTTATGAGACACCTCTTTTTTCTTGCTCTTCCCGAATCCTACGCTTGTATGCCAGGCACCAGGCTGGTATGCAATTGTTAACCATTATTTAACAAGCTGGCGGCTCACCAACCGGTGGCCATCAGAACGACCCCCTGACGAGGTTCGAACCGTCGAACCCCCGCTCTGTAGGCGGACGCCTTAACCACTAGGACACGGAGTCAACTCTATGAAACAAATTCAAATCTTACTATAATAAGCACAAATATACTTTTTCTATGGGACGCCGTTTTGCTATTTATTTCATTCAGAAATATAATAAATAGATTATTGGATATCCATAAATAGATTATTGGATATCCATAAATGCTGAATAAATAGCAAAACGGCGCGCCTGGAAATATGGATATCCAAAAATCGAATTATGGATATCCAATAATTGAACTATGGATATCCAAAAATCGAAATATGGATATCCAAAAATCGAATTATGGATATCAATAAATACTGAATAAATAGCAAAACGGCGTCCCATACTTTTCTTGCTCTCGTAAAATAGCCATAACAAGTTGAGAGCCCGGCAAAAATGTTACAGTCTGAAACCATAGATGGATCTAAGCTTGGCCTAAGTGAACATCTATATATAGAAATTAATTAACTCATGTACATTATACATCACGGTTATACGGGCATTTCGGGCTTTAATCTAATAAAATCTATCGAATTACAGTGCCATGTCGCACAACATTATGAGATATTGTCCCTGTCGTCCTAATTGCGTCACCTAGCTTCTAATTAAATCATTACAAGGGATTGTGTGGGGTTGTGAGGTGTCTATATTGAGATAAGATGGGCTTCCCAACACACTGGTGGGGTACATCAACAAGTTATAAACGTTAAGGAACCGATCCGATCGTCAGTCAATCTGCCAACTCCACAACTGAATAATATTTATATTGCTATTGCATTTCTTTGATAACTGGTTTTACGTTTATTTATCGTCACTACCCATGTGAGCGACGCCTCCTGAAGAGATTAGTTATTTTAGATTGTTGGAGGATAGTGCAATGATATAGACAGAGACCCATTCCAGAGTCTCCTCTGGTTCATTTACGTGCACGGTATACAGCACCGACACGAGACTTCGGTTTAATGTCCCATCTGAAAGAATGTTAATTGTATTAGGGTCAGACGGGGGATCGATCCCTGGATTACCAGTCCAATGTCTTAACCACAGATCCATCTGTTCATATTCGTATGAAGGTTCTCAATTAATGATATGCAGCTGACATGCGCACTCCAAGTCGCATGGACGGCGTTCGTTGCGAGACAATGCGTGTCTACAGCTGACATGGTGATCTCTTCACCTGTTCCTGCATACTGGACTATAAACATGTTAAATGCAAAGTGTGCTGTATTTTCTTTGTCATTGAAATGAACAATTAATGTAATAACAAATTATTATAAGTAATGAATCACGGGTTAATGATTTCCATCGGGGTATGAACTACAATGGGCGTGTTAGGGTTGGATGCCTTCAGCCTCCACACACTTTAACCACTCGTGCAAATACAAAATTAACGCCACAGATACACATGTATATGTATGCACATTGAAAACAACTGAAAACTATAGTTTTTTAGCCGGTTTTCTATTAATAAGTATTTATTGTTAGTTACGACATGACAGTGATGTGTGTTGTCTTATCTAAGCTATTCATTTCAATGGAAAGTAAATTAACTGTAAATTAGAATATCAATAAGATAGAGTATTTAGGTGAAACAAGTTCATATGTCACTGGTTGTGTACAACAGGATATAAATTTATTCGGTTAGTCACTGGTGGCATACAACAGGATACATTCATTCGGTTAGTCAATTGTGGCATACAACAGGATATATTCATTCGGTTAGTCACTTGTGGCGTACAACAGGATATATTCATTCAGTTAGTCACTTGTGGCGTACAACAGGATATATTCATTCGGTTAGTCACTGATGGCATACAACAGGATATATTCATTCAGTTAGTCACTTGTGGCGTACAACAGGATATATGCATTCGGTTAGTCACTTGTGGCATACAACAGAATATATTCATTTGGTTAGTCACTTGTGGCGTACAACAGGATATACTCATTCGGTTAGTCACTGATGGCATACAACAGGATATATTCATTTGGTTAGTCACTGATGGCGTACAACAGGATAGATTCATATGGTTAGTCACTGATGGCGTACAACAGGATAGATTCATTTGGTTAGTCACTGATGGCATACAACATGATATATTAATTCAGTTAGTACAACAGGATAAATTAATTCGGTTAGTCACTGATTGCGTACAACATGATTTTATTCTACGTATTTTGATAAGAGATTTAGTAAATGAGTTAATTCATTGACATGTAGCAAACAACACGTACACGGAGTCTCCTAAATATCTAACGTTTTTTTCCTGCTATTTCGGCGATGTGATTTGCTGACAGAGACTATAGTGTCATTCTTCCTGCCCGGGATCTAAATATCTAACAATAAATGTCACCTAAACTCAGCAAATTGCGATAGCTTTATGTCAAAACATCCATTGCCTAATGGTGCTCTGGCATTAAATGGATACTGGAACGAGTTTAGTATACATTATGGTACCGATGTTTACTTAACAGTGTGTGGCGTAGGAAGACCCAACTGCCAAAATGAATACGTAATCAAAAATCGATGATTCTGATGGTCATTATTTTTTAATTGGTCTAGCTCTAATGTGTTTATATCTATTAATAGCACACTGTACAGATGAGTGCGTAATAGAAAATCGATAATACTGTTTGTCATTATTTTTGAATTGTCTAGATGTTAATGTGTTTATATCTATTTATAGCACACTTTAATTGGAACTACTTTTGGTATTATGGTGCACGTTCCCAAAATAATTCATGAACATCTCTACTTAAGTTGAACGAACGCACGCACGCACGAACGAACGACGAAACAAAGCCTGGGTTATAACATAACTCGGCTGACCTGTTGATCGGTGTGTGGTTTCAAGGATTGAATGATTATTAATTTCAAGTTCTGTGAGTTACGCTAGTATAGCTCAGAACGTATGTCTTAACGGTGTGCACCACAAAGGTGTGTGCGAATTATTGGTGCGTATAATGTTGATCACATGACTGCGTGAGCGTGTGTCCAATCATGTGATATAGCGTGACAGTTCGTCAGTTCTACGCTAGACATAGATCGGACCACATGCAATTTTGCTATTCAAATTCGAATCTCAATTGGAATGGGATTCACGAATGGAGTTCCACTTTGATTTAAACGTTAATCAGATTTAATTAAGAGACGTTATTGTAAGCGTCTTATAATGTATCGTAAACGAATATGTAAGTTTTCGTAAATATAAAATATACGAAACATTGCTGAGGTGCATTGGATACAGTTTTCCAGAGATTTTTACATTATTCGCATTACTATTCATGAATGTTTACCTCTGGTATTTACATTGGTCCCGTGTATCTCGCAGTCTGTACCGAGGGTATGTTTCGTATATGTGTCTATACATGTGTGTGTATATATATAGCAATCAAAGATATTGATCTAGTGTGGGTATTGTACTCAAATTGCATTAAATGATCGCAAGTCTAGCCCATTGCAAACAGAGTCTGTTGTTTTGTGTAGTTCAGTCAAGACGTATTATTATTTATTAAAAACAAACAGTAATTTCTTTGAATTGTTACATCTAACTGTAACTTCTTTAGTTTATACAAATTTATTTGAGCTCGATTGCGAAACAAGTTATTTCAACTTATATATTACTCTCGAGACCTCATTCCTGATGGAGTCCATCGCCACGAGGGAGAGAGAAGAGGCAACGTGGAATTTAAATGCCTTGCCTAAGGGTACACTCGTAACGGCTCAAGCTCCGGACCTTTCGCACCTGAAGCGAACGCGCATCCACTGTGCTATCACGACTTCTTTGAATACATGTATACAGAATACCCTAACACTCCATTTAGCATTATTCTGTATAGCCACATTTATAATGTGTACATTTTGTTTGAGAGGAACTAATATATAAGGTTTATGAAAACTTGTTTTCCAATCCAAATTATTCAAAATTTGTGAAATATTCGTATGTTGTACATGACATTTATTGGAATAAATACTTACTAACATAACGCAGGTAATTATATTTTAGGAAACAAATGAGACATGAAGTAGTTCAAAGGTCAGCAATCTTAAGACACAGTACGGTTTTCAGACATTCACAAAATGTTATACAAAAAGTGACACCTTGCATAAAGCCATTCAGTGGTAACACGCTGGGCTGGTAATCCAGGGATCGCAGGTTCGATCCCCCGTCCGACACTAATAAAATTAACAGTCTTTCAGATGGGACGTTAATTGTCGGTGATTTACACCATGCACATAAAAGAACCAGAGGAGACTCTGGAATGGGTCTCTGTCTGTATCATTGCACTATCCTCCAAACATCTAAAATGATGCGTCGCTCATATGGGCAACCGGTAGCGACGATAAATAAACGTAAAACACACACAAAAGCCATTCCAATTTAGTCTGTCAACAATTCAATTTCCTATATTTGTGTAAACTCATTTTCGAGCTCTTTTTCGTCTCTGATTGCTGTATTATTGTTAAGGGTTTGCTTCCGACGACTGATAATGTTACTGATTAGGAGGTAACCTAGCATCAAACTCGACACTAATACGACAAAACTTCGTCCTAACGACATCCAATTACGCACACTGCATGACTCCTACGGAGTGTTTGCATGATATGAAGAAAGCACACTGTTGAATTTTTGGGAATATATATCTCCATTTTATGCCCTGTGGATATTTTTTATATGTAAGGGTCTTTAATAATCATTTCGTAAGACGGAGTATACCCGTAATTGGCAATAAACAGGTTCCGCAAGGAAACGAACTGTTTTCCAAATAATCTGTGCTTTGTTGAAAATATAAATGAAATGTTACTGAGAAAATGAACTCTGAGCGCTTATCATGTTATTGTCGATGAATACCATTGCATGGATCACGGTAACCAGAAATACTCACGCGTTGTCCCCACACGCAACCAATGAATTTACCGTCTTTAAATATGTCAACATGGTTTCGTGCGTGATGTTAAACGTGAAGTTCTTTTGCTAACATGATTGTAGTTTTGTGACGTCATTTTACGCTTTTGCAAAAGAACACCAACTATTTTTGCGCGTTTTACATAGTTTGGTCATTTTAGAATCGAAACTAATATTTCTGTTTGCGTTATTTATAATCGAATACTACTAATCATGGTTTGTCGTTCTTGGCGCAGGAAAGAACACCGTAGGCTCTACTGCCTGCGTGGATAATTCCTACACGTCAGAACTTACAATATAACACCAATGTACGACGCCCACGTACTACTTGTACGTTGTTGAGTGGTCGGTTTTCCCCTATACTTATTGATCTTCGTTGCCTGGTTACCGCCTCCAGTAATTTTATTTTTGGAGGATATATAGTGTAAGATACAGAAGACTCTCTCAGATGCATCATCCGTTTTTGTTTTATTGACATTTATGGGGTGGGGCATTTGGATCGGACACGACGGTAACAACAAAAAAAGGGAAAATTCAGCATCAATAATTTTAATTATTACCTATTGCTCTTAATTGTTCGTCAATGTTCGTAAATCTTTTTCTTTAAAGCATCAGCGGAGGACAATATCTAATGTTGCAAGAACTTGTGTCCAACCCTTTAAAGCATTAGGGGAGGACAATATCTAATGTTGCAAGAACTTGTGTCCAACCCTTTAAAGCATTAGGGGAGGACAATATCTAATGTTGCAAGAACTTGTGTCCAACCCTTTAAAGCATCAGAGGAGGACAAGTTGCAAGTAATCAATAGTCACTATCGAGACCTCATTCCTGATGGAATCCATCGCCACGAGGGAGAGAGAAGAGGTAACTTGGACGCGTGAACGCGCTACCACTGCGATATCACGACTTCCACAAAGGGTATATGTCTGTATCATTGCACTATCCTCCAAAAATGTGGAGGCGTCGCTCAAATGGGCACTGTGTGTTTTACGTTTATTTATCGTCGCTACCGGTTGCCCATATGAGCCACGCCTCCTGAAGAGATTAGTCATTTTAGATGTTTGGAGGATAGTGCAATGATACAGATAGAACCCCATTCGAGAGTCTCATCTGGTTCTTTTACGTGCACGGTGTAAAGCACCGACACGAGACCTCGGTTTAGAGTCCCATCTGAAATACTGTTAATTTTATTAGGGTCAGACGGGGTTCGATCCCTGGATTACCAATCCAACGTACATATGGACTACATATCCGTCTATCCATCAAATGGGCAACCAGTAGCGACGATGAATAATACGTAAAACACACACGTACCCAAATGCAGTTATGCGGTGGCGACATTCAATAAGCTTATACAGTTAATTAGCATATACAATTGTTTTTAAATAATATTTTATTGCATTTTTTTCATACATTACATTACAATGAAAACAATATGAAATTATATTAGGATTTATTATTATTGCTGTATAATATTTAATCTACAAGTTATGACAACATTATTTACAACCCTTCCCACCACTTCATAATAAATTAACAATGTTGGATGAACAATTTATGTCGAGTGGATGCGCGTTCGCTTCAGGTGCGAAAGGTCTGGAGTTCGAGCCCCGCTGGAGCCGTTACGATTTTGCCCTTAGGCAAGGCATTTAAATGCCACGTTGCCTCTTCTCTCTCCCCCGTGGCGATGGATTCCATCAGGAATGAGGTTTCGAGAGTGATTAATATATTAAGTTGTAATAACTTGTTTCGCAATCGAGCTAAAATAAATTTGTATTAAAAAAAAACAATTTATGTTATGTATGATTGGATGTAGAAAAATGCCAAATTATCCGACACGTCCAGCGAAATTGCGCTAAAATCGCATTTTTATTCACAAAACGTTACATTTGTGAGCAGTGAATATCTATTCAGGGCTGTGGCAATATAATGTTGAACCGAAATATACGGAAAACGAATTAAATACAATTGAAAGCAACAACAGCGTCTCGGACGACGAATCAATTCCGACAAGTGTTGAAGATTGTTGTGGCTGTACAAGCCGTCTCATTATACTTAGACTTGATGAACATATATGTTGTCATACAAGTGGTTTGACAGACGACAGCCTTCTGGAAATGGTATGCAGAATAGAAGTGTGCAGTATCTTGAGTCGAATCCTGCTGTTTCGAGTGTCGCCTTTATCCAATTAAAATAAGTGAATCGTATTCATGACGTCACACACACCTTGCAAAAGTGATAACATCTAAAGTGATTCAAGTGAGTTACCTGGAAGTCGTGATAGCGTAGTGGTTGCATGTTCGCTTCAGGTGCGAAATGCCCGGCGTTCGAGCCCCATTGGAGCCGTTACAAGTATGCCCTTAGACAAGGCATTTAAATTGCACACGCCTCTTCTCTCTCCCTCGTGGCCATGAATTCCATCAGGAATGAAGTTTCTAGAGTGATTAATATAAGGTATAAGAACTTGTTTCGCAATCGAGCTAAAAGAAATGTGTGTAAACTAAGTTTCTTCCAAAATACGACGAAGAGATTAGTAATTTTAGATTGGGGAGGATAGTGCAATGATACAGACAGATACCCATTCCAGAGTCTCCTCCGTTCTGTTACGTGCACCGACACGAGACCTCGGTTTAACGTCCCAACTGAAAGAATGTTAATTTTATTAGGGTCAGACGGGGGATGAACGACAAGTAACGAAGTTAATCCAGAATTGTTCAAACAATTTAACGTACCCATCTTCTGGATCCAAGAAGGACCATGTATGTCAGCATAACCATAACAAAGTAAACATAATCTATATTTCAATTCTGGCAAATAGTAAAACATTATTGTTTTGTTCCAAGCAGAGTAAATTGACAACAATAAACCTAATTGTGTTCGGACTTGTACTTTGAAAGAGGACGCGTGAAAGTGACACATTTCTATAGCCGTAATAACTCTGTATATCTGATGAAACACTTTTTCGGATAAACAAAAATTATTAGTATACCATTTGTGTTCTTTCAGGCATACCGGAAGTATGTGTATCTGTTTCCGGTTTGATTTAAAACAATTAATACTTTAATTTAATAATATTTTATTGCATTTTTTCATACAATACATTACATATATACATACAATACTACGAACAAATCAGAGATTAATATGTAATTATATGATTGCAGTATACGATAGATTTGTTTTGTCAAGTCCGCCTCCGTGGTCGAGTGGTTAAGGTCGCTGACTTGTATACCACTGTAACCTATCATCACTGATGGTCACGGGTTCGAGCCCCGCTCAGGCCGTGTCTCATTTATATGAAAAAGTTGGCAGTTTCTTACGGAGGTTGGTGCACCCAAGTACTGGTTAACCGCTGGAGCCTGCCCAGGAAAGGTGTTGTTAAGTAAACTGCCCGCCGGCGATATAGCCCAAAATGGTGCTGATGCAGGCGTAAAACACGAAATATAACATAACATATAACATAATTGTTTTGTCAAGGGGAAAAAAGCAAATAGGTTGGGCTACAAGTTATAACAACATTATTTACAGCCCTCCCCGTCACTTCGAACTAAATAAACAATGTTGGATGAACAATTTCTGTAATGTATGATCTGATGTAGAAAAAGAACACATAAAATACATAAAACAATTAATACTGGATCCATATATATATTTCCAAAAAGTCAAAGTTCAACTTTTGAATATTTTATTACCTGTACAATGTACAAAAAAGAAATATATACATGTAGTACCCTGGACGTGCAGTTGTTAACTCGCTGGACTGCGAAACTCATGTTCGATCTGGCCGTAATAATATTAACAGTATTTCAGATGGGACTATAAACAGAGGTATCTTGTATTGATGCTACAGGGACGCTTCTAGAATTGTCTCGTCTTGCACTATCCTCCAAAATATAAAATAGTCCTGGAGACTTCGGCCCCGATGAACCAGGGGATGGCCAATAAACGTATTAAGACTAGTTATATATGTATATGTCAGACCACGGGATTGAATGTGTCCCAACTAGTAGACAGCAATAATAAATGAGGATTACAATAATTATTGAGGATAATAAGTGAGGATTGCAATTGAGGATAATAATTGAGGATTGTGAGCGATGCTAATAAATTAGTATAATGAGTGAGGCTAATAAAGGAGGATTATGATTGAGGATACTAGATGAAGAGCGGAAGTGAGGATAATAAACGAGGATTAGTAAGTGAGGGTGATACATAATGGTTACACTTGAGGATAATAAATGACTGTTGCAAGCGATGATAATAAATAAGGAGTGATCGTGAGGATAACAAACGGAGGATTATGATTGAGGATACTAGATGCGGATTGTAAGTGAGGATAAATAAATGAGGAGTGTATATGATGCACGCTTTTACGGCCAATCTTATTGGATAAGTGTGGGTTTTCTTGCTGGGAGGTGAAATATCAATTAATAATCGCCTATGCATTGCTTTGACCCGAGTATTACATGGATCCATTAGATTAATGGAATGTCCATACCCAGTAAGTATAAGCAGACGACCTTATTACACGATTACATGGTGAGAAATTTCAACGCCGGGTCATAATTGTGTACACCTCAGCGACAGAACAATACTCGTCACATAGTTTCTGATAACTACCACCTACAGATCTGATTTGTGTCTTAGGAATCGTGATCACCATGTGCACGAAACATCACTAATCCTGTATCAGACAGACATATTGGTGTGAGCCCTGTCCAATATAGTAACACTGCTTGTCTACTAGTTCTCGCCACTCCCGTCACGTTCTGTCTACAACAAAGGAGAGCTAAATACAGATTGCCTGGAACTCTATCTATACTGAAGCTTGTTTAGCTGCCAGTTCCTCTGATAGACAAAAATAGAATTCTTGGAATTGTAAGCATTGCTGTAGAACTGCCCTGGTGCCCGTTCAAGCTATTATTGGTAGTGCAAGACACCTTGTGCCAATTCGAGTTGTAATTCAGTTAGTTTAAACATTATTTATTTCAGTATTTGTACATGTAATCAAGAAATGAACATTTTACATATAATTTAACAGCAGTATTGTTACAGTCAGTTACGGATGGGTCTGGGTCTGTCTGTCTGTCCGGCTATCCGGCTGTCTGCTTTAGCTTGTCCGTTGTTCCTCTCCATAACCACTTGCTGGATTGTCACCAGACTTGACAGGAAGCATCGGTATGCTGTCTAATAGTGCATATTGTAACCCAGTTTCGGTTGGATAAGTTGATTGCGGATTTAGGGTCATTTGAACATTTTTATAACACATGGCTTTTCATCTCCAAATTCGTCAAACTTGACATGAAACATTGGTATGATGTCTAGTTATGCAAATTCTAATTCCGTTTCGGTTGTATGTTATTTGACGGAAGTACGGCCCTTGCTTCCTTGCTGTATTTTCATCAAACTTGGCAGAATCATCTGTAAGATCTCTAGTTGTGCCGTTTGTAATCCAGTTCCGATTAAATGATTTTGACGGATTTACGGCCCTTTCAAACTCTTTATATCACAAAGTTTGTCCGCGCTTAATCTTCACAATACCTTGCTGCATTTTCATCAAACTTGGCAGAAGCATCTATAAGCTCTCTGGTTGTGCCTTTTGTAATCCCGTTCCGATTAAATGATAGTGATGGATTTAGGTCATTTGAACATTTTTATAACACAAAGCTTGTCCGTGCTTGTCCAAAACTTCCGAAAATGATAATATTACATATCTGTTTTATTGCGTCGATGCTGCTTAATACTTTAAAACTAATAGAATGCTTTTACATCTGGACAGATTATTGTGGAAGTCGTGACAGCGCAATGGTAGGCCGTTCGCTTCAGGGGTGAGAGGCCCGGAGTTCACGCCCAGCTGTAGCCGTTACGAGTGTGCCCTTAGGCCATGCATTTAAGTTCCACATTGTCTCTTCTCTCTCTCTCTCTCTCTCTCTCTCTATCTCTCTCCCTCCCTCGTGGCGGTGGATTCCATCAGGATATGAGGTCACGAGTGAGATTTAACTAATGTTGTAAGAACTTGTTTCGCAATTGTGGTAAAATAAATTTGTATAAACTGGACGGATTTTTGTCTCTAGAGATGTTAGTTTGAAATTATTAGAGCAATTAACTAATAACCATGGAAACATATCCAATATTCCATAATAACTGTAGCTTTGTTAAGCATAGCCGCGACCAAATATATACATCGTATTGTCTTCTGACAGTTCAGTACATATGTCCTATACGTTGACAGCAACCGAGTATTTAATCGTTTCCCTGTGGTTCGTTTCGGACGGTAATTATCTAGTTTAGGCTGCTGTGCAATTTGTCATACTTAACAATTTGTGTACGGGTATTTTGGCATCCTGTTTTTCGTCATTTCCCAAAGCGTATTGACGGACCGTACGTGCTGACGGCGGTTAATTGGGACTATGATAAATGACCTAGGTCCTACGTGTCACTGACATGGGTTAGTTATATCACGACAACCTGGTCGTCAAATAATTGGTTGCACATAAAATATACACATCTACAATGTACATACACACGGCTATCCGATTAGCGCAGTGGTGAGCGCGCTCGCTTCTCACCGATGCAACCCGGGTTCGACCCTCGGACCGGGAAGTAAATGTATGCATATGAAGTTATGTAAATTCCACGTTGCCTCGTCTCTCCCTCGTGGCGATGGATTCCACCAGGAATGAGGTCTCGATAGTGATTAATATAAGTTGAAAGAACTTGTTTCACAATCGAGCTCAAATAAATTTGTATAAAATAAATAGCAAATAAAATATGAGTAAGCTATGTAGATGAGTGATTGGGTAACTGACAGATATATTGGCATACAACATATTAAACATAGTCATTGGGAGTCGAACCTTTAGCAGCGAGGGGCAAGCGATAAGTCAAACTCCCTTAACCACTCGGCCGTGTAATACTCACGATGACATTATTTATATATATAGTATATGAGATTCACTGCAATACTAATTGACAGGAGAAAACTATGAACAAATGTATTCCGTGTGTACATTGTTATCTTGGGTATTGATGACATGTCATTATGTTCACCGATTTCCAGGACTAATGCCACGCGCTACGTGACAGCAGTACACACTGACCACCATCTTGTTACCAGATGTCACTAAATCAAATATGTGTACGTTGTCAACATGTCTGCCAATGTTAGACTATATTAATGACGCATTCATTTATGCAGTCCGTTTCTGTTACCAGGCGTAGATGATGAACTTACATCCCACAATGCATCTCGATTCTGTATATGACAAACTTATATTCCATAGAAATGTCCGCAGATGACGAAGTTATATCCCATAGTGCATTGCGTTTCCGTTAAATGTCCGCAGATGACGTAGTTATATCCCATAGTGCATTGCGTTTCCGTTAAATGTCCGTAGATGACGAAGTTATATCCCATAGTGCATTGCGTTTCCGTTAAATGTCCGCAGATGACGAAGTTATATCCCATAGTGCATTGCGTTTCCGTTAAATGTCCGTAGATGACGAAGTTATATCCCATAGTGCATTGCGTTTCCGTTAAATGTCCGCAGATGACGAAGTCATAGTGCATTGCGTTTCCGTTAAATGTCCGCAGATGACGAAGTCATAGTGCATTGCGTTTCCGTTAAATGTCCGCAGATGACGAAGTTATATCCCATAGTGCATTGCGTGTCCGTAGATGACGGCTTAAACATAATATGAATAAGGCATAGCCTGATAGCGAGCTCAAGTATTTGGAGTAGTTATAGCTAAATACTAAATACTATGAAATATGCACTACACTCCGTGTAGACTGTACTTCTTTCCGGCAATCCAAATTTCCGGTTAACGAAAACAATATTTAAGTTCAATATTCAACTCCCGTTACCATACAGACGGATCTGTAGTTCAGTGGTAACACGCTAGACTTGTAATCCAGGGATCGCAGGTTCGATCCCCCGTCTGACTCTAATAAAATTAACAGTATTTCAGATGGGACGCTAAACCGAGGTCTCGTGTCGGTGCCTTACACCGTGCACGTAAAATAACCAGAGGAGATTCTGGAATTGATATATGTCTGTATCCGTGCACTATCCTCCAAAACTATAAAATGACTATAATCTCTTCAGGAGGCGTCGCTCATTTGGGCAACCGGTAGCGACGATAAATAAACATAAACACGCAAAGCTGACTATGAACACGTTAAACTTTTGACTGGTTCCGAAATATCCGAAACAGCTTCCGATCACCCCTCGTCTATAGTGTGTACACGTGTTTGGGTGTATTAAGGGCTCTATGCCTGGCGTGCTTATTAAGTAAACTCATTTAATGTTTTGTAATGTGCAACTATTGCTAATATTGGTATAGGTCTACAAGAATATATCTAAATTACTAAACCTGTAATCGTGTTATGTGGGAAAGAAATACAGATTATTGTATTGGTGAAATAGATCAGTGTAGTATAATGAAATAAAAGTGACTCAGACAGCCGCTTTACAGACAATGATACAATATGAATAGGAACGTGGCGATCAGCTTTAGTATCTAACACATCACCCATTTTGATTGATTACCACTTACACTATGCAAGTGTCATGTGATGAGTTGTCCACCAATGTCTTCCATCTCCGATATATGAGATCATACACGTTATTTATTAAATCAATCGTGGCGATGGATTCCATCAGGAATGAGGTCTCGAGAGTGATTAATAATGATAAGTTGAAAGAATTTGTTTCGCAATCGAGCTAAAAATAAATTTGTATAGACTAAAACGAGCGCGCTTTTGTAATGTGAGAAAAACACTCATGGTGATTTCATACCAATTTCCATTAAGCGAGTTTTGGATTGTTGCTATTAAAGCGGAATTTACATCGGGTTGCTATTAAAGCGGGATTACATCGGGATGCTATTAAAGCGGAATTACATCGGTGAAAACGCAAATGTCTACAGAATATATTTCTCTATTATATGGTTTACATGTTTTCCGAATAATTGCTCAAAAGCTGAGTATTTCAACTAATAAACTAACGCCGTATACGACGTTTGTTGTCATAGCAAACTAATGTAAACAGGGTCAACATCGATGCGTAATACAATGAGTGTATCCTGAATAACGCGATTTATTGTACAAATGTACCCAGTAATATCTCACACTGTGTGCCTATGCATATTTTATTATTAGACTAATACCATTTAAAATATCTCTAAGCGATAGTATCACTCACTTGGTATAGACTCCAATAGTAAACAAACATCAATTAAGGAGCGTAGCTGACAGTTATATGAAATCCTACTACGTGGAAGTCGTGATAGCGCAGTGGATGCGCGTTCGCTTCAGGTGCGAAAGGTCCGGAGTTCGAGCCCCGCTGGAGCCGTTACGATTATGCCCGTAGGCAAGGCATTTAAATTCCACATTGCCTCTTCTTTCTCCCTCATGGCGATGGATTCCATCAGGAATGAGGTCTCGAGAGTGATTAATATAAGTTATAAGAACTTGTTTCGCAATCGAGCTAAAATAAATTTGTATAAACTAAATCCTACTTTCACTTTTGAGTGTTTGTATACCACAAAAATAATGTTTATGCATAGAAAGTTAGTTTTCGAATTATTTCGAAAGAATTTGTATTAGCAATGGTAGTTATACGTAAAGAAGCATTTTTGGGGCATTTTGCGATTTATGTCGCTTTAAGTGAGCATTTTAGTATGAAATCACCACTAGTGTACGATCCCTTTTCTCCTTTTTCTCACATTACCATAGCGCGCTCATTTTAATAAATACCAACGGTCAGCGCAAATTGTTATGACGTCATTGAATTGTTATGACGTCACTACGAAAACAGCGTTGTATCTATGTTTTAAACAGCGTTATAATTGCGTCGATACATCTTTTTAATCGTAGTGTGTCTTACAATTAGCGTCATGTACCAATTCAAATGTAATTATGCATACGTTAACATTTAATTTACAAAATATAAGGATTATTCTCTCAACCAATCAGAATCCTTCCAGGTGTTATTACACGTGTGTACATATAATAAATGGTGTTACACTGAATACATGCAAGTTATGTGATAAAACACTTTATTAGCACTACGAGAGTCGTCCAACAGTATGTACTGCAACGTGGTGCCATGTATATCCGTCATCGCAGTATGTTCGAATCCAACTTGGATGGTGTCGACATATTTTCTACGAAGAAGCTATTCAGCTGGCGGAAGGTCGATGGTTTTACCCGGGTGGCTGCCCACAGTATCTGAAAAACTGCTTAGCGGGGTAGCGGAGTCTTCCTCCATCAATAATAGTTTGAGAGTCGCCATATGACTTAAATTGACGGGAAAACAACTAACAAAGCAAACGATGCGCATTAATGATGCCATAGCATAGGTCGTATCGAATCGACGCACTACGAATGCCGTGCTTGCTATTGTAGTACGAAAGTGTGAATATGTTACTATCGTAAGACTAAACTCATAACCTGTTGCGAATATGTTGTTATCGTAGTACGAACAGATATAATCTACTACGAATATATGGCTGTGATAGTACGTAAAGCTAGAACAGGTATAATATACTACGAATATATGGCTTTGGTTGTACGTAAAGCTAGAACAGGTATAATATACTACGAATATATGGCTTTGGTTGTACGTAAAGCTAGAACAGGTATACTATGCTACGAATATATGGCTTTGGTAGTACGTACAGCTATAACAGGTATACTATACTACGAATGTATGGCTTTGGTAGTACGTAAAGCTAGAACAGGTATAATATACTACGAATATCTGGCTTTGGTTGTACGTAAAGCTAGAACAGGAATAATATACTACGAATGTATGGCTTTGTTTGTACGTAAAGCTAGAACAGGTATAATATACTACGAATAGATGGCTTTGGTTGTACGTAAAGCTAGAACAGGTATACTATACTACGAATATATGGCTTTGGTAGTAAGTAAAGCTAGAACAGGTATACTATACTACGAATAGATGGCTTTGGTAGTACGTACAGCTATAACAGGTATACTATACTACGAATATATGGCTTTGGTAGTACGTAAAGCTACAACAGTTATACTATACTACGAATATATGGCTTTGGTAGTACGTACAGCTATAACAGGTATAATATACTACGAATATATGGCTTTGGTAGTACGTAAAGCTAGAACAGGTATACTATACTACGAATATATGGCTTTGGTAGTACGTACAGCTATAACAGGTATAATATATTACGAATATATGGCTTTGGTAGTACGTAAAGCTATAACCTACAGCGGAAACGGTGCAATAATTCGTTCATTCTTCTATTACGCAATAATGAGGTTTTATTCTGCCCTGGAAGTAATGACTGTCACTGATCGGAAAAGCTCTTCATGATAAATTACGAGTGACTTCCGTTTGTACAGTCATTTGTAAATATTGATGTATGTCATGTCTGTGGCTTTTATAATGTGCTATATTAGTACAACTCAAGTCGTGATAGCGCAGTGGTAGCGTGCGTTCGCTTCAGGAGTTCGAACCCTACTGGAGCCGTTATGAGTGTTGCCTTTAGGCAATGCAATTAACTTCCACGTTGCCTCGTGGGATGAACTCCATCAAGTATTTGGTCTCGAGAGTGATTAATATAAGTTGTAAGAACTTGTTTCGCAATCGAGCTAAAATAAATGTGTATAAACTAAACTAACTAAACCAGCAAACGTATTATCAGACTGGAAAACACAGCGTATCAACCTGGGTGGTAGAGAGTATTGTGCTTGGCAAATAATAGCAAAACGGCAAACGGCTAGAGAGGGCTAGGACTGGGTTAAGACAGCGTGGGAATTTTTGTTTTCCTTTTTGTTTAATTATTAGTATCTTCTTTTCTTTGAAGTGTTGATGGATTTATGAAAATTGTTTTCCTTCTCAGATTGTTTTTTGTTTGATTCAATTTCTATTTTGCGTCCATACATTATTTTTTCCATCATATGTATGTCTATCTAACTTCCCAAATTTCTGTTTATATTAATAATGTTTTTTCCGAAGTCGTGATAGCGCAGTGGATACGCGTTCGCTTCAGGTGCGAAAGGTCCGGAGTTCGAGTCACACTGGAGCCGTTACGATTGTGCCCTTAGGCAAGGCATTTAAATTCCACGTTGCCTCTTCTCTCTCCCTCGTGGCGATGGATTCCATCAGGAATGAGGTCTCGAGAGTGATTTATATAAGTCGAAATAACTTGTTTCGCAATCGAGCTAAACTAAATTTGTATAAACTAATGTTTTTTTCCGTTTATGCATATCAACATAGAGTAAAATTGACAGTACTGAGATCTTTCTGTCATTGTGATTCATTTTGCGTTTATGCTTAGTACCGTGGTTTATTAGAATGCGCCGTGCGGCCCAGTACTTCCGGCTTCAGCATTCGAGGTTTCTGTTGGGGTTACCTCACCCTTAGGCTAGGACTTTTAAGGCGGTCCATATATTCGCCTGATGCACCTGTTGTGGGACACGTGGAGTATTTAATAGGAGTAGCTTTGCCATGTGCTATCCTGCCCCGTCCTGGTAGGTACACCGCCATATGGTCCGGGACTGCTTATTTGATTCACAGCTAAACCCCGCTGGGTAGGGGATGGTCGCCCCTCTACTGAATTGGAAGCAGCATGGACCCAGACAGTACTGAGATGATATCGGACCTTTTGTTTAATAAAGTTTGATTATTGGGAAGGGCCGTTTTCTAATGTTGGTTATAACTTGTGGCCCAACCCTTTTGCAATGTTACACAAATGTATGCATCTTATACATTGTTAATTTCTATTCTGTATCATGCATGTATGTCAACTGTACTGTTTAATATGCATATGTAATAACATATGGTTAAATCAAAAACTGCTAAATTTAATATCTACATTTGTTCTGGCCTACAAGAGTAGGAGGTCACGGAGAAACCAAATGGACTATAATTATTATGCTACACACGGTCTCATCCGAAATTGCATTTGTCATGGCTAATCACGCGTAATAAAGATGCTGTTAGTGGCCTCGGATTGGTTGAACAGTGTAGGCAAACCGTTGATTGAGACATATGATGGATGGTTAGCAGGTAGTGTCCGCCTTCGTGATCGAGTGGTTACCCTCACTGACTTGTACGCCACTGTAACATATCATCACTGATGGTCATGGGTTCGAGCCCCACTCAGACCGTGTCTCATGTTTTTTGAAAAAGTTGGCAGTTTCTTACGGATGTTGGTGCACAGAGTACTGGTTAACCGCTGGAGCCTTCCCAGGAAAGGTGTTGTGAGGTGAACTGCCCGTCGCTCAAATGGGCAACCGGTAGCGACGTTAAACAAGCTTTTAAAAAATGTATTGTCCACAATAGTGAAAGTCACTTCCAAATCAGCTGAATTTTGGAATATTTGAGATTTTCTTGCACACGATATGGTGACACGATATGATGACAAATAAACAGCATAAGCATTTATGTTATGCTAATTGATGAAATACATTGTTCTATTAGTGAGATATAATCCATATCACTCACTGCATTTTGCCGGACTACTTTTTTATTATCTCCCTTCCCAATACACTATTCTTGCACTATTACTCTCCCTTTAAATGCTTAGACAACAACAACAAACAACAAATCAACAGTCTGCTATTGAATAATAATATATAAACAATTAATAGCTCTAACAATATTGAAATAAATAAAAAATGGAATACAACTGACAATGTCTCGAATTTTGTCACTGCAAATTGTAACAATAAATCCAATAAATGTTTTCATATATTTTTCCTCGATTCATCTTTAAATTCAAGATGGCGGCAGATTTGTGTATCGATTCACGACGTTTTGTCGTCAATGTATTAATGTATTCATCCGCGCAAAATCACGGCGGCCAGCTATTTTATTTTCTTCATTTTGTGTTTTTCACCAATTAGCATAAAATAAAAAGAAAATTTATTTGTTTTGAGTGAATATGGAATATATCTCACCTCGAAGCTACGCGCTCGTGAAAATATTTGAAATGTTCCCACTTCTCAGTGAGATATATTCCATATTCACTCAAAACAAACAAATTTCATCTATTTATTATAAATGCAGGTGCCAGTGGAATGTTCAACAAAAACTTACCTTCAGAGTAGGGGTGTGTGCCTTTAATGGGAAATTAAAAAAAAAAAAAAAGATCAACCCTAGCTGAGATAATGCTGTTTTCTGTTGTAATATAGTTTTTTTTGTGGGAATTTATTTTTGGTGAAGATATAATTGGACTATGTTGTAACGTATGTCTATTGAGATTTCCGAAATCTCTGAAACAAGCCGACATTTAAAGAAATAAAAACGCTAATAATTCCCGTTAAACAGTAATAGGAATATCGCAGAACCTCTTGCTGATTCATTGTAATTAAATTCGCGACTGTTTCCAAGAGGCGCAGTGCTCGTGGGATGCATCGAGACTCACTTAGATGTGATATCAGTAATAATTTCCCCGAATTAACAGACATACTTGTGACATTGATGGTCTCCATGGATATATGTCATGTGCGATATATTTGTATTGTGATGGATACACGTGCAACGACATGGGCCATCTCCTACTCTTGTACGAACCATGTTTGTTTCAGTGGATCGTCTGCTACTCTTGTTTACATACGGACCATGTTTGTTTCGGTGTATCGTCTGTTACTCTTGCTTACATACGGACCATGTTTGTTTCAGTGGATCGTCTGGTACGCTTGCTTACATTCGAACCATGTTTGTTTCAGTGGATCGTCTGCTACGCTTGCTTACATACGAACCATGTTTGTTTCAGTGGATCGTCTGCTATGCTTGCTTACATACGAACCATGTTTGTTTCAGTGGATCGTCTGCTACGCTTGTTTACATTCGAACCATGTTTGTTTCGGTGTATCGTCTGCTACGCTTGCTTACATTCGAACCATATTTGTTTCGGTGTATCGTCTGCTACGCTTGCTTACATTCGAACCATGTTTGTTTCGGTGTATCGTCTGCTACGCTTGCTTACATTCGAACCATGTTTGTTTCGGTGTATCGTCTGCTACGCTTGCTTACATACGAATCATGTTTGTTTCGGTGTATCGTCTGCTACGCTTGCTTACATTCGAACCATGTTTGTTTCGGTATATCGTCTGCTACGCTTGCTTACATTCGAATCATGTTTGTTTCGGTGTATCGTCTGCTACACTTGCTTACATTCGAACCATGTTTGTTTCGGTATATCGTCTGCTACGCTTGCTTACATTCGAACCATGTTTGTTTCGGTGTATCGTCTGCTATGCTTGCTTACATACGAACCATGTTTGTTTCAGTGGATCGTCTGCTACGCTTGCTTACATACGAACCATGTTTGTTTCAGTGGATCGTCTGCTACGCTTGCTTACATTCGAACCATGTTTGTTTCGGTGAATCGTCTGATACGCTTGCTTACATTCGAACCATGTTTGTTTCGGTGTATCGTGTGCTACGCTTGCTTACATTCGAACTATGTTTGTTTCGGTGCACCGTCTGCTACGCTTGCTTACATACGAACCATGTTTGTTTCAGTGGATCGTCTGCTACGCTTGCTTACATACTGACCATGTTTGTTTCAGTGAATCGTCTGCTACGCTTGCTTACATACGAACCATGTTTGTTTCAGTGGATCGTCTGCTACGCTTGCTTACATACGAACCATGTTTGTTTCAGTGGATCGTCTGCTACGCTTGCTTACATACATACCATGTTTGTTTCAGTGGATCGTCTGCTACGCTTGTTTACATTCGAACCATGTTTGTTTCGGTGTATCGTCTGCTACGCTTACTTACATTCGAACCATGTTTGTTTCGGTGTATCGTCTGCTACGCTTGCTTACATTCGAACCATATTTATTTCGGTGTATCGTCTGCTACGCTTGCTTACATTCGAACCATGTTTGTTTCGGTGTATCGTCTGCTACGCTTGCTTACATTCGAACCATGTTTGTTTCGGTGTATCGTCTGCTACGCTTGCTTACATACGAACCATGTTTGTTTCAGTGGATCGTCTGCTACGCTTGCTTACATACGAACCACGCTTGCTTACATACGAACCATGTTTGTTTCGATATATCGTTCGCTACGCTTGCTTACATTCGAACCATGTTTGTTTCGGTGTATCGTCTGCTACGCTTGCTTACATTCGAACCATGTTTGTTTCGATGTATCGTTTGCTACGCTTGCTTACATTCGAACCATGTTTGTTTCAGTGGATCGTGTGCTACGCTTGCTTACATACGAACCATGTTTGTTTCAGTGGATCGTCTGCTACGCTTGCTTACATTCGTACCATGTTTGTTTCGGTGTATCGTCTGCTACGCTTGCTTACATTCGAACCATGTTTGTTTCGGTGTATCGTCTGCTACGCTTGCTTACATACGAATCATGTTTGTTTCGGTGTATCGTCTGCTACGCTTGCTTACATTCGAACCATGTTTGTTTCGGTATATCGTCTGCTACGCTTGCTTACATTCGAACCATGTTTGTTTCAGTGGATCGTCTGCTACGCTTGCTTACATACTGACCATGTTTGTTTCAGTGAATCGTCTGCTACGCTTGCTTACATACGAACCATGTTTGTTTCAGTGGATCGTCTGCTACGCTTGCTTACATACGAACCATGTTTGTTTCAGTGGATCGTCTGCTACGCTTGCTTACATACATACCATGTTTGTTTCAGTGGATCGTCTGCTACGCTTGTTTACATTCGAACCATGTTTGTTTCGGTGTATCGTCTGCTACGCTTACTTACATTCGAACCATGTTTGTTTCGGTGTATCGTCTGCTACGCTTACTTACATTCGAACCATGTTTGTTTCGGTGTATCGTCTGGTACGCTTGCTTACATTCGAACCATGTTTGTTTCGATGTATCGTTTGCTACGCTTGCTTACCTTCGAACCATGTTTGTTTCGGTGTATCGTCTGCTACGCTTGCTTACATTCGAACCATGTTTGTTTCAGTGGATCGTGTGCTACGCTTGCTTACATACGAACCATGTTTGTTTCAGTGGATCGTCTGCTACGCTTGCTTACATTCGTACCATGTTTGTTTCGGTGTATCGTCTGCTACGCTTGCTTACATTCGTACCATGTTTGTTTCGGTGTATCGTCTGCTACGCTTGCTTACATTCGTACCATGTTTGTTTCGATGTATCGGCTGCTACACTTGCTTACATTCGAACCATGTTTGTTTTGGTGTATCGTCTGCTAGGCTTGCTTACATTCGAACCATGTTTGTTTCGGTGTATCGTCTGCTACGCTTGCTTACATTCGTACCATGTTTGTTTCGATGTATCGTCTGCTACACTTGCTTACATTCGAACCATGTTTGTTTTGGTGTATCGTCTGCTACGCTTGCTTACATTCGAACCATGTTTGTGTCGGTGTATCGTCTGCTACGCTTGCTTATATACGAACCATGTTTGTTTTGGTGTATCGTCTGCTAGATAATAAATAATAAGCAGAAATGCACACTTCCTAGTGTACAGGTGAGACCCCACTCGTGCCAACATTGACTACTAGTAAGTAAGCAATTGTTCATTCGAACGATATAGTTTACTTTAAAGTCGCCTCCGCTGTGGCATTTGGGCGACTGGTTTCTCTAAGTAGTTTATGTAGTGATCTACGTTGTTTATGTGGACAGCTGGAAAGGCATCTTCGTTCTTCTCGGAGTGACATGTCCTGTATCATCTTTTGAAGGGGTCCCTTGTAGAGCCACATCCTCCACGATTTATCAGCTCACAGCAGCAATAATGGTTCCGGTTTCTTCGCTGGGGTCCTCACGCCATCTAGAAGTCTGCGTGCCACCGTCTTCCTTGAAGGAGATCCGTCTCCTTCAAGGAGCCGGCTGAAAGAAAGAAAACCAGCTATCCACCGCCGCCAGCACTAAGTGTTGCTGTCTCGCCAAGTAGGGCAGATAGTAGTAAGGTACTCTATATGTAAATGTATAGAGTCACACGATTCCGATTGCGCGGCTTCCGTCAGCTAAGTTCTTGAACCATATTCCTACTGTGAGCTGTGCCTGGATACCTGGAATTGTTTATTATAGTGACATGTGCATATATGTAATATAGAACATTGTGATGTTCTAACATTCTGGTATATGACAATTGTATGATGAATAGAAACTGTTATAAATGTCCGATTAACGCCGTGATTAGCGCGCTCGCTTCTCACCAATGCATCCCTGGTTCGATTCTAGGACTGGGAAGTATGTGAGATGGTACGGTGGTCGCAAGATCGTACAGGTGGGTTTTCTCCGGGCACTCCGGTTTCCTCCCACACGAATGACCACATTTACGCTTTCATCCGGGCCAACGAGAGTGATTAATATAAGTTGTTAAAACTTGCTTCGCAATCGTTGTAAAATAAATAAAGATTAAACTAAACTATAAATGTGTTCGGTCAATATGTCCCATGAGGCACAAGTTATAGAACGGTCATATTACTATAAGCCATTTACAGTATTTAAATTTCAATTAGACACATTTATTCTAGGCAATTATATATAATTTATTAAATCTCTCTATATCACTCTTTCAATAATTGCTTGATACCATGACGTATAAAAACCATTAAGCATATCTATTATTCTGTTTGAACTAGGCCATATACTGATCATTAATTAATATATCTATAATACTAATTACAATGACAAATGATCTACCATGCGATTTACAGAACATCATCCAATTATAGGCAATATAGAACAGTAGTTTCTGTACTTCTAATTCCAACGATTGAGAACTACATTCATGTGTATGGCTTGTTTTTATGGGGCAGGGAAGGGGAGATGTACGTCGACGGACGCAATTTGCAATTAAATAACATTTCGGTATGACAATTAAGACATGCATGCTTTGTTTTCTCTGTATAAAATAGAGAGAATGCAGTGATTGTATGTTTATTTTATACAACTATATTGTACCTCGATTGCGAAACAAGTTTTTACGTCGTATATTAATCACTCTCTAGACCTCACACCTGATGGAGTTCATTGTCACGAGGGAGAGAGAAGAGGAAATATGGAATGTCAATGCCTTGCTTTAGGGCACAATCTTAACGGCCCCAGCTGGCTCAAACTCCGGATCTTTCCCACTTGAAGCGAACGCTCTACCACTGCGCTATCAAGACTTCCACAAATGATGTAATGATGGGTACAGTGGCTGATGAGTAATTTGTTATTATATGATGGGCTCTTTTACCAACATAAAATATTTACATTGCAATTACGCTAGCCATGTTGAGCCCCCTCCAGTCTACTGCGTTTACATTCCGGTAAACGCTTATTATTAACTGAACTACACAAAACACAAACTATGTTTGCAATGGGCTAGACTTGCGATAGCAATGTGATAGACTTGCGATAGCAATGGGCTAGACTTGCAATAGCAATGTGATAGACTTGCGATAGCAATGTGATAGACTTGCGATAGCAATGGGCTACACTTGCGATAGCAATGGGCTAGACCTAGACTTGCGATAGCAATGGGCTAGACTGCGATAACAATGGGCTAGACTTGTGATAGCAATGGGCTAGACTTGCGATAGCAATGGGCAAGACTTGCGATAGCAATGGGCAAGACTTGCGATAGCAATGGGCAAGACTTGCGATAGCAATGGGCAAGACTTGCGATAGCAATGGGCAAGACTTGCGATAGCAATGGGCAAGACTTGCGATAGCAATGGGCTAGACTTGCGATAGCAATGGGCAAGACTTGCGATCGTTTAATGTAATCATGAGTACAATACCCATACTAGACCAATATATTTGACTAAACGTAAAACACACACACAGTCTTCAAAAAGAAACGTTTCCGACTCTACTTTTCTATAAGATTTCCTTTTTTACTTTTCTTCTTTTTTTTACATAAAAGGATTAGTAGCTACAGGCATCTCTTGCTATCAGGGACCCATCATTTAGATTGCGCGCCATATTAAGATGGTATAGGTGATAACTTGTCCTCTATAAACCCATAATGTAATTAGTTTGCAATAACTTGCTCAGGTCTAATACAAGTTAAGTAGAAATGTATATACTTAAAAGATATATAAAGCTGCTCGTGTCCTGCGTATTTGGGGAGTTAATGAAGATAATGGTAGAACACGATATAATCAATACACTATAGTTGTCGATATCAATTTCATAAGTGTCAACTAGTTCGGTTTATTTTTTTCTTGAATGAAATTTGTTTTACGAATATGAAATTCTTGGTAAATGGTCATATGTATATGCATTCTCGCTCTCCAAAATGACTGAAGTAATTTGAATTTGAATACAGACATAGTGGTCATCAATGTGACATCATAGATGCCGAACAATATCTTTTACACATTTTTTTTTAATCAAGGACTAGTACAATTCAGAGCAAAGTTGATTCGGCAAACCAGAAATATACAAACATGCTTTTGGCCATTAACAAATAATAATGGTAATATGGCAAAGAGATAAATATAATCATATAAACATGCATTTAACTTCGAATTTATGCAGACAAAACAACAAACAATTAACACAAAATTAGTATAATTTGTGGAACCGTTAGGTTCTTCTTTGATTGGTTGTTGACATTATATACACATTTTCCAAATGTAGAGCAAGTCGTCAATAACACCCATCCACTTAGTGTGTGACATTTGCATAAAGGTAAAGAAGAATTATCTTGTGTGAGTTAGCGGACTTGTGTTTTTTACGTTTATTTATTGTCGCTACCGGTTGCCCATATGAGCGACGCCTGCTGAATAGATTAGTAATTTTAGATTTTGGAGGATAGTGCAATGATACAGACAGAGACCCATTCCAGAGTCTCCTCTGGTTCTTTTACGTGCACGGTGTAAAGCACCGACACGAGACCTCGGTTTAACGTCCCATCTGCAAGACTGTTAATTTTATTAGGGTCAGACGGGGGATCGAACCTGCGATCCCTGGATTACCAGTCCAGCGTAACACGCTGGACTACAGATCCGTCTGTTAATATACTTGAACATTAATGCAGTTTAAACGTGTCTACGGCCTAGTTCTCAAAATACAGGATACACATGAATTATATTTCCTATTCTGTCTGTTGGTTTTCAGGTTCCGCATCAGGTGGTAGAGTAACACTAACTGCCATTACAATATTAGTAGCATTCAATACATTGGTCAAAGTCCTTTGATATCATGTTCCGTTGTTTTCACTTGGCGTGAAGATGATTTGAAATAATTGATATCGAAATAAGTGTCTCTTGTGACTGCGTTGTCATCATCTGAATGAGTATTGGTCGTGTACGCTAAATATAAAATAAAGGGCATTTGGAGTTTTGAGAAAAGCTAATGATGGCGCGTCCGTCTCATGTTCGAATAGGTCGGAATGCGTGTCACAATCTTAGCAAAACACTATATATTCGAATGAACAACTGAGTTAAATGCTTTCGGCGAATTACATATTTATTACGCGACAGAACAAAAGAAAAAAGGCCATGGCTGCAGGTTATAAAACTTTTCTCCAATCTCAAACTCAGTCTCAAGCTTCTGATTGGTCCAGCTGAGCGCGAAACGCACACTCAACCAATCAAAGTTCTTGAGTTCGAGTTTGAGATCTGAAAAATGTTTTATAACCTCGGTGCCATGTGTGCAACTGTAGTTTGCAAATCCTTTAATTTCTCAAAGAACCGAGTTATGTATAAACATGTATGAACTAATCTGCATAATGTTATGCTATATTTCGGGTTTGACGCCTGCATCAGCACCATTTTGGGCTATATCGCCGGCGGGCAGTTTACCAAACAACACCTTTCCTGGGCAGGCTCCAGCGGTTAACCAGTACTTGGGCGCACCAACCTCCGTAAGAAACTGCCAACTTGTTCATATAAATGAGACACGGTCTGAGCGGGGCTCGAACCCGCGACCATCAGTGATGATAGGTTACAGTGGTATACAAGTCAGCATAATGGCCTAAGAACATATACAATGTATATTCGAATATAACGTTTGCAAACTCGGACATTTCTTAAATTTAACCATCCTTTAGAATCGAGTGATGCATGCTTATTACGCTTCAATACAATTTCCAGTATTTTGATTGGATAACCTAGTCGCAAATATATAGTGGGTAGTTCTGGGAAAACAGGGTATATACGGCTAAACTAAATACATTTCTAGTGCGTCACGATTCTTAAAATAAAACCGAAAGCTGCGCAATGGATCTGTAAGAGACGCGGAAATAAATATGGCGGTCATTTTTCGACAATTTACACCATTTAATTATGTTGAATTTTTTAACACGGCATGATTAACAGCGAAATACCATGAAACATGTGTATGATTCCAAATATGGTGCCAATGTAGAAATCACCCATCCCGAAATTACTCCGTTGAGGTGACCGACGGGGTAGAGATGATAAAATAATCGATGAAAATCTGATCGATGAAAAAGTGACTGAAAACGTTAAGCTTTTTTTTAAAGTGACAACAAAATTGTTATTTGGTTTGTTGACCGGGTATATGAGGATCCATTGTGGCATCCGTGGTCCAATGGTAGAGCGTCGGATTTGGAATCGAACGGTCCGGATTCGATACTCAGTCAGGCCACGTATGTAGTGTCATTGAGCAAGGCACCTCACACACATTGCTTAGTACTGGTTAACCGCTATGGTCGGCTAAGCATGCCCAGGAAAACATGTCTAGGTCCCCGCAAGGGGTTTGACATTAATGGTACACACACACACACATACACACACACACACACACACACACACACACACACACACACACACACACACACACACACACACACACACACACACACACACACACACACACACACACACACACACACACACACACACACACACACACACACACACACACACACACACACACACACACACACACACACACACACACACACACCACACACACACACACACACACACACACACACACACACACACACACACACACACACACACACACACACACACACACACACACACACACACACACACACACACACACACACACACACACACACACACACACACACACACACACACACACACACACACACACACACACACACACACACACACACACACACACACACACACACACACACCACACACACACACACACACACACACACACACACACACACACACACACACACACACACACACACACACACACACACACACACACACACACACACACACACACACACACACACACACACACACACACACACACACACACACACACACACACACACACACACACACACACACACACACACACACACACACACACACACACACACACACACACACACACACACACACACACACACACACACACACACACACACCACACACACACACACACACACACACACACACACACACACACACACACACACACACACACACACACACACACACACACACACACACACACACACACACACACACACACACACACACACACACACACACACACACACACACACACACACACACACACACACACACACACACACACACACACACACACACACACACACACACACACACACACACACACACACACACACACACACACACACACACACACACACACACACACACACACACACACACACACACACACACACACACACACACACACACACACACACACACACACACACACACACACACACACACACACACACACACACACACACACACACACACACACACACACACACACACACACACACACACACACACACACACACACACACACACACACACACACACACACACACACACACACACACACACACACACACACACACACACACACACACACACACACACACACACACACACACACACACACACACACACACACACACACACACACACACACACACACACACACACACACACACACACACACACACACACACACACACACACACACACACACACACACACACACACACACACACACACACACACACACACACACACACACACACACACACACACACACACACACACACACACACACACACACACACACACACACACACACACACACACACACACACACACACACACACACACACACACACACACACACACACACACACACACACACACACACACACACACACACACACACACACACACACACACACACACACACACACACACACACACACACACACACACACACACACACACACACACACACACACACACACACACACACACACACACACACACACACACACACACACACACACACACACACACACACACACACACACACACACACACACACACACACACCACACACACACACACACACACACACACACACACACACACACACACACACACACACACACACACACACACACACACACACACACACACACACACACACACACACACACACACACACACACACACACACACACACACACACACACACACACACACACACACACACACACACACACACACACACACACACACACACACACACACACACACACACACACACACACACACACACACACACACACACACACACACACACACACACACACACACACACACACACACACACACACACACACACACACACACAACACACACACACACAGGATATAGTGTGGGCCAGGGGTAATATTCCCCGAGCCGCAGCCTGTCAACACACCAAATAACGATTTATAAGGAGAGTAATTATATAAGCTCTGCTTCCCTTTTAATCCTTTCCGAAAGGACCGCCCACGTGGTCGAGTGGTTAAGGTCGTTGACTTGTATACCACTGTAACCTATCATCTCTGATGGTCACGGGTTCGCACCCCGCTCAGACCGTGTCTCATTTATATGAAAAGGTTGGCAGTTTCTTACGCAGATTGGAGCAGCAAGTACTGGTTAACCACTGGAGCCTGCCCAGGAAAGGTGTTGTTGCCCGTCGCTCAAATGGGAAACCGGTAGCGACGTTAAATAAACTTAAATAAATAATATAAAAAAATAATCCTTTCCTATATACTTACTTCTTTGATTGCTTGTACATGTATTGTTTCGTGAATGTATATTAGTGGAATAAATATGTTCAAATCAAATAACATATATTAAATCGCCTATTATGCCAGTACGATAATAATTCATTGTCATATAGCGCATCCGAATTTAGCTTACACACTTCCTCGTCATATAGCATACAATAGTATATACATATGTCATCTCTGTGAGTGTGGCAGTGGATATTGTCAACGCGAGGAAAATAATTCGCATCGGTGGACATTATTTTTCCGAGGGTTGACAATATACTGTCACAACCACAGGCATCCGGCGCATACCCTGGATCCCCCCTGGACCCCTCCGGGCATACCCCAAATAGTCATAATACATTGTAACATCAATCAAGTATCATTTCTAGTTTCAAAAACCCATTTGTGAAAAAAAAAATTAATAAGGACACATACAAGATAAATAAATGTGTTATAGTGAAGCTTCGGAAAAACTGTATGATTATAACACTTTGAAATTGAATTAATGTTTTGAACCATCAGAACAAGTGTGCACATTGCGAAACGCATAGTACGGCACGGTACGGAAAATGTACGGGGAATACAGATAAGCTAACAAAGTTAACATCCGGTGTCTTGAACAGTAAAATACCAAATTTACAGTGTTTTACGAAAATGAATCTCCCCTGCTGTAACTAGGCGTTGCTGGCCTCTCCCGTGGGTGGTAAGTGAAAGTACACATGCTAATTCCCATCTCATCGTGCTACACCTGGTGTTTTTTTCTGCTGTTCACGACATGACTGACTATAGTAGGCGTATCATTTGATTAATATGTGTTAATGTTTTGTCAACAGGCATGCATCACTTCTGCGTAATTTAAGAGCTTGTTGAAGACCGTAGAGCAACATTTGACATTTTAATTGACGATCTACGGATGTGTGTTCTCGAAATCGCGATTTCACAGATCTGAGATGGCCACCTTTCTATAATATAAGATTGTCAAAAATATTTATTTTTCACAAATGTGTTTTTGGAACTAGAAATGATACTTGATTGATGTTACAATGTATTATAACTATTTGGGGTTGTACTTGGGTCCAGGGTATGCCCGGATGCCTGTGGTCACACCCACCGAAATGAAATCGTTATTGCGTTATACCGAACAATCGGCTGTTCTAGCATTATGTTGGTTGGAAATTGGAAATCCTGACAAAACATTCTTCGAGACTACATGAAAACAAGATGGCGGCATAACAAATTAAAATCACATTGAAATTAAACGGTAAAGTCCGAGTACCGTGAATTTGTTCCGAATGAGGATATTCAGAGGCCTCAAATTCAGATTACCATGAGACATTAAAAAAATGTTGCCCGCTCGGGTATGGTAAATTTAGCATTGGATAGTCACGTGAGGTATAACAAAGTATATTGAACGCCTCATAAACTACATGTAGTTTGGGTTATACACATTTATTTCAGCTCGATTGCGAAATAAGTTCTTACAACTTATATTAATCACTCTCGAGACATCATTCCTGATGGAATCCATCGTCACGAGGGAGAGAGAAGAGGCATATCATGATAAGCCGCCTGTGGTATTGAGGATATAATGACTCTCGTGTAAATACAAACGTATATAATAAAACTCTGTCTTACACTAATAAACACAAATGTTCATTTTCTTTTATGATTTCCAATGACCTTGGCTAATGTAATTTAATTCATTTTAACTGCCCGGGAACATCATTTCACTACATTCCACAACCGCATAACCACTATGTTAGTGTGAACGTCCGTAATAAGAAATAGTTGCGGTATAATTTTTCAGGTTACTTTCTGTTTGCTGTCAAAATTAAAAACTACAGACAAAAGAAATTCATTAGAATATATTACTTTAATTAACTGTTCATGATAGTCAGAAAATAGCTAAAATACAAAAGTACATGTGCATCTAACCGCGCAGGAATACGAAACGCAACCAGTGGCAAAGAAAATGCAATCTTTAAAAGAAATAACGTATCTCGTGTTGATTCACGTACCACATCACGCTATAAGTGTACCATTCCATGCAATATATTCAAAATCAAAATCAGCTACTGCTTCATGTAGTTCATAGTATATTAGACGATATAGACGATATAGACGATATAGACGACATAGACGATATAGACGATATAGACGATATAGACGATATAGACGATATAGACGATATAGACGATATAGACGATATAGACGATATAGACGATATAGACGACATAGACGATATAGACGATATAGACGATATAGACGATATAGACGACATAGACGACATAGACGATATAGACGATATAGACGACATAGACGATATAGACGATATAGACGACATAGACGATATAGACGATATAGACGATATAGACGATATAGACGATATAGACGATATAACGATATAGACGACATAGACGACATAGACGAATAGACGATATAGACGATATAGACGACATAGACGATATAGACGATATAGACGATATAGACGATATAGACGACATAGACGATATAGACGACATAGACGATATAGACGATATAGACGATATAGACGATAGACGACATAGACGATATAGACGATATAGACGATATAGACGATATAGACGACATAGACGATATAGACGATATAGACGACATAGACGACATAGACGATATAGACGATATAGACGACATAGACGATATAGACGATATAGACGACATAGACGATATAGACGATATAGACGATATAGACGACATAGACGACATAGACGATATAGACGATATAGACGATATAGACGATATAGACGACATAGACGATATAGACGATATAGACGATATAGACGACATAGACGATATAGACGATATAGACGATATAGACGACATAGACGACATAGACGATATAGACGACATAGACGATATAGACGATATAGACGATATAGACGACATAGACGATATAGACGACATAGACGATATAGACGATATAGACGATATAGACGACATAGACGATATAGACGACATAGACGACATAGACGATATAGACGATATAGACGATATAGACGACATAGACGATATAGACGACATAGAAAACGCACACCTACAATATATGATTATTATTACATGAAAACGAAATACGAAGGATTCCATCAAAGATATATCACATCTGTATTACAAAACACAAACTGAACAACTCAAAATATTCCAAAATGTTTAAAACTATGTATAACGCTGTCCATTTTAAAAAGGGAATGTCCATTCATTCCCAATTAAAATGCCTATATTGGGCATTTGAGCATCTAAAATGCACTGTTATTTTCCATATATATTTTTAAAAAATCAACAAAACACTGGTGAAAGTGAGAAAAACGTTGTATTAAAATGCATGATAATTAGCATAATATAGTACTAAATCAGATTAAATACATCAAAATAAACCATAATTTATATCTATATGAAATAGTAATAATTTCACAAACAAGGTATCTTAAATGATACGCCGGCGTATCAAAATGGAATTGTCAGAAAAGTGAAAAGACAAGACCTGACATAAAAATAGAAATAGGTTTAGTAATATTCTCTCTCAAATGATACGCCGGCGTATCAAAATGAAATCTACAGAAATTATACTACATAAAATAGAAATAATTGGCTCTGTGAAATGATACGCCGGCGTATCAAACTGAAATCAGCAGAAATGTGAAGACAGAGAAACAAACTATTTAATATATAGTTATTGTTTTTCATGTAAAAACACACTAATCCGAAGTGTGCGTTTTCTATCTCCTCTAGTATATACAGCAACAGCAAATCAATTTCATTCTAAATATGTCGTTCCTTTTATTCAATGTCCAATCGTAGCACCGCGAGTGAGAGTTGAGTTGCGAAGTTATGTTGGCACAACTAATATTACATAACAATTGTAAACAATATCTGACCATGCGGTTAATATTCTCCAATCTCAAGCACAGTCTAAAGGCTGTCTGATTGGTTAGTTTGATGCTGTAACATTAATATTGGAGATAATCACAATAAGCTTTAAGCTTCCGATTAAATCCATTTTCGTTTGTATAGCTATAGAATAGATATGTACTGTACATAATGAACGAATAAATATGTTTGTATAGCTATACAATAGATATGTACTGTACATAATGAACGAATAAATATGTTTAAACCAACATTAATATTGTTCTAGTTACATGTATGGAGCTTACTGATTGGTTAATAATATCCTATATATTTTATAATTGCAGGTGTAACACGTTTGCAATGTACCCAGCATATAACCCCTACTACCCGTACTACCGCCAATACCGGTCAATGCAGTACTACCCATCCATGGTGTACACATCATATCCGTACCAGTACCGACGAGGTTCTTCCTTGGATCGAATCTCAATGGGATTGATAAAACGAGCAGATGAAGTTCCAGAAGATATTCCACCGAACGATTATAGTCTGGATGCTGTGGAAGAGCTATTAGACTTTCTTGAAGGTGAAAAAAATAACATAGAAATCAAACCAGAACTTAAACGTCACCTCGATTCTATCTCGTCCGGCTTTATCCGTAAGAAACGATCCGTTGATGCACAGAACGATCTAGAAACTAGCGATAGTGTTGCGACAATGAGTGGTGTTGATGGAATTAGTGAGGGAATAGAGAACGATAAAGCCAATGTCGATGGGATTGCCTCTGGATTTGTAAAGGAAGGTTTGGATAAGGAGGCAAGCGGACTTGTTAAAAATGATTTGGCAATTACGGCTCATCCATATGGCGATAGTCACTATAGATTACCAGAATATGATTCTATGTTAGCTAGCAAAAGAGAATTTGGCAGAATTAATAGTGGATTCATTAAAAAGAATGAAATATTGGACGATGCAAATGACTTCAGCGAAATTGGTAGTCCAGAAAAGCGTTATTTTGATAGACTATATAGTGGCTTTGTGAAGAAAGATGACAACATGAACACTGGAAATTTGAAACGCGGCTTAGATCGTCTTAACAGCGGGTTTGTGAAGAAAGGATTAGATAGAGTTTATAGTGGATTTATAAAGAAAAGTGACGATCTTGAAACTGACAAACGTCGACTCGATCAAATAAACAGCGGATTTGTGAAAAAGGGATTGGACAGACTTAATAATGGATTTATAAAGAAAAGTGACGATCTTGAAAATGAAAAACGTCGCCTCGATCGCATATATAGCGGATTTGTGAAAAAGGGATTAGACAGAGTTTCTAACGGATTTATAAAGAAAAGTGATGATATTGAACATGACAAACGCCACCTCGATCGCCTAAATAACGGATTTGTAAAAAAGGGATTGGACAGAGTTTATAGTGGATTTATAAAGAAAAGTGACGATATTGAAAATGACAAACGCCACCTCGATCGCCTAAATAACGGATTTGTGAAAAAGGGATTGGACAGACTTAATAATGGATTTATAAAGAAAAGTGACGATCTTGAAAATGAAAAACGTCGCCTCGATCGCATATATAGCGGATTTGTGAAAAAGGGATTAGACAGAGTTTCTAACGGATTTATAAAGAAAAGTGATGATATTGAACATGACAAACGCCACCTCGATCGCCTAAATAACGGATTTGTAAAAAAGGGATTGGACAGAGTTTATAGTGGATTTATAAAGAAAAGTGACGATATTGAAAATGACAAACGCCACCTCGATCGCCTAAATAACGGATTTGTGAAAAAGGGATTGGACAGAGTTTATAGTGGATTTATAAAGAAAAGTGACGATCTTGAAAATGACAAACGCCACATCGATCGCCTATATAGCGGATTTGTGAAAAAGGGATTGGACAGAGTTTATAGTGGATTTATAAAGAAAAGTGACGATATTGAAAATGACAAACGCCACCTCGATCGCCTATATAGCGGATTTGTAAAAAAGGGATTGGACAGAGTTTATAGTGGATTTATAAAGAAAAGTGACGATATTGAAAATGACAAACGCCACCTCGATCGCCTAAATAACGGATTTGTGAAAAAGGGATTGGACAGAGTTTATAGTGGATTTATAAAGAAAAGTGACGATATTGAAAATGACAAACGCCACTTCGATCGCTTAAACAACGGATTTGTAAAAAAGGGATTAGACAGAGTTTATAGTGGATTTATAAAGAAAAGTGACGATATTGATAATGACAAACGCCACCTCGATCGTCTAAACAACGGATTTGTAAAAAAGGGATTGGACAGAGTTTATAGTGGATTTATAAAGAAAAGTGACGATATTGAAAATGACAAACGCCACTTCGATCGCTTAAACAACGGATTTGTAAAAAAGGGATTAGACAGAGTTTATAGTGGATTTATAAAGAAAAGTGACGATATTGAAAATGACAAACGCCACCTCGATCGCTTAAACAACGGATTTGTAAAAAAGGGATTGGACAGAGTTTATAGTGGATTTATAAAGAAAAGCGATTATATTGAAAATGAAAAACGCCACCTCGATCGCATAAACAACGGATTTATAAAGAAGGATACAAATGAAAATGAAAACCAGGATTTTGATCGACATTCAAATGGGTTCGAAAGGAAAGCACAATATCCCATGGAAGTAGATGACATTGGTATGGACACAGCTTCAAATCTAGGCGATCATGGAGTATTTGTTCCAGTTTCCAGTGGGTCTGTCGAGAATGACAATGATGTGCATAAACGTGGCTTTGACAGAATATCGATGGGATTTATAAAGAAGAGCAATGATGGTGCAGGAACAAGAAATGCTGTTGAAGACTACCCTGGTTCATGGCTGGAAGACGAACGTGGATTTGATCGAATTTCTAGCGAATTTGCGAAGCAAAATAAAGCCTTTGAGAATGACAAACGTCACTTCGGAAGACTTAATAGTGGGTTTGTTAAGAAAGACTTAGATAGAGTCTCCAGTGGATTTGTGAAGAAAGATGACAGTGAAGTTGACAATCTTGATGGATTATCAAATGGATTTGTAAAGAGTCCATATGACAGGCTGTTGTCTGAATTCGTGGACAAATTAGATATTTACAACGACGATGACACGCAATCACCAGTCTATGGAAACTATCCACGACGCAGACGAAGTCTGTGGGACGAACACGATACATTTGACAGACATGGGTATGGATTGACCAAACGAGACTTAAGTGGACGAGAAGTTAATTTCGATATGGATTTTGACACTGACATGTTTTATCCCTCTAATAACCCTGAGAAAAGATATCTAAGTCGGTTAAATGGGCTCATAAAAAGAACATATGAATATGAGTAGGGTTAATCAGCGAGATGCATATGTAATTAACTATATATCTGGTGATATATCTGGTGCATGTAGATGGTTTGCCGTGGTATAAATGGGTTTTGTATGACGTTTTCCATACAGTTGCCTTCGTGATATATCTATTTAAAGCAAATTGCGTTTTATTTTCAAAATCTCTGGCAGTAATTATCCAATATTTTGCAATATACATCTACTAAGGTATGTTTCAGCAACACGTAACACCTTATTGAATTTACCGATGTACATATAAATGTACATATAAATGCACACTTTCTTATATCATATCATGCCGGACTGGGGAAAACGAAAATAAGGCGATCTTTTTATAGCTATATCGTTTAAATATCAAAAATCATGGATATGAATGCAATATGTCATTACGCCGCCGGATTCATGCATTATATACAGCAAGATGTCATTACGCCGCCGGATTCATGCATTATATATAGCAAGATGTCATTACGCCGCCGGATTCGTGCATTATATACAGCAAGATGTCATTACGCCGCCGGATTCATGCATTATATACAGCAATATGTCATTACGCCGCCGGATTCATGCATTATATATAGCAAGATGTCATTACGCCGCCGGATTCATGCATTATATACAGCAAGATGTCATTACGCCGCCGATTCATGCATTATATCAGCAAGATGTCATTACGCCGCCGGATTCATGCATTATATACAGCAAGATGTCATTACGCCGCCGGATTCATGCATTATATACAGCAAGATGTCATTACGCCGCCGGATTCATGTATTATATACAGCAAGATGCCATTGCGCCGCCGGATTCATGTATTACATACAGCAAGATGCCATTACGCCGCCGGATTCATGTATTACATACAGCAAGATGCCATTACGCCGCCGGATTCATGTATTACATACAGCAAGTTGTCATTACGCCGCCGGATTCATGTATTACATACAGCAAGTTGTCATTACGCCGCCGGATTCATACATTATATACAGCAATATGTCATTACGCCGCCGGATTCATGAATTATATACAGCAAGATGTCATTACGCCGCCGGATTCATGTATTACATACAGCAAGATGTCATGACGTCGCCGGATTCGTGCATTATATACAGCAAGTTGTCATTACGCCGCAGGATTCGTGCATTATATACAGCAAGATGTCATGACGTCGCCGGATTCGTGCATTATATACAGCAAGTTGTCATTACGCCGCAGGATTCGTGCATTATATACAGCGAGATGTCATGACGTCGCCGGATTCGTGCATTATATACAGCAAGATGTCATGACGTCGCCGGATTCGTGCATTATATACAGCAAGTTGTCATTACGCCGCAGGATTCGATACACTATCGAAATTGCACGTGGATGTGTTATCAATTTTTACTACCCGAATATTGCTACACTTGTCAACTTGGTCAACCTATTTTCAATATGCTCGCTTCGTGTACTGATAATATAACAGTAATGCACCACAGAGCCATCATATATCTACAATATTAAAGCAGCATACACCGTAATAAATGATGTTTTGGGTAAAATATAAATAATATGTGTGTGTGTGTTTACAAAAATAGAAATAGTCGCTCAGAAACGATAATATTCCAATAAATTTAAATCGTCGTATACGCGAATTTGTTTATCAACACATGAAATGTAAACACGCACAGCGCGCATGCGTGAAACAGCAGAGGATGTAGAAAACAACGTATATATTTTGAACATGAAAGACTATCTATCTAGCTTCATCTAATAGTCGAACCCGTCGCGGGGATGTAGAAATGTCCCTAAAAGACTTAGCTAACAGAGACTCAACATATCAAGTAATTTAATTAAAAAGACAACGTGGGACAAATGGGGACGATGTATTCCGAATGTAAACAAGTGCGGACGATGCGTTCCGGTTGTAAACAAGTGAGTGACCTACTTTTGGTTTCGAGTTTGTTTTATTGCAAAAAACACTGTTTACCAAATGAACATAAGCATACAAATTATAATGTTAGAATGTGTAGCAGCATTGCTACCCATACGTAAAGATTGAATTTTTCAAATATCTTTTATTTCATACGATGTAATGCTGCTTTAAATAACAAAAATAATTCCAGCAGCTACCATACCTAATGTTTCGGATAATATACGATTGCATGTTTAAAACTTCATATCAAAATATAGTGTTGCAATTTACAATTTACACGCCATATGTGATTACACCGAGCACCGTGAAGAGTATTTAGTGTATTGATACTTTATTCTACTATCAAATAGTCCCACTGATGAAAGACCGTCGTTGATTTCCTATTTGTGTAATAATGTAACTCACAATAACGTAATTCATGAAAACTAGTTTTAATTAGACTGATCTCATAAAAACAAGAGTTTTTAGTTTATTATATTAATAAATAGTGTTTACTGATATGCACACACGAACCGCCTCCGTGGCCTAGTAGTTAAGGCGTCCGCCTACGGAGCGGGAGGTCGAATGTTCGAATCTCGTCAGGGGTTCGTTCTGATATGGCCGGTTGGTGAGCCGCCAGCTAGTTAAATAATGGTTACCGATTGCCTACCAGCCTGTCGCCTGGAATATAAGCATAGGATTCGGGTACTGATGTTCATAAAAAGAGGTTTCTCATAAGTCAGAAATGGCTGGCCCTTTAAATAGGGGTGACACTATAATAATCAAACACTGAAGAAAAAACATAGCTTTCTTATTTGTAGTAGTTCACACAAAAATACGAAAATTCGAGGTTTTGCAACTTAGATCCTATATACCGAAGTAATGATAGCGCTGTGGATGCACGTTCGCTTCAGGTGCGAAAGGTCCGAAGGGTCGGATCTAATGTTTTGAGAACGTATGACCCGACCCACTTGCCATTATTTATGCTGTAGTGTACTATGATGTATTATATTGTATAAGCACTTTAATATTGGCAATAAAATATGTTTAAACTAAAGGTCCGAAGTTCGAACCCCGCTGGAGCCGTTACGAGTGTGCCCTTAGGCAAGGCATTTAACGTCCACGTTGCCTCTTCTCTCTCCCTCGTGGCGATGGATTCCATCAGGAATGAGGTCTCGAGAGTGATTAATATAAGTTGTAAGAATTTGTTTCGCAATCGAGCTAAAATATATGTGTAATAAACTATTTACCGAAGACTATATACTAGTATAACCACAAGTTGTGACAGGGGGGATAGTTGCTGCTTTCGAACATTAATAACTCTATGATTTCATAAAAAAGTATCATTGTATGTCTTCGAAACTGTTTATAAGTAAACTAACATCAGCTTTAAACTGAAACAATATAATAGCAAAACAAGTTCTTATTTATATGACATATTGTTCTGTTATAGCGTTGTTTTCGTGTGCATAATAATTGTCATTTTTCTGGTTCCCGTATGAGAGATAAGGTTTTGCGACATTAGATTATCTCTCGATACCTCATTCCTGGTGGACTCCATCGCCATGAGTGAGAGAGAAGAGACCATTTGTATTTAAGTGGGTTGCCTAGGGACACCATCGCCATGAGTGAGAGAGAAGAGACAATGTGTATTTAAGTGGGTTGCCTAGGGACACCATCGCCATGAGTGAGAGAGAAGAGACCATGTGTATTTAAGTGGGTTGCCTAGGGACACCATCGCCATGAGTGAGAGAGAAGAGACCATGTGTATTTAAGTGGGTTGCCTAGTGACTCCATCGCCATGAGTGAGAGAGAAGATACCATGTGTATTTAAGTGGGTTGCCTAGGGACACCATCGCCATGAGTGAGAGAGAAGAGACCATGTGTATTTAAGTGGGTTGCCTATGGACACCATCGCCATGAGTGAGAGAGAAGAACAATGTGTATTTAAGTGGGTTGCCTAGGGACACCATCGCCATGATGAGAGAGAAGAGACCATGTGTATTTAAGTGGGTTGCCTATGGACACCATCGCCATGAGTGAGAGAGAAGAGACAATTTGTATTTAAGTGGGTTGCCTAGGGACTCCATCGCCATGAGTGAGAGAGAAGAGACCATGTGTATTTAAGTGGGTTGCCTATGGACACCATCGCCATGAGTGAGAGAGAAGAGACAATGTGTATTTAAGTGGGTTGCCTAGGGACACCATCGCCATGAGTGAGAGAGAAGAGACCATGTGTATTTAAGTGGGTTGCCTAGGGACGCCACCACCGGCGTTCTGACTGTGCTCGAACTCACATGCTCTCGGTTGCAAGGCGAACACCGTATCCATTACATCAATGATGTAAATCGAAATATTTAAAAAGTCTTCTCTCTGATTTTCTAAGTCTATAAGATCTTTTACTTCTCTGCCATTATCTACTTCACAATGAGTCTCCAGCGTATACGTGTGACAGGTTTTAGTATTTTATTGTTGTCAATATAGATCTATTATACAACTTTGGTATTAATACTTCGGACATCGACTGCGAGAGAAACTAGGCCGTCAAGGGAATACTTCGTGAGGAAGCATCATCCCAACCTACTCTATGAGTCTGTTTTGATTAATTATATTTGGACAGTTTGTTGGAACAATCTTTCATAGATTTGTTTTTAACATTAAATGTTTTTTCAATAATGACATTGGTGCGACATTTAAATGTATTTGTGCTGTACTTAGACATGTTTAATCATAGTGTTCATCAATACATGAACGCCCGTGGATTACAGCACACATCATATGATAAACGATAACATTCGCTCAATGTTAAAATGTTCTTATATAACTTGGTTGTGGATGTGAAGTGTGGTACACATGAGCGCATTTTAACAAATCATATTTTCTTTCTTTCTTCAATTCTATAATTATTCGTCGTGTCTGGGTACGAAACCTCCATACTTTGCAAATAATAACTTTTATTAGTAGCCAATAAAAGTGCACGTACATCTTAAACTCTTTAATGGTATAAAGGGAGTTTGCAGGAAATAAACCTATTGATCTTCATAAACCTGATGATTTACTTTAATAGTATGTACCTCGATATTGGATAGCCCGTTTATTTAGAAAATTCTTTTTGACACTCTGGTCACTGATAGGAGGTTACCGCATACAAATCGGCATTGTTAAATACAATGCATCATTATATCTTAATACTGTTCGCGAAACGTCTTATTTACTTTATTTTCGTTTCAAAAGTAGGCGCTACAGAAATGTTATAATGTGCATTATAGCACTTAAATAACTAAATAAATCGATAATCATTACTAATGATTACAACACATTCCCCTTAACCTTTTTTGAACCCCTCTCTAGTACACTGTAGTGGAAAAACAAATTGTTTTTAACCGGAAATACAAATTATTTTTAACCGGAAATACAAATTTGTATTAAGCAGAAATACAAATTATTTTTAACCGGAAATACAAATTATTTATAACCGGAAATACAAATTTGTATTAAGCAGAAATACAAATTATCATTAACCGGAAATACAAATTATTGAGACATGTTTTAATTCAGTCTTAGGCTAGTCGAAGAACAAGCACGAAATAGAAGTACACGTCACTGACTGTCCTCTGAATACTCTGAATCGGTTTCCTCTGTGTTTATCGTATTTTCCCTTGCATCACATGCTATCAATTTCCATCCGTGATCTCATCTTATAATTATTAAATTATTAAAATATTAAATCTCGCCAGATACCTTACTGTATGAATATTTGACTATAAACATTTGTTAAAAATGACAGGTTTCCATCCCGTTTCACAAGCGTACTTGGAAATACACTTTGCTTAACTTCCTGCAAAGTAAATGATATAAATGTAGCGAAATTATACTAACCAGTGTTTTGGCTTTACAATCAGAACACACATTTATTGTTATTGGAATGTAGATTGAGTATGAGTCTTGTTCGTTTGGGTTGCTGTTATTGTCATTGTTGAAACGATTGTAATGCACAATTTTATTTTTCATTGCAATAAACTATTTTAAAACAATACTCGTTATATGGCAGTTTTTCTACCAGTGACGTCATTGTATAATACTTCTGATGTATAGTGCCAGATTGTTTGTTGTTGAGTAATTTAATTTGAAGTCAACGACCGTACCCACTCGTCCACGGAGACCCCTATGTAGACATATACATAGAAACATACAGACGGATATGTAGTCCAGTGGTAACACGCTGGACTGGTAATCCAGGGATCGCAGGTTCGACCCTAATAACATTAACAGTCTTTCATATGGGACGTTAAACCGAGGTCTCGTGTCGGTGCTTTACACCGTGCACGTAAAAGAACCAGAGGAGACTCTGGAATGGGTCTCTGTCTGTCTGTATCATTGCACTATCCTCCAAAAATCTAAAATGACTAATCTCTTCAGGAGGCGTCGCTCATATGGGCAACCGGTAGCGACGATAAATAAACGTAAAACTCACACATATAGCAGGATGAGGTATGTGCATAATAACATATATGTTTCGAAGTCTGTTTTGGGGAGTTAAAGTCGCACCAATAGCATAGGTCATATGGCGACTCTCCAGCTATTATTGATGGGCACCCGGGTAGAACCATCGACCGTCCGCAAGCCAGCTGGATAGCTTACTCACACAGTCCGGCTAGATTTTTACGCTAACCTAACATTCCCGCATATAGTGTTTTGCGCGAATGTGTGATTTTTACCATGACACCAAAACTTCCACATTTGGGAGCCATACTAGATGTTCATATCGTGTTTCGCCTAACCATGTGTTAAAAAAACATGAAATGGTGTAAAATGTTGAAAAAGTACCTCCATATTTATTTAGGCGTCTTGTACAGATGCATTGCTCATCGTCCAACCGTGTGCGCTGCTTTTAAGAATTGTGAGGCACGTTTTTTAAGCCGTATATATCCTGGTTACCCAATCAATATACTGGAAAGAGCATTGACTCGTAATAAACATGTATAGTGTGGCCTCGTTGTGGGTTACTGATAATGGGACATATTATAATGATACCCAGGTGGTGTGAAGTTGTCACCTTTGGACAAATTTGAAATTTGGTTTACAAATATTGTCATTAATAAGGCTTGTATAATCTTCATAGTTATACATAGACCCAAATCGTGCACATACATTACATATTGCATGGTACCGTCTCCGTGGCCTAGAGGTTAAGGCGTCCGCCTACGGAGCGGGATGTCGAAGATTAGAACCGTGTCAGGGGTTCGTTCTGATATGGCCGGATGTTGAGCCGCCAGCTAGAGAAATAATGGTTACCGATTGCCTACCAGCCTGACGCCTGGCATGCAAGCATAGGATTCGGGAAGTAATGATGTTCATAAAACGAGGTGTCTCATAAGTCAGAAAGGGCTGGTCCTTTAAATAGGGGTGTCACTATAATAAACAAACACTATTAAATAACTATGCAATTTAATAACTATAAAATGTGAGTCAATTAGCAGGTATATTCATCATGGAATTCAAAATGGCCGCCTATCTAATATTGGTTTTAGCAATATGTTCGTGATGCCCATATTTTCAGCTGCTGGGAATTTAATTATGCCCACTATGTGCTGTACTATATACTGACGATGGCAGCATTAGTTTAGTTTATACAAATTTATTTTAGCTCGATTGCGAAACAAGTTATTTCAACTTATATAGATCACTCTCGAGACCTCATTCCTGATGGAATACATCGCCACGAGGGAGAGAGAAGAGGCAACGTGGAATTTAAATGCCTTGCCTAAGGGCACAATCATAACGGCTCCAGTGGGGCTCGAACTCCGGACCTTTCGCACCTGAAGCGAACGCGCATCTACTGCGCTATCACGACTTCCACATGGCAGCATTGTCTGGTGATATACGACAATAGTTCATGGAAGGACAACACATGAGGCATCATAATACAGGTAACTTCAACGGAACCTGGGTGATATGGTCATTGCAACAACCTGTACGAGGTATGGAGGTGGGCATAATTGTATATTTAGAATAACTCGTACAACAGAGAGACACTCGAAACATTGACATGTATAGTTTACATGTCTGTAATACAGTTGAAAGTACTCTGGCGTGCGTGAAAGCCTCTATCTCAATCACACCACAAGGAGGAAATTAAAGATCCGATCAGGTCTGATGGAAACGCCAGATGAGTTCCAAGATAGAATCTAATAAACAATGCATGTGTGTTTTACGTTTATTTATTTATGTTATTACCAGTTGCCAATTTAGTTTATACAAATTTATTTTAGCTCGATTGCGAAACAAGTTCTTTCAACTTATATTAATCGCTCTCGAGACCTCATTCCTGATGGAATCCATCGCCACGAGGGACAGAGAAGAGGCAATGTGAAATTTAAATACCTTGCCTAAGGGCACAATCGTAACGGCTCCAGCAGGGCTCGAACTCCGGACCTTTCACACCTGAAGCGAACGTGCGCTATCACAACTTCCAATATGCCAATATGAACGACGCCTCCTGAAGAGATTATTCGTTCTGATATGGCCGGTTGGTGAGCCGCCAGCTAGTTCAATAATGGATACCGATTGCCTACCAGCCTGTCGCCTGGCATATAAGCATAGGATTCGGGAAGTATTGATGTTCATAAAAAGAGGTGTCTCATAAGTCATGTATGTGTTTTACGCTTATTTATCGTCGCTACCGGTTACCCATATCAGCGACGCCCCCTGAAGAGATTAGTCATTTTGGAGGATAGTGCAATGATACAGACAGAGACCCATTCCAGAGTCTCATCTGGTTCTTTTACGTGCACTGTGTAAAGCACCGACACGAGACCTCGGTTTAGCGTCGCATCTGAAAGACTGTTAATTTGATTAGGATCAGACGGGGGATCGAACCTGCAATACCTGGAGTACCAGTCCAATAAACAGTGAGCGGGATGGTCACTTAAATAGTTTGGCAAAATGGTGGCCCATCCCTCTGTAAATGTTGACAATGGTGTTGACCTTGGATTTACTATCGGCAAATGTGGAGGTCCTCGCCCTTAAATATTGGGGTAAATTCGTGCAATGTGTTATTAATAAAGGATCATTTTCTTCACGTATGATAATAAAATCCATAATTCTAAAATGTGTAGTGAAAAAGTAACGCTCAATATAAAAATGCACAGCTTTTTTATGGTGTCAGTATAGCTAATCAGACAAACAACACACTCCCTGCTTTTTTGCAATGTGCATCCAGAGTGTGACTCGATGACTGAAAGTAGTATCAACAAAGGTTTCACGCAGTGAGGAACATGTCCCCGAGCACATATGTAGCCAACTTTTATTCCCTAATTAAAATAGTATCAATAAATCATGTACGCAGTACTTTTCAATATGTCTGCTTTCTCCCTTAGTGTGCATAATTATGAAAATGATTAGACTTGTTGACTTGTGTGTGTGTTTTACGTTTATTTATCGTCGCTACCGGTTACCCATATGAGCGACGCCTCCTGAAGAGATTAGTCATTTTAGATTTGTGGAGGATAGTGTAATGATACACAGAGAGACCCATTCCAGAGTCTCTTCTGGTTCTTTTACGTGCACGGTGTAAAGCACCGACACGAGACCTCGGTTTAACGTCCCATCTGAAAGACTGTTAATTTTATTAGGGTCAGACGGGGGATCGAACCTGCGATCCCTGGATTACCAGTCCAGCGTGTTACCACTGGACTACAGATCCGTCTGTGACTTGTTGACATGCTTAGTTCATCTATTTATAAATAATCCGATTAGCGCTGTTGTTAACGCGCTCGATTCTCACCAAGGCAACCCGTTTGTTTGATGTTACGGTGGTCGCCAGATCGGACATGCGGGGTTTCTCCGGGTACTCCGGTTTCCTCCCACATGAATGACCACAATTACGCTTTCATGCGCGCTAATGAGAGAGTGATTAATAAAAGTTGTTAAAGCTTTGTAAAATAAATAAAGCTTAAACTTGTGTATGTACAAATACAAGTAATAGCGCAATAACGTGAGCAATATATACAATTGCACAGTCATTCATTAATATATATATATATATGCATCGCTAATACATTTATTTACATCGCTAATACATTTATATACATCGCTAATACATTTATTTACATGTATATACATCGCTAATACATTTATTTACATCGCTAATACATTTATATACATCTATATACATCGCTAATACATTTATATACATCCCTAATACATTTATATACATCGCTAATACATGTATATACATCCCTAATACATGTATATACATCTATATACATCGCTAATACATTTATATACATCCATAATACATTTATATACATCGCTAATACATTTATATACATCTATATACATCGCTAATACATTTATATACATCTATATACATCGCTAATACATTTATATACATCCCTAATACATTTATATACATCCCTAATACATTTATATACATCCCTAATACATTTATATACATCCCTAATACATTTATATACATCGCTAATACATTTATATACATCCCTAATACATCTATATACATCTATATACATCGCTAATACATTTATATACATCCCTAATACATTTATAGACATCGCTAATACATTTATATACATCTATATACATCGCTAATACATTTATATACATCTATATACATCGCTAATACATTTATATACATCCCTAATACATTTATATACATCCCTAATACATTTGTATACATCCCTAATACATTTATATACATCCCTAATACATTTATATACATCCCTAATACATTTATATACATCGCTAATACATTTATATACATCCCTAATACATTTATATACATCGCTAATACATTTATATACATCCCTAATACATTTATATACATCGCTAATACATTTATATACATCCCTAATACATTTATATACATTATATACATCGCTAATACATTTATATACATCCCTAATACATTTATATACATCTATATACATCGCTAATACATTTATATACATCTATATACATCGCTAATACATTTATTTACATTTATATACATCCCTAATACATTTATATACATCGCTAATACATTATTTACATTTATATACATCCCTAATACATTTATATACATCTATATACATCGCTAATACATATATATACATTTATATACATCGCTAATACATTTATTTACATTTATTTACATCGCTAATACATTTATATACATCGCTAATACATTTATATACATCGCTAATACATGTATATACATCGCTAATACATTTATATACATCGCTAATACATTAATATACATCGCTATTATATTTATATGCATCGCTAATACATGTATATACATCGCTAATACATTTATATACATCGCTAACACATTTATATACATCGCTATTATATTTATATGCATCGCTAATACATTTATATGCATCGCTAATACATTTATATACATCGCTAATACATTTATATACATCGCTAATACATTTATATACATCCTAATATATTTTTATACATCGCTAACACATTTATATACATCGCTAATACATTTATATACATCGCTAACACATTTATATACATCGCTAATACATTTATATACATCGCTAATACATTTATATACATCGCTAATACATTTATATACATCGCTAACACATTTATATACATCGCTAATACATTTATATACATCGCTAACACATTTATATACATCGCTAATACATTTATATACATCGCTAATACATTTATATACATCGCTAATACATTTATATACATCATACATGTATATACATCGCTAATACATTTATATGCATCGCTAATACATTTATATACATCGCTAATACATTTATATACATCGCTAATACATTTATATACATCGCTAATACATTTATATGCATCGCTAATGCATTTATATACATCGCTAATACATTTATATGCATCGCTAATACATTTATATACATCGCTAATACATTTATATACATCCCTAATACATTTATATACATCGCTAATACATTTATATGCATCGCTAATACATTTATATACATCCCTAATACATATACATTTATATACATCGCACCTATCCGATATTGGCCCTCGGACCTAACGGCCCTCGGGCCAATATCTCCATAGGGTGCGCCAATATCCACAAATGGCCCACCGCAGCCGTTTAATAACCTCTAAGTATAGTAGGTTTAGGATAACTTGACAGTGACATCACTCAATATTTACTCCCATTGGCAATGTCCACAACACAATACAGGTAAATCGGCTTAAAAATCAGTAAGCGGTGTTTCGGATTAAAAATTAAAAATACAATATCATAATATCGATGACTGTAAATTTACCTGAATTACCTGTACTGATAGGAATAGCCCGTGTACGTCACTGTCAAGTTATCCTAAATGTACAGTCGTCGCAAATCTGGACTAAATACATTTTATATGCAACGTGTGCTATATTTGTTTCCTTGTGTCGTTGAAAAGCATAATAATTATTAATGTAAATATAAGTAATGAATCGCGGGTAAATAGTTTCCACAGGTTTATGATTGATTTAAACATGTTTATTCATTCATAATGTACAGTACACATCTATTGTATACAGAATGAAAATGGATTTAATCGAAAGCTTAAAAGCTTATTGAGATTGTCTCCATTACATTTATAAATAGTCCGCCCCCATAGTCGAGTGGTTACGGTCGCTGACTTGTATACCACTGTAACCTATCATCACTGATGGTCACGGGTTCGAGCCCCGCTCAGGCCGTGTCTCATTTATATGAACAAGTTGGCAGTTTCTTACGGAGGTTGGTGCACCCAAGTACTGGTTAACCGCTGGAGCCTGCCCAGAAAAGGTGCTGTTAGGTAAACTGCCCGCCGGCGATATAGCCCAAAATGGTGCTGATGCAGGCGTAAATCCCGAAATATGACATAACATAACATTTATAAATGTGTGCACTATAGGCGACTAAGGCGTTATAGTCTGGCAGTGAAACAACGGTTTTCTATATAACCTGAAATTTCCGGATAACGTTTTTTTCTGTTGATTATTTATCTATAGGACATATATAATGATATCCAGGTGGGTGTGAAGTTCTCTCTGTTGATTATTTATCTATAGGACATATATAATGATATCCAGGTGGGTGTGAAGTTCTCTCTGTTGATTATTTATCTATGGGACATATATAATGATATCCAGGTGGGTGTGAAGTTCTCTCTGTTGATTATTTATCTATAGGACATATATAATGATATCCAGGTGGGTGTGAAGTTCTCTCTGTTGATTATTTATCTATGGGACATATATAATGATATCCAGGTGGGTGTGAAGTTCTCTCTGTTGATTATTTATCTATGGGACATATATAATGATATCCATGGGTGTGAAGTTCTCTCTGTTGATTATTTATCTATAGGACATATATAATGATATCCAGGTGGGTGTGAAGTTCTCTCTGTTGATTATTTATCTATGGGACATATATAATGATATCCAGGTGGGTGTGAAGTTCTCTCTGTTGATTATTTATCTATAGGACATATATAATGATATCCAGGTGGGTGTGAAGTTCTCTCTGTTGATTATTTATCATAGGACATATATAATGATATCCAGGTGGGTGTGAAGTTCTCTCTGTTGATTATTTATCTATGGGACATATATGATATCCAGTGGGTGTGAGTTCTCTCTGTTGATTATATCTATAGGACATATATAATGATATCCAGGTGGGTGTGAAGTTCTCTCTGTTGATTATTTATCTATGGGACATATATAATGATATCCAGGTGGGTGTGAAGTTCTCTCTGTTGATTATTTATCTATGGGACATATATAATGATATCCAGGTGGGTGTGAAGTTCTCTCTGTTGATTATTTATCTATAGGACATATATAATGATATCCAGGTGGGTGTGAAGTTCTCTCTGTTGATTATTTATCTATGGGACATATATAATGATATCCAGGTGGGTGTGAAGTTATATGAATATATGACTGGCGTCTCTATTAAGCTGCACCTTGAACGATGCAAGAGATGATGCCTGTTTTACTAAGGGTGGTAAATCATTAAACGCTCTAACTACTGATGGTAAGAAGGAATTTATAATAATATAAATTGGTTCTAGAACGTGGAACTTGAAGTTGGTCACTATTTCTTAATCTGTATCTATTAGTATCGACGTCCAAGTGGACAAAGAGCAGAGAGATACTTTGGAGTAAGTTTATGTTTAAGCGTTCTCTTATCAAATGATTCCCAACCAACTTCAGCCATTAGTTTGTTTATGGACACAAGTTTCGTGGTACACGTAATTATTCTTGCTGCTTCTTGTTGAATTTTGTCAAGTTCGACTTTAGCTAAAGTAGATATGATTTCAAAGATAACATCACCGTACTCAAGGAGTGGACGTATGGAGACAATATACAAACATTCTGATATAGTGAATATTTTAATTGATTGATTGATTGATTGATTGATTGATTGATTGATTGATTGATTGATTGATTGATTGATTGATTGATTGATTGATTGATTGATTGATTGATTGATTGATTGATTGATTGATTGATTGATTGATTGATTGATTGATTGATTGATTGATTGATTGATTGATTGTCCATACATAGAGGAGGATGATACGGCTCATTACGCTTTCTAGATAGTATAAGAGACTTTGTTTTGGACGGATTATATTTAACAAGCCATTGATTGGCCCAATTAGAAATGGTGAAACTGGAGAATAGCAGCGGCTGAGTTGGGGTTATCAACGACATGCCATACTCGGTCAAAGCTTTACTTATGTCACAAAATATTGCTCGTACCGCTTTTCCAGAGTCTATGGCTTCACTGAAAGTGTTGTAAATGAACGTTAGTTGATTCACACAAGAATCGCCTGGAACAAACCCTGATTGCATTGGTGTTAATAAATTATTTTCCTGGAGGTGGTTGAAAACATGTTTAAAATTAATTTTCTCACAGACATTTCCTATGGTATAAATACGAGAATGGGTCGATAGTTACAAACGAGAGAACGATCACCTGCCTTAAAAATAGGATATACATGAGTTGTTTTCCACCCTTCGGGACACGTACATGGTGAGAGTGATGTATTGAAAAGATCAGAAAGAGGTGATGAAAGCTCGTCTGCGATTTCCAGAAGAAGTCGATTGTTTATTTGTCAGGTCCGGATGCCTTACCCATTGTCAGTGACTTTATAACATCTTTAACCTCATCAGGTGATACAACTATAGAATCAAGAGGAGTATAGTGTGGTGGTTGTAATTCAGGGATATTTCTTGCATTGGTGTCATCTAAGATTGTTTGATCCCCAAAATAATCATTAAATATATTAGTATTTTCAGATGCATCGAATATCACTTCATTATTATGTTGTAAAGGTGTGCTACTTGACCTAGATGGTTTTATGAACGATTTCAGACAAGTCCACCAGCCTTTAGATGATCGTGCCTCTGTTTTGACTTTATCAGCAAGTTTATATGTGTGATTTTGTTTCGCATTTCTGATATGTGTTGTTACTTTGTTTCTCGGCAGTTTAAATTTTACACGGTCACATTCTCTATTAGTATGCATTGCCTTTCGGTATAATCGTTTACGTTGTCGAATAATTTTGCGAATGTATATAGTAAGCCATGGTGGGTCACCTTGTCTAATTATAACCTCCTTATTTGGTATACAAATCTTCGAAATACTAATAATCATATCAGTTACATTTTTAGTATATTTATTTATATCTACATGCTTGAGTTCGTTCCAATTAGCATTTGATATTTTTTCCCGGAGAAGTTCGTAATTTCCTTTATCATAACGCCAATTTTAATGTGTCTTTTATAAGACTGTATTTTTCCCTTTTTGAGATTGAGAAGACCAATGACAGGACAGTGAAAACGGATTTCTTGTAAGAATGGATCGCCTACTCCTGAATTAAAATATAAGCCCTTCCGAAGAAGAATGAGAATGACACCAATAAGCGATGATATACGATTCTGTAAAATGTGTCGGTTATGTAATGCACTGAGGAAAGGAAAATTCTTCACAAATAGAAGACATTTTCTTAACAGATTGTTGGTTCAAGAGATTTATATTAAAGTCACTAGTCCGGTGGCCTGGTGGACCCACCATGCACCCCTCAGCATTCACCGGGACACCACTATTTTCTTATGTATTATGTAGCTGGTGAAATTTTATGACATGAACTCAAAGAATAAAGTGTCACGGTCAACGTTTTAATCCAAGATGGCCGCCAAGATGCCCGCCAAAATTGGAAAAATACACCCTTATATCCATAGGGTATATTTCTTTTGAAATGTTGTGTTAATTTTATGTTTCATACTTCATAATGATGTCAGATGCATGTACATACCTGGAAGTGGAACGTACGAGTTAAATTACATATATTCGATATGGTATAAAATGTAACATCAGTAATACAAAGATATGAAAACATAATTATGGTAAAATGTCATTTTTACATAAATTTTCATTTTGGGGGTCATTTACTCCACCCACTTTTACGGCCATTATGTTTTAGAAAATGGTATATAGCCATCTATGATTACATTAAATCACTTAAATCAACTGCCGTTGACCAATTTCATCACTATGTGCGACATTTAAGGTAGTATGTCAAGATATATAAGTTTTAACAGAAGTGTGTCTCAAACAACCATAGAATTTTACCTATTTGTCTCTATATAAAGTCCAGTTCTCAAGAACATATTGCAAAGAATGTCAAAAGAACTTTTATAATCATGTATTTACATGCATCTGACATCACTATGAAGAATAAAACATGAAATTAACCCTATGTATACATACACAACTATGCATGCACATCATACGTCACTACACATTTATAGAACCGAACCCCGCACGTACATGCATACATATATGTATGCGCGCGCACCCGCACACACATACATGCATACATATAGTCGTAGGCCGGTACCACACTTGTACATGACGGATATGTAGTCCAGTGGTAACACGCTGGACTGGTAATACAGGGATCGCAGGTTCGATCCCCCGACTGACCCTAATAAAATTAACCTTCTTTCAGATGGGACGTTAAACCGAGGTCTCGTGTCGGTGCTTTACACCGTGCACGTAAAAGAACCAGGGGAGATTCTGGAATGGGTCTCTGTCTGTATCATGCACTATCCTCCAAAATATAAAATAACTAATCTCTTCAGGAGGCGTCGCTCATATGGGCAACCGGTAGCGACGATAAATAAACGTAATAAACAAAACAAACAATTGTACAATTAAACACTAATTGCGTGTTACATATATACGAATATACGAAGCTGTATTAAACGAGTAGAGAATTAACACATGTAGGACCCAACTTGAACTAAACGACAGTTCAATAATATTGCTGTAGATAAAACAAAATATACTTGCATAATTGCATAATATACATATACGAAATTGTATTGAGCGAATTGAATATTAACACATCATGACATGTAGTAGTAGAGAGGCAGAACTGAGAAAGTGGAAGAGAGGTTCATCAAACCCAGATAGCTTGTATATAGGGTTGTACACCTGCCCAGGGTGGATGTATAATAATCGTTTTCCAGAATCCGCCAAATTTAACACATTTTCAGAAATTTGCTGATACAGCAAAACATTGAAACTTAGGGGCAGGGGAAGACACATTATTTATAGTACCCAGCTTGAATTTAAACGATAGTTCATCACTACAATTGTACAATACACAATGCAGTATGATATCTTTACGAAGCTGTATAAAACGACATGTAATTCCCATCTTGAATTAAACGACAGTTCAATAGTATATTAGTGTGTTGTACAAATAAAGCAAGATATCTATGCGGATTACATGTATATAGGTTGTATCAAACGAATTGAAAACATACTTTCAATAACAAAAATCAACTACTTCCAACTAATGCACGTCAGAGGCAACAACACCTGCTATGTCCTTTCGATTGTTGATGCGTCGGATGGACCCATCGTTATCCTTGACAAGTACTGAGCCATCAGTTGACCACTCTCCGAGAAATTGTGAGACTTCATTATTTGTCTCGCCTGAAAGGAGTTCTGGTAGAGTCCGTTTGAGGTCTTCATTAACGAATACTCCCTTATGGTCACTGGTTCTCAGCTTAGTGCGGTTCGAATAGAGTTGTTGGCGTGACCTTCTCCTTGTTAGAAATAAAGAACTCTTTTGCTTTAATTATAAGACACATATCAGATACTGTTACATGTATTTACACATAGATATAAATATAAATGGCTATGATTGTGGGAGCTCCTTTGTATAAAATATATGCATTATGTTTGCACTGTTCGCTAACTGTATATAATGTGTATGTATGTCCTCATGGGCTTGACAGCCTACTGGAATTTAATAAAATAAACTAATAAACTAAACTATACACGGTACAACTGAGGAGTAGTAGCTAATTGTCAAATTAAAACGTTATTAAAACAATTTAAATTAAATTGTGAAATTCAATACCAACACTATAGCGCAACTAAAAATGTTTGAAAAGATCAGTACAATATGTACAAGGTTAACACTGAGGTGTAGTCACTAATTATCAAATTAAAACTTCATTCAAGACACAATTCAAATAAAAGTGTGATAATACCAGCCCTAACTCAACTAAAACTCGCGTAACTCTTTCACCACCAATGTCGCATAAAAGCGACTTTGCATAAAGCAGAGAACCCGATCACACAGAATAGAACGTGCCGTCTGATCAGGCTATATGCTGATTGATCTTCGGGCAGTGGCGATGAAGCACATGTCCAAATAGCAAGCAACATAAATCCTTATCAGATGATGCGTTACGCCGGCTGATCTGGATCTAGGTTGTTTGCACACGCTCTGAATTAGTTGGGGCTGAAAGAGTCAACATCGATCAAATTAGCCACTCAGGATGCACCAAATATGCAATGAATTAAGTTACTATACCCAAACGATAACGTGATTCCCGCGAAAAAGATAGCACGGGCTAATATTATTATATTAGCGGGTAAAAAGAAGTTTATTATCATTTATGTATGCATTACTTGGCACACATGATTATTTATTACACCTTACGTATTGATGTGTGTGTTTTTACGTTTATTTATCGTCGCTACCGGTTACCCATATGAGCGACGCCTCCTGAAGAGATTAGTCATTTTATATTTTGGAGGATAGTGCAATGATACAGACAGAGACCCATTCCAGAGTCTCCTCTGGTTCGTTTACGTGCACGGTGTAAGGCACCGATACGAGACCTCGGTTTAACTTTCCATCTGAAAGACTGTTAATTTTATTAGGGTCAGACGGGGGATCGAACCCGCGATTCCTGGATTACCAGTCCAGCGTGTTACCACTGGACTACAGATCCATCTGTAAAATTGATTTGGCTTATTCGAAACCTATTTATAGTAATGTTTGTAAATAGCACGTTATCGTTGGGCCACTGTACATCAGTAGATATGTTATATTTCGGGTTTTACGCCTGCATCAGCACCATTTTGGGCTATATCGCCGGCGGGCAGTTTACCTAACAACACCTTTCCTGGGCAGGCTCCAGCGGTTAACCAGTACTTGGGTGCACCAACCTCCGTAAGAAACTGCCAACTTTTTCATATAAATGAGACCCGGCCTGGGCGGGGCTCAAACCCGTGACCGTCAGTGATGATAGGTTACAGTGGTATACAAGTCAGCGACCTTAACCACTCGACCACGGAGGCGTACATCAGTAGAATTATTTACAAAGAAAACCAAAACTCGTCTTTTAAAACATGTTTAGCACATAACACCTGACTAGTATTGGAAAAGAAACTATTTAGTGTTTGTTTTACACATATTTGATGTAAGTATTTCGCGAAACAAAACGTGAATTTACTGTTGATGAATATTTGAGGAAGAATATAGCGCATTTACATATCTAATACACACGCTTCAACGTAACACATAATGAACTAAAGAAATGTTGCGGACCGTCTATGACGTAAATCCCCAAAGGAGAATGATAGTTCGGAACCTAATTCATTGATATAGCCAATAAGACTTATAAATATTCGACGAGACAGTCTAGAAACATAGAATAACTATTGAAAACCACAATACCACTGGGACAAGACACGGACACAACAGCGCAAACACATTTTGTCCATTTAACGGAAGGTGACGAAAAGGGAAAAAACGTAATTTGTCAAATTTAATCTCGTGGTGTATGATGTGTGATTTGCTAAATTAGTACGGTTCAAGAAATACAATTTAAAGATATACAACGTATCATCAATGATTCAACATTAAGCAGAGAACAAGTCAATCTATAACCCCAGTAGACTAGGGGTCGTTATTATTTCTACTAGCAATACATATGTATTTCCTGACGATTATCAGGTTGAAATGATAGTTCATAGTTATTAATGCTAAGAGCCATGCAATACAAATACGCATGACAACCTATCAACTCGTTGCTAATGTTTGTATTATGTTATGCTAATAGAGCTGTATTGAAGACATGCTATTAGTTTAACTCTTTCACCGCCAATGTCGCATAAAAGCGACTTTGTAAAAATAAGTAGAGAACCCGATCGGACAGAACAGAACATGCCGTCTGATCAGGCTGATTGCTCTTCAGAGAGTGGAGCAGAAGCACCTGTCCGAATAGCAAACAACATAGATCCTGATCAGACGCGGCGTTACGCCGCGGCTGATCTGGATCTATGTTGTTTGCACATGCTCTGAATACGTCATGGTCATGTGATGTGTACAAAGTTGTAAATATTTTGCTCTGAAGAAAATATTTAATAATGACTGGATAAACTGGATAATTTGGACTATATTTTGTGAACGTGATAATTGAGTGTATATGGATACTATGTGTGGAGAAAAACTGGTTTGATGGAAAGAAAAGAGACGAAAAAGCGAAATTTGAGTGATGATAGCATAAACAATGGGCCTACCGAAAAGCGGGGAAAAGTTAGCAAATCTCCCGGTGTTGTGCATGTAAGTAAAGCTTTATGTGAAGCAAACTCTGTATTATATGAAAACGATGATACTGCGGATACTGCGGACATTATAAACCTTGGGGGTACGTTCATGGATTTATTTGACACGGCGCACAGTGATAAACTTTGTTCAGAACCGAATGTTGATTTAACGGTACTAGAAACCAAGATGAGTGGAACCAAGGAGCCAACAAATGCTGACATTATGACTTGTTTACAGTCCATAAATAGTAAACTAGGGGATATGGATGGCCGCCTAAAGAAACTTGAATCGTTAGAAGAGAGAGTAGGTAAATTTGAGTCTGAGATGAAAAAGATGTGGACTTATATGTATGACAATATGAAACGAACCGATGAGAAGCTAAGTGAGGTTACAGACCGGGTAGAAAGCACCGATTTCGGCCTAGGTGTGGTTAATGAGAAACTCATAGAGTTAGAGAGAGAGAGAGAGAAAGTGCTATTGAAGGACGAAGTTGTGTATTTACAATCTCAATCGATGTGAAATAATCTAGTTTTCGGAAATATACAAGAGGCCCCGACAGAGTCACCGGAAGAAACGGAGAACATTCTACGATAATTTATAATTGTTAAGATGAAGGTAGGGAAGAAGATGGTCGATGATATGCAGTTTGAGAGAGTACATAGGATGGGCCAGAAGCATGCGAATGGGGGTAGACAGAGGAACATAGTGGCAAAATTCACTTTATTTAAGGAACGCGAGTATGTGCGCAAACAGTGGAAGGCATTGAAAGACACTGAATAGTATGTATATGAACAATTTCCCAAGGAGGTGAATGACAAGCGGAAGAAGCTGATCCCAAGAATGAAGCAGGAGAAGCAGAAGGGTAACAGAGCTTGGTTGGCGTATGACACTTTGTATGTAAACGGGCGCCCAGTGAGAGACAGCGATGGCAAGTAGGGGTACACAGAGGGTGAGCTGAAGTTGTTGTCCTGGAATGTCAATGGATTGACTAGCAATAAGAAACATTCACCTGAGTTTCTTAATGTGATAACACATCATGACATCATATTCTTATATGAAACTTGGACTAATAAAGATAATGATATTGACCTTGATGGATATTGTTCACATAATTTCTATAGACGTTTTCAGAACCGCAATGCCAGACGATGTAGTGGCGGTATGGTTTTATACTATAAAGAGCATCTGCAGCCAGGCATCGAACTTATTAGAAATCACCATGATACTATTATTTGGCTTAAACTAGACCATAACTTTTTCCATTTTGATAATGATGTGTTTATTTGTGGCACTTATATTTGGTGTGAAAATTCAACAGCTTATAATATTGCTACTGTTGATCGTTTTGATACAATTCAACAAGATATTCATGATTTTGAAGACCTAGGTTCTATGTATCTCGTTGGCGATTGGAATAGCCGTACCGGCACCAAACCTGATTTTATTGACCATGATTGTTTAAATACTGATATTGATGATATTGATTATTTACCAGATGGTTACCTGAACAGGGCCTCAATGGATACTACGTGTAATAGTTTTGTGATCAAACTGCTTGATCTTTGTAAATCCACGGGCTTTCGCATAGCTAACGGTCGTCTATTCAATGATATGGATGGTAGTTTTACTTATGCAAACAAGCTAGGCGCGTCTGTAATTGATTTATTGTTATTGAAAGAAAATGATTTTCATATGTTATGTAACTTTTGTGTTAATACTTTTAACGAATTTAGTGACCATGCAGGTATAGTGTTTTCATTCAAATGTAATGTTAGTGTTGAAGGTGAGCATGATGAAAATGGGTCTCGATTTGTTTGGAACGACGATTTAAAATCTGTTTTTCGCTCAGGTATTATTGCAAGCTTGCCGCATTTTAATAATATGACAAATGATATCAATTTAAATAGTCGAGATTCTGTTAATAATATATTGAAGAATTTTGCCAACACTATTCGCGATGTAGCGGACCCGTTATTTGTGAAATCATTTAAAAGAAATAAGCCACAATCGTCTTTTAGTGATAAACCTGTAGTCAGTCATGCAGAATGGTTTGATAACGAATGTATGCAAGCTAAATCGTTGTATGTAAATGCCCTAAATGTTTTTAATAGACTGAACTCTAGTTATAGTCGAGAACAATTTTGTCATTTCAAAAAGTTATATAAAGATTTATGTAAGAAAAATCGAAATGCTTTCAAACGAAATAAATTGATAGAAATTGAAAAATTAAAACATGCCAAGCCTAAACAGTTTTGGAAATATTTTAAACGAAATAAGAAAAAGTCCACATCCCATAATATTAGTTTGGACGAATTTAAAACATACTTTTCTGAATTAGGAAATGTTTTACATGAACAAAATACAGAAGCTGAATCTTTTTGTGACAATCCTGATTTTGATAATTTAGACTGTGCTTTTGATGAACTTGATACAAGTATAACTATTGAAGAAATTTTAAATGTTGTTAAAAGTTTAAAAACTGGTAAAGCCACAGGTAGTGATTGTATAATGAACGAGTATTTAATTGAAAGTATTGATATTTTGGCAGCCCATATATGTGACATTTTTAATGCTATTTTAGACTCAGGTTTTTTCCCGGATACTTGGACTGAGGGTATTATTGTCCCCTTGCATAAAAAGGGTGATGTTAACAATGTAAATAACTATAGGGGTATTACCTTAGTGAGCTGTTTATCAAAATTATTTACGTCAGTGTTAAATAAAAGAATAGATAAATTTTGTGAAAATAACCATGTAATATCAGACGCTCAGTTTGGATTCCGAAAGGGGCGTTCAACAGTTGATGCTGTATTTATTTTATCAAGTATTGTTCAAAATTATCTTTTCAATAATAAAAGATTATATTGCTTGTACGTCGATTTATGTAAATGTTTTGATACTATTTATAGAAATGCCTTGTGGATGAAATTATATAAAGTTCGTATACAAAGCAAACTTTTACGAATTATTAAAGATATGTACCAAAAGGTTAAGTCTTGCGTCAGGAATTGTGGTAACTATTCTGATTACTTTGAATACGCCATTGGCCTGAGACAAGGGGAGATAATGTCACCCATTTTGTTTTCATTGTTTGTTGAAGATTTAGAATTATTTTTACAGGGTAACAACGAGTCTGGATTATTAATTGATGATATTTCCCTATTGCTATTGTTGTTTGCCGATGATATGGTCATATTAGCAAAACCACCGCATGAATTGCAAACCAATTTAAATTTATTAAATGACTATTGTAAACTTTGGGGATTAGAGGTGAATACGACAAAAACTAAGGTTATGGTATTTCGGAAAAGGGGTGGATTACTGCAGGGTGAATCATGGACCTATAATGGAACTAATATTGAAATAACAAATGATTTTAATTATTTGGGTACTGTTTTTAATTATACTGGTAACTTTGCCATGAATCAACAGTTTTTGTCAGGCAAAGCATTAAAAGCGTTGAATATTCTCCTCACTAACTGTACAAAAATAAGCCTGAAACCAAAGCTGCTTTGCCAGCTTTTTGATGCCTTTGTGGGCTCTATTTTAAATTATAGTTCTGAAATTTGGGGTTTCACCAAATCAAAGGAGCTAGAACGTATTCATTTGAAATTTTGTAAACGTATTTTAAATGTAAGAGTAACTACTTGTTCTACAGGCGTATATGGCGAATTAGCCAGATATGCACTTTACATAACACGTTATACTCGAATTGTAAAATATTGGTTTAAATTGTTACATACAGATAATATAATTTTAAAACGTGTATATAGCCAGGCTGTAAATGATTGTGCAAATGGTTCTAGAAATTGGGCGTCCAAACTTAAAGATATTTTAAATAGTTATGGTTTCTCGAACATTTGGGAAAATCCATATAGTGTACAGTGTAGCCAGTTTATAAGTTTGTTTAAACAACGTGTGATTGATTGTTTCATTCAAGGTTGGTTTATAAGCAAAGAGACAAGTGGTGTACTAAACGTGTAAGATAGCTGTAAATTAAAATTTGAATATGAACCTTATCTAGATATTGTACCATATATCTTACGTTTTTTAATTACAAGATTAAGAATTTCTGCACATTCATTACGAATACATACTGGTAGATATGGACAAAATAGAATTCCACAAAATGAACGCTATTGTTTGTGTTGCAATACACACGACATAGAAGACGAATATCATGTTATACTTGTTTGCCCGTGCTATTCAGATTTGAGAAAAGTTTACATAAAGAAATATTATTTTGTAAGACCAAATATGCTTAAGTTTATTGAATTGTTGCAATCTATTAAAAGAAATATCCTATATAATTTAGCTTTATTCTATAATAAAGCAGTTGACATTAAAATAACACTATTAAATAATATGACATAAATCCAATATCAGCACTAATTATTGTTCATCCTCATAATTAGATGCATTTTCTTATTATTATCAGATTCTATATGCCACATGACCACGATAAAATTGTTGTATATATTTACATCATATATATTTGTATATATGTATGTGACGATGTACCATGTACAAGTCTTAATAAAATTTCTGTTCTGTCTGAATGTATTCGGCGCTGAAAGAGTTAAACATATTTTATTCAGTTCATTCTGTATACTTATATACAGTATACAATACACAGTATATCTGAAATGGATTGGAAAACAAGCTGAGAGCTTACGTAAATTCCTTTCAATGAGAAATTTACAATATCAAGTTGTTAACATTAACAAAACCATGCTATTGCTCATTGATTTAGATAGTTCTTGAAGCAGCCTTTCTTGGAAATTGTCTTAATAGTTCTAATAACTCAATTAATATTACCAGGTACAAATTCAATACAAGCAATCCATTATATATTACAATAATGATAAATAGTATGTTCAGGAAGGCGCTCTGTACCAACATATATGTCACAGATAATAGATTGTTTGTACGATCATATATGTCACAGATAATAGATTGTCTGTACGATCATATATGTCACAGATAATAGATTGTCTGTACGATCATATATGTCACAGATAATATATTGTCTGTACGAGATCATATATGTCACAGATAATAGATTGTCTGTACGATCATATATGTCACAGATAATAGATTGTCTGTACGATCATATATGTCACAGATAATAACAGATAATAGAGTGTCTGTACGATCATATATGTCACAGATAATAGATTGTCTGTACAATCATATATGTCATATATACTATTCGTCACATGTGATTGTCTGTACGATCATATATGTCACATATAATATTCGTCACATGTGAGTGTCTGTACGATCATATATGTCACAGATAATATTCGTCACATGTGATTGTCTGTACGATCATATATGTCACAGATATTATTCGTCACATGTGATTGTCTGTACGATCATATATGTCACAGATAATATTCGTCACATGTGATTGTCTGTACGATCATATATGTCACAGATAATATTCGTCACATGTGATTGTCTGTACGATCATATATGCCACATATCAACTATATCTTCCCCAGCTGGCAACCATCTTTAATGAACTGTTTGAACTCACAAGAAAAACCCATCGTGAGTGTGTGTTTTACGTTTATTTATCGTCGCTATCGGTTGCCCATATGAGCGACGCCTCCTGAAGAGATTAGTCATTTTAGATTTTGGAGGATAGTGCAATGATACAGAGAGAGACCCATTCCAGAGTCTCCTCTGGTTCGTTTACGTGCACGGTGTAAACACTGACACGAGACCTCGGTTTAATGTCCCATCTGAAATACTGTTAATTTTATTAGGTCAGACGGGGGATCGAACCTGTGATCCATGGATTACCAGTCCAACGTGTTAACCACTGGACTACAGATCCAGCTGTACTTTGAAACTAGCTCAAGAAGCGCCAAATGATAACATGAATAGTACATTAGACAAAAAACTGTCAGTACTGTCAGTATATTACCAGCCATGTCTAAGATCTTTGAACGGTTCATCAATGTGCAACTTGTAGATGTTTTTAAAATCATTTTGATATAATATGTATCTGCCTTTAGGTCTGGGCATGGGTGTCAAGGTACTCAGTTGAACAGTATTGAAGGCTGGAAGAAAGCGCTTAATGAACATAAATGCATAGTAGCTATGCTGGACCTATCAAAGACCGCATGATCTTTTATTGCTTAAACTTAGATTGTATGGTGTTTCAGATTTAATCAAAAGTCCCCGCCGGCGATATAGCCCAAAATGGTGCTGATGCAGGCGTAAAACCCGAAATATAGCATATAATATAACATTAATCAAAAGTTATCTTCATAGCAGGCAGCAGTGTGCTAAACTATGGGTACGTGTTAGTTCCTTTAGTTTAAACATTATTTATTTCAGTATTTGTTATTCAGTAGGTCCTTTAAATATATTTATAAAGGTGTTCAGCAGGGCTCTATTCTGTGACCTGTGTTTTTTAATATTTGTATTAATGATATTTTTGATTTTGTCAACTCGGCGGAAAGTTAGTTTAAACATATTTATTTTCTGTCAATACATGATTATTTACAACAACTGATATAAGGAATTGGACAGAAAGCTGTCAAGGAAAGTTGTTTGTTTAATTATAATAATGATGACAACACACTGTCTTGCTCTGACCATAATATTGAAATTGTCAAATATACGTTAGAAAGAGATAGTTTACCATTGATTGAATGGTTTTCACATAATCAAATGAAAGCGAACCCAGATAAGTTCCAGGCAATATATGTTGGAAGGAAGACAACTCATGAAGCTATTTATTTTAATCTTAATCTTTAATATTAACACTATTATTAGATATGTAGACGTAAAATTACTCTGTGTGATTATTGAGTTTCAATTAAAATTTGATGTACATGTCTCAAATATTTGTAAACGGGCATTTAGCCAACTTAATGCTATGAAACGTATACAGTCAAACCTGTGTTAGTGGTCACCTCCATTAATCAGCCAACCTGTATTAGGCAGCCAGATTCAAGATTCCCTATATGTTGTTTTACTATACATTTGACCTCTATTAAGCAGCCACCTGTGCTAAGCAGCCACTTTCTCTGACTCCATTGGCTGGCTGCTTAAGACATGTTTGACTGTAGGTAAAACATGTGTGTAAATTAAGTAGATTAACTGTATACCTATTACTTTAGCTATTGTCCTTTGACGTGGCATTTCTGTTGTTTAGTTTAACAAAGAAAATGGAAAAGATTCAGGAAAGAGAACTTTGTTTTGTATGTAGTTTATACAAATTTATTTTAGCTCGATTGCGAAACAGGTTCTTTCAACTTATGTTAATCACTCTCGAGACCTCATTCCTGATGGAATCCATCGCCACGAGGGAGAGAAGAGGCAACGTGGAATTTAAATGCCTTGCCTAAGGACACAATCGTAACGGCTCCAGCGGGGCTCGAACTCCGGACCTTTCGCACCTGAAGCGAAAGATTACTGATCTACATATGAAGAAGTGGTGATAGTTTCCAAACTCCACACTTTGAAACTGACGTTTGCGTACCTATTTGTAAACAGAGATAGTCCTGCATATTGGATTCATTGAGATGCACAATGTGTGGGTGAAATGCGTCGTCACAGCAACATTAAACGCCGTTCCTGTCTATCACCACTTAATTAATGTCATTATAACAATGTACGCGACACTTCAACTTATGCTTCAACTTCTTTCCGCCGAACAATCAGTCATGATTATGATTGGCAGACGCAGTCTAGAACAGTTAGTTATAGGCAGAGCAGCTGAGATTTGACTGGGACATTTGTGGCACAGAAATGATTGTTTTGCATATAAGCTGGAAATAGTATAGGCTATCCTAAATCACAAAGTTCCCAAAGGTTCCGGTCCGGGAAAAAAAATTGGGGCATTTTTTGATATTTTCATTGGGAATTTCTGGAATAATATCATATCTCCAAAACCGCTTAATGGATTTTGAACAAACTACACACATATATGAACCACCTTAGGAAGAATATGATAATGTTTATTTTGTGTCTGTATTTGAAAGGTCAAGGTCACATTTCAAGGTCAAAGTTACAAAAATTCAATAAAATATGGATATGCGCCATACTTTCACTTCTAATGATTGGTAGCTCATATATTTCATTCTAATATTTAAGTTAACTCCAGACGAAGTTATAAACATAAGCAATATGGTAAGTATATTTAAGGTTAAGGTTACAAATTGAGGTCAGATGTCCATAAAATGAGATAAAATAACATCTTGTCATGAATGGGTATACATATATAATCTGAATGTTGGAAGCATACCTAACTCTATAAACTTAGTGTATAACACATGAATTAAAATACATACAATTGATACATTGCAGTTTATACATTGATCACATGTCCACTCAGTGTATATTATATTACAAGAGAGAAGTATATTGTAATATTGGTACAGCGCCCTGGGCAGCAGCAACCAATCGCTGGAAAAGAAGCTGTGGGTCAATCTCCACATCATCACCACCAATACTGACATTATCACTCATAGTGGTTACTTGGGCCTTCTTACTAAACTTGAAGTCACCCACTTTCTTCCCCTCCATATCTTTCAGAATGTTCATGCCCACTTCCCGCCCTTTGTCCACATTTACCTTGTCCCCGGCTACTACACCACTGGCTATAGTTCTCAATGACTCTTCTGTGGATTGAAATGGATTTCTATCCATAAGAAAATCTACCATCTTTTTGATATCATCTCTGTCTCTGCTTTGCCTGGTCTCCCCACATTCCTTGTGTTGTTCACTAGTCTCATACCTGTGTCCGCTTAGCTCTTGCATCTTGTAGTTAATTTCAGAACACGCTGGCCTTGAGAGGATCCACTGTGCTCTCTGCGTTTCGTCCATGCCTCACCCCCGAGTTAGGCCTCCAACTGTCTTCACACTACGCATAAGCATCTGCTCGATGATGAGGTCCGTTGACAGTCCAGCCCAGTATCGGTCCAATCTTCGTACAACATGCATACCTTCCATGGACATACTGTGAACATTGGGGTGTGTTATTGATAGGGCAAGCATTTTGTTTAAATATATGTACGATGATTTTGCATATGCGTTGTGGCCAGTGGCAGCGAAAAATGGTAGCATTTCTAACAATGACTGAAGGTGAAGGTTCCAATCACCTGTGCGTTCTGCTTTTATAAATGCCTTAAGGATGTCTAGCAATTCTATGTATTGGAGCCATAGCTGGGCTGTTCGGCTTTCTTTCATATTTGAAATGGCTTTCTGCATCTTGAATTTCATTTGTTCAACACATGTAGATTTCACAACCGATTCAATGTCTACCTCCGCAGCTAAAAGGCCATCTAGAACTTTCATCGCTTCTTCTAACTGTGAACTATTGTCGTTCTCATGCTCATTGTCCCCATACTCATCATCTTCAGCATTCTCAGCATTCATGTCTGGCTCAACACCATTTACGCCTGGGGATTTACTGGGACTGTTATTATTTATGTCTACTACATCATTTGCAATCACCAGACCACCTTCATCACAACTCTGACTCATATCTTCATCCACATTAGTGTTACATCCGTTGTCAGTTATGTCATTCTCTTCTATTTCAACACTAGATGCATCTACAGCTGAATCATTATCCTCCTTTCGGTTATTACTATTATGAGGGATTTCAATATTGAATATATTCGCTGCTAACAGCGAACACAGGGCTGACTCTGCCAGTAAATGCCCACGAATGGCTCTGCTGATGGCCTTTCCACTCAGGAGATGTGGAACTACGTTCTCGGCATACACGGTCTCCAATAACTCCTTGAGACCGGAGTCGGTCATAATGGTTCCAATGGTACCAAGGAAGCTCATCTGGATGTGGAGACCTCCGAGGCGACAGATGATACGCCTCAGCGAACTGTTTGGTGGTTGTGTGTCCACAATCATTTGTGCCTTGTACCACAATGGCTGGTCAAATGTAATGATAGGATCCACATTGTATGTCAACGCCAGCTTCGTAACATATGAGAGCGTGGATAATATGCACGAGTCATTACTGGGATCCATATCGATCATTGGCAGGAACATTGTTGTCGATATTCCAGGGTGGTGACCAGTATGCACCAACTGCATGGTGCCATTCCACTGGGGGGTGTTCGGTCTTAACAGCCAAGACACTTTCCACAGTATGTCGATGTTATATGTCTTGTCATGGGCAATTGATTGTGGCAGTGCTTCAAATACAGTTGGGAAACATCGGACTGGATCTTTAAAGATGATGTCGATTGTCCCCACAGCTACAATGTCGGCTGATGTAACATTAATTCGAGGTATATTCCGGTTCATGTTTATCCCTGGGGTGAACGCTGCCATGATCCCCATGCATTTGTATAATTTTAAATAGAATTATAAAAGAGCAGTACTATTGAAATGGATATACAGTAAAAGCTTACCTGAGGCAAATGGTATCATCTTCCCGCAGACATCACTCTAATAGATGGATATGGACTATTTATAAACTGTTCTTAAACAGTGAACAATGGAAGTGGATGTACACGTTTATAAAATGAATAATTGTAATATAGAAGTATGAAAAACTATTAAATAAATTGAGTTTTAATATATTTTTTATTATCATTTTCAGGGGTCAATTTACCCCATCCACTTTTATGGCCGTTATTTTTTAGAAAACAGTACATATCTATCTCTAACCACTTAAACTTACGTCCAGTCTCTCCAACTCATGATTCTATATCATATTTAAGATGATATGTCAATATATGTGAGTTTTATAAGAAATGATTTTAGGTGTGTCTTCAAAATACAGCATCTTTTACCTCTTTTTCTGTGGATAAAGTCAACTTTTTCAGAAAATATACAAAAAAGGTAAGAAAATGCATTATTTTCATGTAGTTACATGCATTTAGCATCACTATGAATAATAAAATATAGTCATTTCAAAATGCCAGAAGAATTTAAATCTTTATCTAGATAATTGGGTATTTTTCTGTTTTTGTCGGCCATCTTGGCGGCCATCTTGGATTGTTCAGTTTCCCAAGTGGGAACTTTTGGGAACTTTATGGTGCAGGATTCTATGGACATTGAACTATATGAAAACATAAATTTCATTTCTGTGCCAGAAATGTCCCAGTTTAGCATTATTATGGCCAGCTGCTAATCTAAAAGGTTATATGCACATTAAAAAGATAAAAGGGTGTACAAATCATTAGTTAAGCACAGACAGTACATAGATTAGATATATACTCAATTCCAAAATAAAGTGTGCACTTTTGAATTTAGAATATTTCACTATTTAGAAGACGTATCGGTTAGAAATTTCGCATAGTATACCTCCAGTATATTTGTCATCGATCAATTTCATAATCTACCACGTGGTATGCAAAACATGTCAGTCCAGTCTGTGAGACTTGATTTCGCATGATTTGCACGTGCAGCCCGATGACAATATACATGTCACCGGAAACTTATATTAGTGTAATCCTTATGTCTTACATAACGGTTAAATCACATTTGAGTTCACATTGGTACACAACGAACATGCCTAGATTGAGCGAAAATCAACGTATCCAAGCATTAACAATGCTTGTCCGTGGTGACAACGTCACTGGCGTGAGTAGGGCGTTATGGTGCAACAGAAACACTAGTATTCGCATGCGCCAACGGTTCCAACAAACAGGTGGTGTAGCAGATCGCCGAAGAACCGGTAGACCAAGAGTAACGAATTGGCAAACGGACCGGTTTATTACGTTGACGCACCTGCGACGTCGTTTCCAAACAGCGTCTAGTACCGCGAGACAGTATGGTATCAGCAGCCAGACTGTTTTGCGCCGTCTTAGACAGGCCCGGGCCCCCATCCGAGCTAGGAGACCCTATGTGGGACAGATCATGACAGCACATCATCGGGCTGCTCGGTTGCAGTGGGCAAGACGTCATTTCCGCTGGGGGCGACAACAGTGGGCTCGAGTGCTTTTCTCAGAAGAAGTCCAGATTACTGAGTCACCATGACGGTCGCACGCGGGTTTTTAGGAGAAGGGGGAACGTTTCGCCAACTGTTGTATCGTGGAGAGGAATAGATTCGGGGGCGGGAGCGTAATGGTTTGGGGAGGGATTATGGGAAGACGAAAGACAAATCTGGTTGTAATACGCGGCAATCTTAACGCGCAAGGCTACGTCGACAAGGTTTTGGAGCCTGAAGCAGTTCCATTTCGGCATCGACATGGGCCTGCTATGCTAATGCACGATAACGCCCGTCCCCATGTGGCACCAGTCAGTCGACAGTTTCTCAACAGGAACAACGTTGACGTGCTTCCCTGGCCTGCTATATCCCCGGATATGAACCCAATCGTATATCTGGGATTACCTTGGCAGAAGGGTGCGATCCCGAGGAAATATCCACAATCTGAGGGACTTGGCAAACACCCTCGTGCAAGAGTGGGATAACATCCCTGCCGCAGTAATCAGACGTTGCGTGCGGTCTATGCGAAGTCGAATTGCCGCCTGCATCAACAGCAGAGGTGCGCACACAAGATACTGATCGAGGAAAAACACCAGAACTACGATTAAAACAACTTTAAATGCATTATTGAATGTGACCTGATACTTTTGCAACTTTGATTTTAGCACCGTCTCCTTTCTCGCATAAAAAAGCCACCTAAACTGACCGTGACTTAAAATCTGATATGTCTGCCATATTCTACAGGGACTGATCTAAAGGTTGGTACCAAATTTATAGGCTTTCGGTTAAATAGGCGATGAGAAATCACAGAAAACAAAGTGCACACTTTATTTTGGAATTGAGTATAGTTCGAGTCCAGTCTGCTAATACGGGTCGGCAGACTGGGACTCGACTGTATATATGTCAGTAGACTGTTCCAATGTCTGATTGTTCTTACGGAAAATGAGCTGGCATGATATTGGGTTTTTGACTGTGGAATTAGATAGTTACGGTTTCTTGTGGGTGTACGGTGTTGGTGATCTACAGCAATTAGTTCATTTCTTATTTTGAAAAACATGATTAGTGAGGCTTGATTTCGTCTATGTTCTAATGTTTCCAATTGAGGGTGGATACCATTTGTGATACACTACTAGTGTAGTTGTAATCATTGAGTATGTATCTGGCTGCAGATCTTTGGACCGTTTGCTATTTTGTAGGTAAGGTATTTCTATCAGGGGTTCCAGACTGTGGAGCAGTATTCAACCTGTTTGCTATGTTGTAGATAAGGTATTTCTACCAGGGGTTCCAGACTGTGGAGCAGTATTCAACCTGTTTGTTTTTTTGCGTTGTTACATTCCTTTTGTGGTGTTGTTAGTTTTTTAGGTAATATTATTGATGTGTTGTGCCCAGTTAATGTTCTTACTAATTGTGACTCCGAGATAGTTGGTGTGTTCAGTTGACCTTAATTATGTGCTATGTAAACATGTATGGGTAAATGATGGGCTTTCGTTACCTGTGGATTCTATGGAAGTCGAGATAGCGCAGTGGATACTGGAGTAAATACTGTGGAACATTTTGCATACTGACAGTCTCCATAACTTGTGTGGAAACTAAAACATCATTATTGTATCATTGGTTAACAACATTTCTGGAAGTCGTGAGAGCGCAGTGGATGCGCGTTCTCTTCAGGTGCGAAAGGTCCGGAGTTCGAGCCCCGCTGGAGCCGTTACGATTGTGCCCTTAGGCAAGGCATTTAAATTCCACATTGCCTCTTCTCTCTCCCTCGTGGCGATGGATTCCATCAGGAATTAGGTCTCGAGAGTGATTAATATAAGTTCTTGTAATATAAGAATTTGTTTCGCAATCGAGCTAAGATAAATGTGTATAAACTATGGATTCTTAATATTAATATTTCGCATTTATCAGGGTTGAATTCTATTGACTATTCCTTTTCCCAAGATGCTTAGAGGTGTGTGTCATGCTGTAGAGTTTCTGTTGAGGACTGGGATTTTATGGTGATGCAGACGATGGTGTCGTCGGCACAGAGACGGGCCCGACTGTTGATGCTGTTTGGTAGGTCATTTATATAAGATAGAAAGAGACAGGGCCACATGACAGACCCTTGGGGACACCTGATAGAACTGATAACCTGTCCGAGTATTTACCTTCGACGAGAACCTGTTATGGCCTGAGTGTATCCATGATATTGCTTTATCATGTATACCAAAATGTTTGAGTTTATGGATGAGCTTGTGGTGATCTACTTTGTCGAATGCTTTACTGAAATCCATTATGATGACATCCGTCTAGTGACCGAGTTCGAGATTATCAGCTATCTCTTGTGTGAAACCAATGAGTTGGGTGTAACAGCTGTGTTTTGACCTGAACCCGGTGTTGATGTGGGCTAAGAATATGGTGAGTGTCTAAGTATGACATGATGTTGGAAACAAGGATATGTTCTAAGAGTTTGGATAATATGCATGTTAGAGAAATGGGGCGGTAGCTGCTAGGTTTGGACTGTTGACCCTTTTTGTATATGTAATATATAACTGCATGTCTCCAAACATCTGGGACAGTGCCGGTGTCAAGTGATCTTTGAAAGATGTATGTTAGAATTGGTGCAATTTCGCTGTGTAGTTGTTTAAGTAACATAGATGAGATTTCATCAGGACATGAGGCCTTATTGGGGTTTAGACCTAACATGAGCTTGTCAACTCCTTGTACTGTGATAGTGATTGGTATGGGTGGGTGAGTGGACATTGAGGCTGCACTTTTTGACAATTGTTTGAGACTGAGGGGGTTACGGCGAGAAAGTCGATTCGGAATGTTGGCTTTTAACATTGGGTCAGAATGGATTTGACCATTACTACTGAGTGGGGCTATTCCAGAATGTTCAGTTTTGCTGTGCTTGATGAAAAAGTAGACATTATCGATGACTGTGTGTAAGTATGACCAATAAGAATTTCTAATCGTTTTTGTATGATGGTTTCAATGATTTTAATTTGGTGACCATGTTTTGATTGTTGGTGACCTTTTTAGTTTGAATAAAGTTTGTCCCTTTTTCTAACGAGCTTTACTAATTTGTGTGATTTCCATGGGAGGTCGACACGTGACCTGCTTAACCTAGATGTGATGTACATTTTGGATAACCTATTTATTTCGACCTTGAGACTGTTCCAAGGGGTAATAGGATCAGTGTGGTCTAACTTGTCAAATTTTTCAGAACAGCATCCCAGATCCTTCTTGAAGCTTGACCAATCGGCCTTACTGTATGATCTGACCATCCTCTTTGCATGGAAAATGTGGCCCCTGTTAAGTTTGAGTTCATGAAAAACAATGTCATGTTCCGAAGACCCAAGGATGGGAAGGGTTTGAATAGTGTGGACAACTGCTTGGGTGTTGGTTAGGAATACATGTATGTCTAAGATAGTGTTATCTCTTGTGGGGATTTTGACCATTTGTTCAATGTTGAAATGTGCGAGATTCGTACATTTGTTTGAATTTACAGGGTGAGGAGGGTGACTCAGTGGACCAGTCCATATCGGGCATGTTTTGATCTCCGAATCCATATAAAGCTGTTTCTTGATATTTTCGAAACAGATGTCCATAGTTTGTGTAGTGACTGTGGATCATTTTCATGGGGCTTGTAAAATGCCGACACATAGATATCCTGAAGTCCAGTTATTGAAATGTTTGGCCAAATGATGTTGCAATTGGTTTTTAAGTCAGGTTGTTCTTGGCTGAGTAAAGTAGTGTGTATTGCTAGGGGCACGTCTCCCACAGGGGCATCGGTCCTGTCATCCCTATTGACCTGGCAATTGAGAATACTAGGGGTATTTCGGAAGTATTTTTATGTCGGTGTTTAGCCAAGTTTCTGTGCAGCAAATAATGTCTGGTTTTGTTTGTTATATGGCCTGGTGGAGTTCGGGGATTTTGTTCCGAATTGATCTGCAGTTAATGTTGAGGATTGATATACGTTCATTAATTGACAGTTTATTTGGTTTTTGACCTTTATTCTTTATGCAGCATTTGGGCTTAATGGGATTCTAAAATGACGTTTGACGCTGGGATTTATTAGGGGTTGTTACCAATTGGGTATCTTCTTCACATGACATGTTTGCAAGCGGACTAAAGGTAGAACTTGTACTGATGGAGTTCAGGGAGTGTGATAAGGAGGATGAATAGTTTAAGGTACCACAACTTAAACAATGCCAGGTGAAACTAGAGTCGAGGAGGTGATCGTATGTGCCATCCCCTACACCGTGACCATTAGCATGAAACCAAGAGTGGCAAGTGTCACAGATGATGCCTTTATCATCCCAAGTAACCTCTGATTGACACGTTCCACAGGGATATTGCATCCTTGGGCCTGGATTTGATTCGATGTCAGACATTTGGGTTGTTAGGAGGCAGTGAATAAATATCGAGCTACATTTTCCTTGATGACTTGTGCGTATGTTATGACTGACATGCAATTTATTTACTGAAATGGAAATTGACTCCGAGTGATGTATGGTTTGGGCTAAGTCAGCATTGACCGATGTTTGCTGACTAGGTATGTCAGGCTGCAGACCAAGTCTGCACACATGAATGATGAAGAAAATGACTGTACCTGGGATCATCGATCGGAAGTGGCTGAACACAATATGACGGGCTATTGTAACAGCTAGAACAAGTTTTTAGAACGCAGTTGTAAAATTATAAATAATTCAGACAAAAAGTTCACAGTTGTGTATTATGCATTTACCGGGTTAGCATTTACCACCTATCGATAAAAAGTGGTCGATGGTTTTGAGAGAGTTGTGAAAATTATTAAAAGTGACGGAGCTGAAGAAGTTCTGACACATGCAATGCGATTCAATGTACATACAAGTGTGTTTCGGAGACTATTATCCATTTAGGCCTCATGTATTATCCATATTAGACCTCAAGTCCAAGAAAACATTTAAAGCGACATATCATCGCACAAAGCAAATAAATGCATTATTACGTATATATAGTATTGCTACTACAAATTCTTCCGAAATAATTCGAACACTAACGTTCAATCAATAAACGTGCTATGCGGTTTACAAACACTCATAAGTAAAAGTAGGGCATCATAAAACGGTCTGCCACGCTCCTGAATTGACGTTTGTTTATTATTGGAGTCTATGCTAAACGCATGCTATTGTCGTTCACAGATAATTTAAATCAAATAGTCTAAAAATTAATATGTATCTGAATAAATTTGAGATATAACGGTAACTATCTTCCATGAATGTTGTGATTCAGAATGCACGCGCTGTATTACACATGGATGTTGTGATTCAGAATGCACGCGCTGTATTACACATGGATGTTGTGATTCAGAATGCATGCGCTGTATTACACATGGATGTTGTGATTCAGAATGCACGCGCTGTATTACACATGGATGTTGTGATTCAGAATGCACGCGCTGTATTACACATGGATGTTGTGATTCAGAATGCACGCGCTGTATTACACATGGATGTTGTGATTCAGAATGCACGCGCTGTATTACACATGGATGTTGTGATTCAGAATGCACGCGCTGTATTACACATGGATGTTGTGATTCAGAATGCACGCGCTGTATTACACATGGATGTTGTGATTCAGAATGCACGCGCTGTATTACACATGGATGTTGTGATTCAGAATGCACGCGCTGTATTACACATGGATGTTGTGATTCAGAATGCACGCGCTGTATTACACATGGATGTTGTGATTCAGAATGCACGCGCTGTATTACACATGGATGTTGTGATTCAGAATGCACGCGCTGTATTACACATGGATGTTGTGATTCAGAATGCACGCGCTGTATTACACATGGATGTTGTGATTCAGAATGCACGCGCTGTATTACACATGGATGTTGTGATTCAGAATGCACGCGCTGTATTACACATGGATGTTGTGATTCAGAATACACGCGCTGTATTACACATGGATATTGTGATTCAGAATGCACGCGCTGTATTACACATGGATGTTGTGATTCAGAATACACGCGCTGTATTACACATGGATGTTGTGATTCAGAATGCACGCGCTGTATTACACATGGATGTTTGCCATAATTATATTCATTGTTTTGTTACGTCTTCAAACGTCGTATGTGTTGTATATTATATATAAAATTCTCAGATTATGTGGCAAACATTTGGAAAAAAAGATAGGAAATTGCATTCTGTAGAAATTTGCTTTATTTTTCTCTGATGTAATGTCGCTTTAATAATGGTTCGTCTAAAGTGTTGCAGATAAACCTGGTATATACACATTAAACGAGATGCGGAGATTGGATGCTTGTTGAATGAGGTCTCGAGAGAGATTAAACTAAAGTTGTAAATAATTGTTTCGCAAGTCATGATAGCGTAGTGGTAGCGTGTTCGCTTCTGGTGTGAAAGGTCTGGAGTTCGAGGCCCGGTGGAGCCTTTATGGTTGTTCCCTTAGGCAAGGCATTTAAAATCCACTTTGCCTCTTCTCTCTCCCTCGTGGTGATGGATTGTATCAGGTCTAAGGCCTCGAGAGCGATTAATATAAGTTATAGGAACTTGTTTCGCAATCGAACAAACATAAATGCGTATAGGCTAACCGTTTCGCAATGATTATTTAACTAAAATAAATTTGTATAAATTACAATTTTGTATTTTCGTTAAAGGAGATCATTTGTTACTTTATCCATTCCTTATGTACAGTGATCACCCCTATTAAGCAGCCAGCCTATATTAAGCAGCCAGATTACAAATTCCCAATATGCTATTTTCTTATACATTTGACCTCTTTTAAGCAACCACCTGTACTAAGCAGTTACTATCTGTGATTCCCTTGGCTGGCTGCTTAAGACAGGTTTGACTGTATTATCGTTAAAGTTATATACACTTAGAACGTGTAGCCGGACACTAATAGCATTCGTTATTGCATACGTTACTATAAATAGTAACAAATTTAATGGTAGAAAAGCAAAATATCTGGTCGACGCGGGCATAATATTTCGATTTTCGGCTCTGCCGGGCCAATATCCGATAATGGCCCGCGCGTGCCGGGCCAATAATCGATATTGGCCCGGCACGCGCCGAGAACGAATCACGAGCACGTGTCACAGGTAGCAACAACATAGTAACTACATTGTGTAAACATGGCCGCCCAAGCAACACTAAAGTCCTTGTCTGACAGATTGTTGTCTCTTGACGGTAAAATGGCTGAGCGAAATAAGCAAATAACAGCAGAAGAAACATACGGCTATGTATGCAATAAAGAAGTTATTAAACGGCTGCGGTGGGCCATTTGTGGATATTGGCGCACCTATCCGATATTGGCCCGAGGGCCGTTAGGCCAATATCTCCATAGGGTGCGCCAATATCCACAAATGGCCCACCTCCGCGGTTTAATAACCTCTAAGTATTATTGGATTATTTGGATTGTGTTCACATTTGGACAATGAATAAATCAACATATTATACATACATATTAGAAATTTGTTTTTAATGCATCAACAATTAGGTATAAATCTTATCAAATAGTGTTTGTTTATTATAGTGTCACACCTATTTAAAGGGTCAGCCATGTCTGACTTACGATCCCCCGTCTGACCCTAATAAAACTAAGTGTCTTTCAGATGGGACGTAAAACCGAGGTATCGTGTCGGTGCTTTACATCGTGCACGTAAAAGAACCAGAGGAGACTCTGGAATGGGTCTCTGTCTGTATCATTGCACTATCCTCCAAAATCTAAAATGACTAATCTCTTCAGGAGGCGTCGCTCATATGGGTAACTGGTAGCGACGATAAATAAACGCAAAACACACACACTTATGAGGCACCTCTTTTTATGAACAACAGTACTTCCCGAATCATATGCGTGTATGCCAGGCGCCATGCCCGTAGGCAATCGGTAACCATTATTGAACTAGCTGGCGGCTCACCAACCGGCCATATCAGAACGAACCCCTGATGAGGTTCGAACCTTCGACCTCCCGCTCCGTAGGCGGACGCCTTAACCACTGGGCCACGGAGACGGGCAAATAACACACATCATGTTAGAACCACGATTACAACAAACTTTGGAAGACTTGAAATACCGCTGTTTTCAAAATGAAATGAAGATTAATACAGACAAAACGAACGTTCTATTTATGATGACAGCCCAGCGAAAATGTGGTTTCCCAAATCCAACACTCTCTTAAATATGAAACTATATTATTGAAAACCAGCACATCAGAGCAGTTGCTTGGAGTACACATATCGGCGAACCAGTAGATGAACGACTATGTCGGCTTTGTACAGTACATGCTGTGGAAGATGAAGCTCACGTTCCCGTGATCTGTCATCTGTGCAATGATATAAGATCAAGTATACGCGGAGAAACATTAATACGCGAACAGTTTATCAATCTGCCAGATACACACACATTAAAACTTCTATTAAATGCATATCCAAGAAAAGTGGCCAAGTTTGTTATGAGAGCATATCTGAAAAGAAAATGTTTAATTTATATTTAATGTGCATTCTGACCTTTTTGTTGTATTATAATCCGCTACATTAGCAATAATTATGAGCATATTTATGCAATGCCAATATTTATGTTCAATGATGAGATTTTTTTTTAATATAGTGTTTTAAAAACATTTTCAAATATGTCGGTCAGGTCATTAAACTAATATTTCATCCGTTCCTATATTTTCCAGCAATCTTGAACGCCAGCGCTATTATCAGAAATGAAGTTAATTATTCAGCGGTTCGAGTAGGCATGCACACAATAGTTCTGATAAAACCATTATCGATACTTTGATTGGATAACGCTATATTACATTACGTGAAAGAGGCGCATCAGCATTATTATTTAATGATTACCTTGGTGTCTGACAGATAATACAATTATTGCTATGTACAGAAATGTAAACAATAACCTTGGTCCAATTTGACCCCAAATTTCGGTATTGATTTCATATTGCCGTAGCAGATACGAACTAGTTATCGTTATTTCTTATGTTTTCAAATACTGTGTTTGCTGGAAATGGCTTACCCAACAGGCCCTAAAAACAGTTTTCGAAAAATATATTTCAAAAGAAAAATTAAAATTTCGATTTAAAAATTTCATTTTTATATACCAGTTACATTTCATTCACTCGTTGCTGAAAAAGGGCTTAAATGGTTGTTTCCGGTTACCCAAAATACCTTAAAACTATTTTTCGGTAATAAAAACAAGTTCAAACCAAATGTTCCTGTTTTATATATCAAATATGCACATTTGCAAATCATGCACTACTTAAAATAAACAGCTCACTACTGGAAACACGTCCCACAGCTCACTACTGGAAACATGTCCCACTGCTCACTACTGGAAACACGTCCCACTTCTCACTACTGGAAACACGTCCCACTGTTCACTACTGGAAACACGTCCCACTGCTCACAGCTGGAATACACGCCCCACTGCTCACAGCTGGAATACACGCCCCACTGCTCACAGCTGGAATACACGTCCCACAGCTCACTACTGGAATACACGTCCCACAGCTCACTACTGGAATACACGTCCCACAGCTCACTACTGGAAACATGTCCCACGGCTCACTACTGGAAACACGTCCCACTGTTCACTACTGGAAACACGTCCCACTGTTCACTACTGGAAACATGTCCCACAGCTCACTACTGGAAACATGTCCCACTGTTCACTACTGGAAACACGTCCCACTGCTCACTACTGGAATACACGTCCCACTTCTCACTACTGGAAACATGTCCCACAGCTCACTACTGGAAGCAGGCCCCACTGCTCACTACTGGAAGCAGGCCCCACTGCTCACTATTGGAATACATGCCCCATTGCTCACAGCTGGAATACATGCCCCATTGCTCACAGCTGGAATACATGCCCCATTGCTCACAGCTGGAATACACGCCCCACTGCTCACAGCTGGAATACATGTCCCACTGCTTACAGCTGGAATACATGCCCCAATGCTCACAGCTGGAATACACGTCCACTGCTCACAGCTGGAATACACGTCCCACTGCTCACAGCTGGAATACATGCCCCATTGCGCATAGCTGGAATACACGTCCCACTGCTCACAGTTGGAATACATGTCCCATTGCGCATAGCTGGAATACATGTCCCATTGCGCATAGCTGGAATACACGTCCCACTGCTCACAGCTGGAATACATGTCCCATTGCGCACAGCTGGAATACATGTCCCATTGCGCACAACTGGAATACATGCCCCACTGCGCACAGCTGGAATACATGCCCCACTGCTCATAGCTGGAATACATGTCCCATTGCGCACAGCTGGAATACATGCCCCACTGCGCACAGCTGGAATACACGTCCCACTGCTCACTGATAGTTTCACCCGCATTACGCAGTTCAAACGAGTCCGGTTGTATATACGTAAATAGGCAGAAGTGCATCCGAGAAGTGCATCGAATGTAGTCCCAATAACTAATATAGTTCTTTTTTTCTTTTTGGTAAAAATGCATTTTCATGACAGGCAGTGTATAGTATGTGTGATTTTTGAGAAAGTATGTGACTTGAGAATACTTCAGACCATAGTTGATGTGTAGAAAAGATGTGGCATAAGAATGCAGGCCATTGTAAACTGAAGGTTGGTATACTGTATAATTTGGCGGAGGAATACAGTATGTAAACACAGTGACTTTATTCACAGGCGAGCACTGGCTATGCAAACATTAATTTTGGGAAAGTTTTGCTGTTTTCCAGTTTTCCAGTGTGGTATCAGAGAAATGAAAGATTGGAAATATAAATGAACAAGCCTGTATGTTTTTACTTTTTACTATGTATTTAATAGGCAATATATTTGTTGTTTTACAAGTTAGCAAATAATGGCGGATCATTATTTTCCCTAAGATGGCACACTGTTCTTGTTTATGTGGGCTTAGTTTGTGTTTATTTCATTGTACGTTCTATTGGTGACATGTTGGTAGGATTTGCATGTACGGAAAAGTGCATCTAAAGCAAATTTCCATTGATTTATAGAAACTGGTATGCACTCTGTTGTTAGTTGTGGTGCGTCATTAGACAGTATTCGGAAGGTAAACATATCTCTTAGAAGATGAATGCTGAAGTTGAATTTGAAACACAATTTGGGAATCGAAAGGGGTGTGTTTTACGTTTATTTATCGTCGCTACCGGTTACCCATATGAGCAACGCCTCCTGAAGAGATTAGTCATTTTAGATTTTAGAGGATAGTGCATGATACAGAGAGACCCATTCCAGATTCTCCGCTGGTTCTTTTACGTGCACGGTGTAAAGCACCGACACGAGACCTCAGTTTAACATCCCATCCGAAAGACTGTTAATTTTATTAGTGTCAGACGGGGGTTCGAACCTGCGATCTCTGGATTACCAGTACAGCGTCTTACCACTGGACACAGATCCGCCTGTGAATCGAAAGGCTGATCTAAGAGATAAGGTAAGTATTTTAAATTTAAAACAGGAATGATAACTCTGTCAATATTGTTGATTTTACATAGTCAAAGAATAATTATGAATTATGCCCCTTACACCTATATAGACTACACAATATATAATATGCCTCAGGCTTGAAGTTATACTTTCCAATGAAATATAGACATGTATAGTGAAGTAAAAATTGTTATTCCACTGGTTGAAAGCATTTACATTTAAAATTAACTCTACGTTTCACATGGTCTAGAAGCTTGGAAATCATAAATGTAAAGCTCTTGTTACTTGTTTTGTGACCACTTTCAACGTTGCCATTTTGACCCATTTAAAGTGCCAATCGTGACTGCCAACATTAGTTTTTGAAAATCAGCATGCAAAAATATATATAATGTAATGTTGGCAACCTTTAGAAAAAAGCTTCCAGTAATGTGTTTTGGCCAGACTTTCCTTCAGTCTATATGAGGTCTCATCAGTAACAACTCATCTATTTATTATTCACACGCAAACATTTCAACTCTAAAACCAGGATGAGAGTTAGGTTTGAATCTCACGTTTTTTGCACATCGAGCAATCGCTTCGAAGTCGTAGAGTACTTGCTTCCACTTCCGGTAAAAATCTAGAACATAGTAACCGTGCTGCTAAAGAACATGATTTGTTACAATTTCTAAATATATCTTACATTATAATCTGGAGAATCCGTGATGCAATGGATCCTGTGTCCTGGGTGGTTGTGAGTTTGAGTCGCACTAGAACCGCTGTCCCTAGGCAAATCCACATGGCCTCTGATCTCTCCATCATGGTGATGCCGCCAGCACCACTGCCCCTAGGCAAATCCACATGGCCTCTTATCTCTCCATCATGGTGATGCCGCCAGCACCACTGCCCCTAGGCAAATCCACATGGCCTCTTATCTTACCATTATTGAGATACCGCCGGATCCACTGTCCCTGGCAAATCCACATGGCCTCTTATCTTACCATTATTGAGATACCGCCGGATCCACTGTCCCTGGCAAATCCACATGGCCTCTTATCCCACCATTATTGAGATACCGCCGGACCCACTGTCCCTGGCAAATCCACATGGCCTCTTATCTTACAATTATTGAGATCCCGCCAGCACCACTGTCCCTGGCAAATCCACATGGCCTCTTATCCCACCATTATTGAGATACCGCCGGATCCACTGTCCCTGGCAAATCCACATGGCCTCTTATCCCACCATTATTGAGATACCGCCGGACCCACTGTCCCTGGCAAATCCACATGGCCTCTTATCCTACAATTATTGAGATCCCGCCAGCACCACTGTCCCTAGGCAAATCCACATGGCCTCTTATCTCTCCATCATGGATACCAATTATTCCAGGAATTAGATCTAGGGAGAAGTTAATAAATTAGCCTAACGATGTAGAACTTATTTCGCAATCGAATTAAATAAATTAATCATTCGTTGTTTTCATCCATTCTGCAACATTTCATTCGTCAATGTGTTAGTGTCACAGTAACCTAGTAGTGACGTTTGCTGACGTCATACACATGTCCGTCACGGCTGTATGTTCGCTGACGTCATACACATGTCCGTCACGGCTGTATGTTCGCTGACGTCATACACATGTCCGTCACGGCTGTATGTTCGTTGACGTCATACACATGTCCGTCACGGCTGTATGTTCGCTGACGTCATACACATGTCCGTCACGGCTGTATGTTCGCTGACGTCATACACATGTCCGTCACGGCTGTATGTTCGTTGACGTCATACACATGTCCGTCACGGCTGTATGTTCGTTGACGTCATACACATGTCCGTCACGGCTGTATGTTCGCTGACGTCATACACATGTCCGTCACGGCTGTATGTTCGTTGACGTCATACACATGTCCGTCACGGCTGTATGTTCGCTGACGTCATACACATGTCCGTCACGGCTGTATGTTCGTTGACGCCATACACATGTCCGTCACGGCTGTATGTTCGTTGACGTCATACACATGTCCGTCACGGCTGTATGTTCGTTGACGTCATACACATGTCCGTCACGGCTGTACGTTCGTTGACGTCATACACATATCCGTCACGGCTGTATGTTCGAATCTCACTTGTGATGTCGAATTATTTAAAGCAATTCGGAAGGTATGTGGTTCTACCCGGGTGCCCGTGCATACGGGTTCTTCATATTGAGAGTCGCCATATGACATAAGCTGTCGGTACGACGTTTGAACTAGCCTGGGAACAGGCGTCGATATATTTTGCCTGGTCAGTCAAATAAATATATTTTAACACCGATACTATTAATTGGGCAGTGGATGCGCGTTCGCTTTAGGTGCGAAAGGTCCGGAGTTCGAGCCCCGCTGGAGCCGTTACGATTGTGCCCCTAGGCAAGGCATTTAAATTCCACATTGCCTCTTCTCTCTCCCTCGTGGCGATGGATTCCATCAGGAATGAGGTCTCGAGAGTGATTAATATAAGTTGTAAGAACGTGTTTCGCAATCGAGCTAAAAATAAATGTGTATAAACTAATTGGGCCGTATTGAGCTTCTGGTCATTTTGCCAGAAGTTAAAAAGTGAAAAATCGACAGACTGGAACCCAGGCTACATTTGAACCCCAAAACAAACCAATTGTTGAGTATTTGTAACACACGTCCTTTCTATTGAATGCTTCGGAGACGATTGCGATATTTCGAGATGTCTTGTGATTAGTGAATTTCGTTTTAAGGTACCGACGTCAGTCCTAATGACAGGGAATCTTCTTTAGAGACGTAATATTGAAGTAGTTTGGCAATTGGTAAAAGTGTTCGAGGTAGACAACCGAGTGATTACTTGTTTATTTTAGATCCCGCATACTGAAATCTATTTCCTATAATCACTACACTTCGCCAATGATTATTGACAATATCAGCCTGTTGAGTATGCGGTTGCTGTAAACGATGTTTTAATACGTTCCCTTCACAAGACGTGTGTGTGTGAACTTGTGGGCGGTTGTTAGAACACCGTGTGACCATTTTGGTGATTTCCAAGTGATAAAGCATGGCGCAGCCGCTATCTGACGGATCTGTAGTCCAGTTGGACTGGTAATCCAGGGATCGCAGGTTCGATCCCCCGTCTGACCCTAATAAAATTAACAGTCTTTCAGATGGGACATTAAACCGAGATCTCGTGTCGGTGCTTTACATCGTGCAAGCAAAAGAACCAGATGAGACTCTGGAATGGGTCTCTATCTGCATCATTGCACTATCCTCCAAAAATCTAAAATGACTAATATCTTCAGGAGGCGTCGCTCGTATGGGCAACCGGTAGCGACGATAAAATAAACGTAAAACACACACTATCTGATTCTTCCACCGTGCACTTCACCATGACTAGCACATGTATGTATAATTTAATGAAAGGGTAACATGTTTTATGTATGAGAGTGTGTTTCCGTATAGCAGCCATTCACTTTCTGAGACTAGGTAAATAAATTAGACATGCCCACATTCCAACCCTTCATTGTGCGGTTTAGTATGCATTGTATAACGTATTCAGGACCACATTCCAACCCTTCATTGTGCGGTTTAGTATGCATTGTATAACGTATTCAGGACCACATTCCAACCCTTCATTGTGCGGTTTAGTATGCATTGTATAACGTATTCAGGACCATATTACAACCCTTCATTGTGCGGTTTAGTATGCATTGTATAACGTATTCAGGACCACATTCCAACCCTTCATTGTGCGGTTTAGTATGCATTGTATAACGTATTCAGGACCACATTCCAACCCTTCATTGTGCGGTTTAGTATACATTGTATAACGTATTCAGGACCACATTCCAACCCTTCATTGTGCGGTTTAGTATGCATTGTATAACGTATTCAGGACCATATTACAACCCTTCATTGTGCGGTTTAGTATGCATTGTATAACGTATTCAGGACCACATTCCAACCCTTCATGTGCGGTTTAGTATGCATTGTATAACGTATTCAGGACCACATTCCAACCCTTCATTGTGCGGTTTAGTATGCATTGTATAACGTATTCAGGACCACATTCCAACCCTTCATTGTGCGGTTTAGTATACATTGTATAACGTATTCAGGACCACATTCCAACCCTTCATTGTGCGGTTTAGTATGCATTGTATAACGTATTCAGGACCATATTACAACCCTTCATTGTGCGGTTTAGTATGCATTGTATAACGTATTCAGGACCATATTACAACCCTTCATTGTGCGGTTTAGTATGCATTGTATAACGTATTCAGGACCACATTCCAACCCTTCATTGTGCGGTTTAGTATACATTGTATAACGTATTCAGGACCACATTCCAACCCTTCATTGTGCGGTTTAGTATGCATTGTATAACGTATTCAGGACCACATTCCAACCCTTCATTGTGCGGTTTAGTATACATTGTATAACGTATTCAGGACCACATTCCAACCCTTCATTGTGCGGTTTAGTATACATTGTATAACGTATTCAGGACCACATTCCAACCCTTCATTGTGCGGTTTAGTATGCATTGTATAACGTATTCAGGACCATATTACAACCCTTCATTGTGCGGTTTAGTATACATTGTATAACGTATTCAGGACCATATTACAACCCTTCATTGTGCGGTTTAGTATGCATTGTATAACGTATTCAGGACCATATTACAACCCTTCATTGTGCGGTTTAGTATACATTGTATAACGTATTCAGGACCACATTACAACTAGTTATGGTTTCCACTGATATTGATTATCTACTTATTCAGTTTTACTGCCCCTTCCGAGAGCCTCATTTAACTTCAACAAACCCCGCCTTATGCTAGTTTAGTAATGAAACATAGTTCCGGTAATATGTTAAAGCTGGTTTTGTCTGCTGTCAAATTTGAAACCGACAGATAAAATAAATTCATAAGAATACTATTTTATAATTAACTGTTGATATGAGTGTCATAAAATAGCTAAAAGTGCAAAAAGTATATGCAACCGCGGAGGAATACAAAACACAAGCAGTGGAAAATAAATGCCATCTTCCACTGATTCAAAGCATATTGGATTTTATTTTAGTCTTTTACACTAATATATGTACCTGTATGCATCCTACAATAGCTACAAATATGTAAGTAGACTATTTATGAGCTAAAATTGTGACTTTGTAGTCAAATTCTTCCATTCAAATCATTTTAGTAATCGCATAGTGACGTTTTTCGGGCATCGGCGCCATCTTGGATTTTAGGGAGAAACAATGTATGAAAAAATGGAAACACCTTTTTTTCATTAATTGATGGTCCAAATTACTCAACATGTTTTATTATTTTATTTAAATGAAAATCCCACGGAATTATATAGTAACATATACTATTTTCTTTCACTGAGAAAACCCAATCATTCATTGGAAAGCATATGGGAAATAAAATCCTATATTATACTAATAATTTAATAAACACAAATCTTGTTTTTCTTTTATGATTTCCAATGAGTTTCGCTAATATAATAGTTATCAAATTTAATTAATTTTAACTGCCCCTGTCGGCAGCCTCATTTCTCTACAATACACAGCCACACAGCCACTTCTGTTAGTGTGAACGTCCATAATAAGAAATAGACTAGGTATAAATGTCAAGTTAGATTGTGTTTGCTGTCAACATTAAGAGCTACAGACTAAACAAATGCATTATAATGTATTACTTTATAATTAACTGTTCATGATTGTCACACAATAGCTAAAATACAAAAGTACACCCAACCGCGGAGGAATACGAAACTCAAACAGTGACAGCGAAAATGACATTTTCACTGTTCAACTGCCGAACAATCAGTCGCGATTATGATTGGCAGGCGCCGTCTAGAACAGTGAGTTAATCTAAATGTGATGAGAAAGTTCAAAAGATAAAAAGGATATACAAAGCTATAGTATAAAGCAGACAGTATAAAGATTATAGGGAGTACGATTGCATACTGCCAACAAACTTCGGCAGACTGGGACTCGACTGTATATATGTCGGTACACTGTTGCATAGCCGAATTGTTGAGTTGACATGATATTGGAAAGCATAAAATAAATGTTGTTAGTTTATACAAATTTATTTTAGCTCGATTGCGAAACAAGTTCTTACAACTTATATTAATCACTCTCGAGACCTCATTCCTGATGGAATCCATCGTCACGAGGGAGAGAGAAGAGGCAATGTGGAATTTAAATGCCTTGCCTAAGAGCACAATCGTAACGTCTCCAGCGTGGCTCGAACTCCGGACCTTTCACACATGAAGCGAACGTGTATCCACTGCGCTATCACGACTTCCAGAAATGTTGTTAACCAATGATATAATAATGATGTTTTAGTTTCCACACAAGTTATGGAGACTGTCAGTATGCAAAATGTTCCTCAGTATTTACTCTAAAACATGTCAACTGTCACACCAAGCTTGACACGTTTTCATTCTAAGCGAACGCAATCTTGTAATAAGCGTGTGTGTTTTACGTTTATTTATCGTCGCTACCGGCTGCCCATATGAGCGACGCCTCCTGAAGAGATTGATAATTTTAGATTTTGGCGGATAGTGCAATGATACAGACAGAGACCAATTACAGGGTCTCCTCTGGTTCTTTTACGTGCACGATGTAAAGCACCGACACGAGACCTCGGTTTAACGTCCCATCTGAAAGACTGTTAATTGTATTAGGGTCAGACCGGCGATCGAACGTGCGATCCCTGGATTACCAGTCCAGCGTTTTACCACTGGCTACAGATCCGTCCGTTGTAATAAGCATTTGTATTTTCTTTGTTATGTACTAAGCGTCGCCTCAAACACCTAACGTTAATATAGCTATTGTTCAATCTTACGTTGTGGAGGAGGACCGGGTACCCTTCAGAGCAACGTATTGTCAAACTCCGGCTCAGACATTATAGATATAAGGTGATGTATCATTATTGAGGGCATTAAGCCGGTTTACAAGTTCTTTTCCAGCCATATACCTATATGAGAATTGGAACATATAGGTCTAGTTTTGTTTTTGAATATGTTTTGTTGTCCATTTGTACGTTTTATTGTTCCAATTCCAGAAACATATCTACCGGTGTATAGTAGCATGGGTGCCAGTCTGTCGATTTTTCACTTTTTAACTTCTGGCAAAATGATATGATCAGAAACTCAATGCGACCCATTTAATATTCTCGGTGTTAAAATATATTTATTTGACTGACCAGGCAAAATATATCGAAGCCTGTTCCCAGGTTAGGTGTATAGCACCGATACATGAGATCGGTTGGAAGCATACTAGGAGAAGCCGGTATATACGTGTCTATAGTATATACTTGTCTATAGTACATACGTGTCTATAGTATATACGTGTCTATAGTACATACGTGTCTATAGTATACACGTGGCTATAGTATATACGTAGCTATAGTATATACGTGGCTATAGTATATACGTGTCTATAATGTATACACGGCTATAGTGTATACGTGTCTATAGTATATACGTGTCTATAGTATATACGTGTCTATAGTATATACGTAGCTATAGTATATACGTTTCTATAATGTATACATGGCTATAGTGTATACGTGTCTATAGTATATACGTGTCTATAGTATATACGTGTCTATAGTATATACGTGTCTATAGTATATACGTGTCTATAGTATATACGTGGCTATAGTATATACGTGTCTATAGTATATACGTGTCTATAGTATATACGTGTCTATAATGTATACGTGGCTATAGTATATACGTGTCTATAGTATATACGTGTCTATGATGTATACGTGGCTATAGTATATACGTGTCTATAGTATATACGTGTCTATAGTATATACGTGTCTATAGTATATACGTTGCTATAGTATATACGTGTCTATAGTATATACGTTGCTATAGTATATACGTTGCTATAGTATATACGTTGCTATAGTATATACGTGGCTATAGTATATACGTGGCTATAGTATATACGTGGCTATAGTATATACGTGTCTATAGTATATACGTGTCTATAGTATATACGTGTCTATAGTATATACGTGTCTATAGTATATACGTTGCTATAGTATATACGTTGCTATAGTATATACGTGTCTATAGTATATACGTGGCTATAGTATATACGTGGCTATAGTATATACGTGTCTATAGTATATACGTGTCTATAGTATATACGTGTCTATAGTATATACGTGTCTATAGTATATACGTGTCTATAGTATATACGTGTCTATAGTATATACGTGGCTATAGTATATACGTGTCTATAGTATATACGTGTCTATAGTGTATACGTGTCTATAGTATATACGTGTCTATAGTATATACGTGTCTATAGTATATACGTGTCTATAGTATATACGTTTCTATAGTATATACGTGTCTATAGTATATACGTGTCTATAGTATATACGTGGCTATAGTATATACGTGTCTATAGTATATACGTGGCTATAGTATATACGTGTCTATAGTATATACGTGTCTATAGTATATACGTGGCTATAGTATATACGTGTCTATAGTATATACGTGTCTATAGTATATACGTGTCTATAGTATATACGTGGCTATAGTATATACGTTGCTATAGTATACACGTGGCTATAGTATATACGTGTCTATAGTGTATACGTGTCTATAGTATATACGTGTCTATAGTATATACGTGTCTATAGTATATACGTGTCTATAGTATATACGTGTCTATAGTATATACGTGTCTATAGTGTATACGTGTCTATAGTATATACGTGTCTATAGTGTATACGTGTCTATAGTATATACGTGTCTATAGTATATACGTGTCTATAGTATATACGTGTCTATAGTATATACGTGTCTATAGTATATACGTGTCTATAGTATATACGTGTCTATAGTATATACGTGTCTATAGTATATACGTGTCTATAGTATATACGTGTCTATAGTATATACGTGTCTATAGTATATACGTGTCTATAGTATATACGTGTCTATAGTATATACGTGTCTATAGTGTATACGTGTCTATAGTATATACGTGTCTATAGTAGGTATTTCCCATTGGGTCTATGTTCACGTTTATGGGCTACGTATATATTCATATACTTATGGTTGTTTGGTTGCTTTAAATAGTGCTTCCGTGGCCGAGTCGGTGGTACAGTCGTTGGCTTCATGATTACCGACTCCTCCGCTGCAGGTTCGAATTGTCATAGGGTGTCGTAGTTATATATGTGAAGTCGGAAGATATCAAACTGGCTTGAGAACGGTTGGTGGTTCTACCCGCAAGCCCGTCCGCGCCTGGAATACAGCTCGTGATGCACCCTGGGTCGTCCTCCACCAATACTAGATGGCGAGTCGCAATATGACCTAAGCTGTTGGCGTGACTTAACCAACATGTCCTGATGAATCCATCGCCACGAGGGAGAGAGAAGACGTATGGGGCAATGTGGCTTTACGTGTCTTGCCTAAAATGGTTATGGTGTGGTTCGAACTCACACCATCTCGTATTACTTTCTTCCATAATGTCGTTGCCGTTTCTTTGTCGTGTTTCTTAAAATGAATTAAAAAGTCTGTTTTACAGGCTCACGTTATGCAACCATTTGTTATAAATCGTCTGCTGTGAAATATTGAAACGGATCTGTAATCCATGGATCGCAGGTTCGATCCCCTGTCTGACCATAATAAAATTAACAGTCTTTCAGATGGGACATTAAACCGAGGTCTCGTGTCGGTACTTTACACCGTGTACGTAAAAGAACCATAGGAGACTCTGGAATGGGTTACTGTCTGTATCATTGCACTATCCTCCAAAAATCTAAAATGACTAATCTCTTCTGGAAGCGTCGCCCATATGGACAACCGGTAGCGACGATAAATAAACGTAAACACACACAATTGAAACAGCTACACATCAATGATAGTTATTCTTTCAATTGATCATCCAGTTTGTCAACATTTCAATGTAAGACGATTTCTTTGTATCTTGTTGGATATACCTATATACAAGAGTAGGACAATTTAACTTATCGTCCAGTCCGCCTTCGTGGTCGAGTGGTTAAGGTCGCTGACTTCATCACTGATGGTCACGGGTTCGAGCCCCGCTCAGACCGTGTCTCATTTATATGAAAAAGTTGGCAGTTTCTTACGGAGGTTGGTGCACCCAAGTACTGGTTAACCGCTGGAGCCTGCCCAGGAAAGGTGTTGTTAGGTAAACTGCCCGCCGGCGAAATAGCCCAAAATGCTGCTGATGCAGGCGTAAAACCCGAAATATAACATAACATAACTTATCGTCCGATTTGCAATATTTCTACCCATTGAGAGCTATTGACCATGCAGTTACCTCCCCCTTAATACTCTTCAAGCATGTACTCTAGCATATCCATTCTCCAGTATACCCAATGGTTCCCGGGTTCGATACTCGGTCAGGCCACGTATGTAGTGTCATTGAGCAAGGCACCTCACACACATTGCTTAGTACTGGTTAATCGCTTAGGTCGACTAAGCCTGCCCAGGAAAACATGTCTAAGGGGGGTTTGACATTAAAAGGAACATGCAATGGATACCTTACAGCAACATATGTTATAAAGCTCACATTTGTCCTACCGCAACATCTGGTTAGAGAACAGTAAACACACAGGGTTCCAACTGAAAGGACCAACATACATTTTTCGGGATAAATCGGACTTTATCTACCAATGGAGGTGATAAAAATCCAGCAATATCGCCTATTGGCTACATGAATTTGTAACAACATAACAACACATATAGACACGCTTGTCCTATATGCACTTTATTTACATGATGATAATCTATTCAGTTAGTTATGACATGTTCGTAATGGACTGCAGTCTGATAACCATATATAATTCGTGTTGCTCATTTTCCCAGTGTAATACAGCATTTCATCAAAAATATGTAATGTTCTATAGTACATTCTGTCTCCTACCCTCCCCCTCCTTTCCTTTCCACCCTCCTCCATCGCCATCTCCTACTCCGACACCCACTACCCATACACCTCTACCTTTCATTGTCTCTCCCCTATTTCCCTCCATCACTCCCTCTCTCACTCCCTCTGTCCAGCTCTTCCTCTCGCTCTCTCCCCCACTCTCCCTCACGCTCTCTCTGTCCACCTCTCCCTCCACCCATCTCCACTCCCTCTCTCCAATTATTATCTCCACACCCAACAATCTCTCTCTCCTCTCCCTCTCTCCTATCATCTCCCTCTCTCACTCTCCTATCTCCTCTCTACTCTCTACTCTCTCTCTCTATCCTCTCCTATCTCCCCCTCTCTCTCTCTCTCTCTCTCTCTCTCTCCTTGCCCTCTCTCTCTCTCCTCTCTCTCTCCCCCCCTCTCTCTCTTCCTCTCTCCCCCCTCCTCTCTCTCTCCCCCCTCTCTCTCTCTCCTCTCTCCCCCCTCTCTCTCTCTCCTCTCTCCCCCCCGCTCTCTCTCCTCTCCCACTCCTCTCTCCCCGCTCTCCTCTCTCCCCCTCTCTCCTCTCTCTCTCCTCTCTCTCCTCTCTCTCCCCTCCCTCTATCTCCTCTCTCCCCCTCTCTCCTATCTCTCTACACGTATTCAATCTGAACCATGTCTACAGTATATGCAAATGAAGCCAGGTTAATAAACACACCGTTATGTACATCGTGTCATCTATGATACAAGCTACATATTTCATAAAATAATTCCGATTAAAATAAGCCTTGATGCATTGCGTCTCTTCGTGGTTATATTTAGCATCCCATAACATATCTACATTGCTACTAGGCTCGCTATACTCAGTTGCTTCCAGTCCACTGTGATTACATTCCGGTTGGCGCAGTTACCCGTGCGACGTTGTTAATTAGACATCGTCTTTGTTTGACGTCAAAATCGCACGCGCTTCTATGCCGTCGTAAATAATAGTATGATTTATTAGATGCATTAGTAACGATTTTACACTAATTGAAACTAAACGACGTAAATACATGTTTAATACAACTAGTGTATCATGTATGGTCATTTACAGCCTTTAAAACGCTGTCAGATAAGCACAGTGGTTAGCGCGCTCGCTTCTCACAAGTACAATCCGGGTTCGATCCTCGGACAGGGAAGTATGGGAGATGGTACGTCGCCAGATTGGACAGGTGGGTTTTTTTTCGGGTACTCCGGTTTCCTCCCACACGAATGACCACATTTACGCTCTCATCCGCGCCAAGGAGAGTGATTAATATAAGTTGTTAGAACTTCGCTATCGTTGTAAAATAAATATAAAAAGTATAAAAAAACACACAAAAGGCAATGTAAATTATAAGGAATAAAATCAACCTGTGTTTCATTTATTGTGGTATACAATACATCCTATATATATGACCTCTACATAAAAAAAAATTCGATCTGTTATTTCGATATTTGGACTAACAATACATGTGTGGTGCTTAAAGTGAACGAGGAGGAAGTCGGTCCAAACACACTTTAAACAGCACAAACTATTATTTACCCTAATAAACGAAACACATTATTTTCCTTAATTATATAATTCACACCGATGACGTATTTCATATCACATAGAGGATATTTGTGAATATTATACCTCATTTGCATATTTTCTTCTTTACTGTGTGTGACATGCTCCGGGCGTTTATTTTCAATTATTTTCGGCCTGCGGGCCGCAAAATCTCACGGCGTGTGAAAATTACGACACACCGCCAAATTATTGATATTTAATATAGAGCTCTATAGATGAGTAGTTTTCAATCATTTCCATCATTTCCCGATAATATCCCTCTTATCTAGAGCCCCCCCCCCCCAACAAAAGAGAGATGGGAGAGACAGACAGAATGTGAGTGAAAGAAATTTAAATACATTTTGCTTGTCTAATATTCGGTATAAAATAACAGATAGAACATGATGTTTCGAGCGCCATGCAAACATATGGACTGGTCAGTCAGACCTGAAGTAATATATGGACCGAAGCGAAACACTATGTTCTATCTTTCATTATCATTAGTTTATACAAATTTATTTTAGCTCGATTGCGAAACAAATTATTTCAACTTATATAAATCACTCTCGAGACCTCATTCCTGATGGAATCCATCGCCACGAGGGAGAGAGAAGAGGCAATGTGGAATTTAAATGCCTTGCCTAAGGGCACACTCGTAACGGCTTCAGTGGGGCTCGAACTCCGGACCTTTCGCACCTGAAGCGAACGCGCATCCACTGCGCTATCACGACAGACAGACAGATTCATTATCAATGTAAGATAGGAATTTACTTCATCGAGTGATCACTGAAATTTGTATTTCCACGAGTAATGTTAGCCACTCGTGGAAATATATATTTCGATGATCACAGGATGAAATAAAATCCTATCTTACACTAATAAACACAAAACTTCTTTTTCTTTTATGATTTCCAATGATTTTGGCTAATATAATATTTATTTTCAAATTTTATTCATTTTAGACTGCCCTTTCGGGAGCCTCATTGTACTCCAATACACAACCGCACAACCACTTCTGTTAGTGTGAACGTTCGTAATAAGAAATAGTTACGGTTTAATTTTCAAGTTAATTTCTGTTTGCTGTGAAAATTAAAAACTACATATAAAACAAATTCATTTGAATATATTACTTAATAATTCATGATTAGCTAGAGCCATTACGATTGTATCCTTAGGCAAGGCATTTAAATTCCACGTTGCCTCTTCTCTCTCCCTCGTGGCGATGGATTCCATCAGGAATGGGGTCTCGAGAGTGATTAATATAAATTATAAGAACTTGTTTCGCAATCGAGCTAAAATAAATTTGTATAAACTAGAATAAGTAGTCCGTACTAGTATATCTAATAATAAAATGATACAATCTCATTGCAGCTCCCATATGCATCGACCTATTGTTCGCAAATGTCTAATACGTAATAACGAATATGATACATAATACTAATTATCTATCTATAGTAATATTCGGTATATATGTCTATCCTAATCGACCAGCCTACAAGCCTATACTACATTTTAGATGTCATCAATGAACATTTAAGTCTTGATAGCGCAGTCATAGCGCGTTCGTTTCAGGGGCGAAAGGCCCGGTGTTCGCGCCCAGCTGTAGCCGTTATGAGTGTGCCCTTAGGTAAGACAGGTCCAGTGAAGCTGATGTAGCAAGCCATGGTGTTTTCCCCCTAACTGGCTGTCCGATTAGCACAGTGGTTAACACGCTCGCTTCTCACCAATGCGACCCGGGTTCGATCCTCGGACCGGGAAGTATGTGAGATGGTACGGTGGTCGCCAGATCGGACAGGTGGGTTTTCTCCGGGTACTCCGGTTTCCTCCCACACGAATGACCACATTTACGCTTTCATCCGCGCCAACGAGAGTGATTAATATAAGATGATAAAGCTTGTTTCGCAATCGTTGTAAAATAAATAACGTTTAAACTTTTTTTTTAACTGGCATGACTCACAAAATCCATGACATGACTCATCGTGTGTTTTAGCAATCATCTTATATACAAACGCTGTCCAGTTCAGTGTTTATTCCGGGGGTCATACAGTTCATTTATTTATATTGGAATTGAACATAGTCACTGTCCCCAGTCGCCGGGCGGCTCCCAACTGGAAAAGAGAAGACAAAGTGGATCATAAATAGGCAATAGCCATCTCAATACCTTAAAGCGACATTACATCGCAAAAGGCAAATAAAATGCATTTGTTCACGTATAAATGCATTGTTACAAATTCTTCCGAACACATTCGAACACTAACATTGAATCAACGAACAGTGTTTTTTTGTAGATTGAAAGTATGATTTCATATAACGGTTATCCATGCTCCTGAATTGACGTTTGTTTGTCATTAGAGTCAATACTAGACTAGACGCGAGATAATGTCGTTTAGAGATAATTTAACTAAGCATAGTCTACAAATAAATAGGCACATATAACGGTAAATCTGTACCATAAATCGTGTTATTCAGGATACACTAGTTGTATAACCTTAGTCCATGAACATTTACTATAGAACCTTAGCCCATGGACATTTACTATAGAACCTTAGTCCATGAACATTTACTATAGAACCTTAGCCCATGAACATTTACTATAGAACCTTAGCCCATAAACATTTACTATAGAACCTTAGTCCATGAACATTTACTATAGAACCTTAGTCCATGAACATTTACTATAGAACCTTAGCCCATAAACATTTACTATAGAACCTTAGTCCATGAACATTTACTATATAACCTTAGTCCATGAACATTTACTATCGAACCTTAGCCCATGAACATTTACTATAGAACCTTAGTCCATGAACATTTACTATAGAACCTTAGCCCATGAACATTTACTATAGAACCTTAGACCATGAACATTTACTATAGAACCTTAGCCCATGAACATTTACTATAGAACCTTAGCCCATGAACATTTACTATAGAACCTTAGCCCATGAACATTTAATATAGAACCTTAGCCCATGAACATTTAATATAGAACCTTAGCCCATGAACATTTACTATAGAACCTTAGCCCATGAACATTTACTATTGAACCTTAGCCCATGAACATTTACTATAGAACCTTAGTCCATGAACATTTACTATAGAACCTTAGTCCATGAACATTTACTATAGAACCTTAGTCCATGAACATTTACTATAGAACCTTAGTCCATGAACATTTACTATAGAACCTTAGTCCATGAACATTTACTATAGAACCTTAGTCCATAAACCTTTACTATAGAACCTTAGCCCATGAACATTTACTATAGAACCTTAGTCCATGAACATTCACTATAGAACCTTAGCCCATGAACATTTACTATTGAACCGTAGCCCATGAACATTTACTATAGAACATTAGCACACGAACCTTTACTATAGAAACTTAGCCCATGAAGCCAGCATCCATGGTCCAAGGAGTTTAACCCAAGAACCTTAGCCCATTGACCTTAGCCCAAGAACATTAAACAAAGAACATTAAAGCGACATTACATTGCAAAAAGATGATAAAATGCATGTTTTCACGTATAAATGCATTGCTACTACAAATTCTTCCGAATACATTCGAACACTAACATTGAATCAATAAACAGTGCTTTTGTGGTCTACAAACTTTCAAAATTGAAAGTAGGATGTTATATAATGGTCATCCATGCTCCTGATTTGACGTTTGTTTATCATCGGAGTCAGTACTAAACGCGAGATAATGCAGTTTAGAGATAATTTAACTAAGATTAGTCTACAAATAAATATACATAGGCACAAATGTGAGATAAAACGGTAAATATGTATGATGAATCGTGTTTTTCAGTATTGTATTCATATTTACATTATTTTGTTATGTCAACAATCCGCGTATACAACATTTGTTTATTAGTTGAAATAAAATTATACCATATAATAGGAAAATACATTCTGTAGACATTTGCGTGTTCATTGATATAGTGTCGCTTTAAGCAAATAACCTTTCCCAATAACCTTATCCCGTGAGCCTTAGCCCAAGAAATGTAGTCATCCAAGGCATGTTCGGCTCAAGAGTACAGATATAAAATTAATGAAATTTATTCATAGCCCCAACCTACACTTACAAGTTAAGGTTATTGTATTCTGCAGTGAGGACATATGTGATTGTTAAACTTTGTGGGGCCGACGTTAATCCGCCTCCATAAATTTCTATTTGAGATGATCTAAACTGTCATAACGTTTTTAATTGCAATGCGATTACAATAGATAAAAATTAAACCAATTTATTAACTTACCCCACCCATCTAATAATAGACTACGCTTTTAATTGTACACAACATTAAAACGTTTGCAAGTTATGTGGTGAACTTTAATAGATGGGTATACCTCCAGATGATGGACTTTCGTTGGCTGGATGAACTTTGCTGCCTTTTACGAACGGCGTATCGACCTTCCCTTCGTTAATAAATGTGATGTCTTCATTTGCGAATTTAGGTCGACCAATGAGTTCATCGTCTGTAGCAAGTTCGTTGTTGATCAGGTAATACGTTTCCAATGGACCGTAGCCACGGAGCTCGATCTTTCCTCGGTCATGGAAGATATAGCCCTTGTTCTTCAGGGCGCTAAAATGGGTAGAATAATGTGTTTCAAGAAATGACCAAAGCATTATAATTAATATTAAGTATTGATGCATAGAATTCGCGGTGGGGGGAGGAGGGCACATCACGCAACCGCAAGATAGGATAATGTGATGTTCTGGTTGTCTATCTTGCAACATGGGAGCACACTCTCCAGTATCGCTGTTCTACATAAGTGGTGGCGGTGTGGCTGGCCCCTGGAGCGACCTAGACGACCAGATGCCGTTTCTTTCTTATTTGTTTGTAAGTTTATTTATCTCTCTACCGGTTGCCCATATGAGCGACGGGCAGTCTACCTAACAACACCTATTATTCGCAGGCTCCATCGGTTAACAAGTACTTGGTGCACCAACCTCCGTAAGAAATTGCCAACATTTTCATTTAAAGAGTCACGGTCTGAGCGGGGCTCGAATCCGTGACAATCAGTAATGATAGATGACAAGATGTCCAACTGCCGGCTCAGTGTTCATACTGCTACCTAGCGGCGAACAGAGTTCTAACGAATTACTCTGGATGTCACATGCTCCACGAAGGATGAACCTCTCCGGCACGTCAGACCATGCAATTAACGTAGACTACACAAGTCATCTTAGACGATACCAGGGTCCGCGCTGGCAATAGCCAACACTGCCATTGGCTAAATTATGCCAAAATTGGGTAACAAAAACTCAATTTGGCGAAAATGATAAAAACGGCAAATATCTGTAAAATTTCATCTGCAAAACAACCACATCATTAGAATGAGCAGGGATAAAATAAGAGCCAGGGCAAGCCCTGGATACAGTCGCCAAAATATCGCGTGTCTCGGCTCAGGTGGATTTAAATTTAACCTACAGGGTTGATGTTGCATATAATACTGTTTTGTCTAATATATTCAATATTCAAGTAAATAATATAATGTTTTCGAATCACGTCACTAATTTGTCGTTAATCAGAGAACTGATATATGACGTAAGTATATACAAATTTATTTTAGCTCGATTGCGAAACAAGTTCTTACAACTTATGTTAATCACTCTCGAGACCTCATTCCTGATGGAATCCATGGCCACGAGGGAGAGAGAAGAAGCAACGTGGAATTTAAATGCCTTGCCTAAGGGCACAATCGTAACGGCTCCAGTGGTGCTCGAACTCCGGACCTTTCGCACCTGAAGCGAACGCGCATCAACTGCGCTATCACGACTTCCACTCAAATGTATTAGATCATATATTTGATAATTCGTAAATCTTCGACAATAATTTCGAAGACGTTGGTCGTTAGAATTCAGAACATTGTATTTTTATTTCGCGACATCATTTATGAGAGTTTCTTATTGCAGACGTAAACACGTAACCGTAACGTGTTTGAGAAGGGATCTGCGAATCGTAACCACGGCAACGTGTGTAAGAAGGGATCTCAGAAACGTAACCACGGTAACGATAAGCGATTTGAGAAACGTAACCGCTTAACTGCGTAAACGTAACATGTGAATTGGAAAACGCACGCATGTTTAATTTGAAGTTTGGAAATATGTAACACTGTTTCAATGAGTCTAGATTTTCTATCAATAACGAAGTATATCGCTGTACAGTAACCAAGCAACCATGTAGATGTTCTACCAACAACGAAGTATATCGCTGTACAGTAACCAAGCAACCATGTAGATGTCCTACTAATAACGAAGTATATCACTGTACAGTAACCAAGCAACCATGTAGAGTTCCTACTAATAACGAAGTATATCGCTGTACAGTAACCAAGCAACCATGTAGATTTCCTACCAATAACGAAGTATATCGCTGTACAGTAACCAAGCAACCATGTAGATTTCCTACCAATAACGAAGTATATCGCTGTACAGTAACCAAGCAACCATGTAGATTTCCTACCAATAACGAAGTATATCGCTGTACAGTAACCAAGCAACCATGTAGATTTCCTACCAATAACGAAGTATATCGCTGTACAGTGACCAAGCAACCATGTAGATTTCCTACCAATAACGAAGTATATCGCTGTACAGTGACCAAGCAACCATGTAGATTTCCTACCAATAACGAAGTATATCGCTGTACAGTGACCAAGCAACCATGTAGATTTCCTACCAATAACGAAGTATATCGCTGTACAGTGACCAAGCAACCATGTAGATTTCCTACCAATAACGAAGTATATCGCTGTACAGTGACCAAGCAACCATGTAGATTTCCTACCAATAACGAAGTATATCGCTGTACAGTGACCAAGCAACCATGTAGATTTCCTACCAATAACGAAGTATATCGCTGTACAGTGACCAAGCAACCATGTAGATTTCCTACCAATAACGAAGTATATCGCTGTACAGTGACCAAGCAACCATGTAGATTTCCTACCAATAACGAAGTATATCGCTGTACAGTGACCAAGCAACCATGTAGATTTCCTACCAATAACGAAGTATATCGCTGTACAGTAACCAAGCAACCATGTATATGTCCTACCAATAACGAAGTATATCGCTGTACAGTAACCAAGCAACCATGTAGATTTCCTACTAATAACGAAGTATATCGCTGTACAGTGACCAAGCAACCATGTAGATTTCGTACTAATAACGAAGTATATCGCTGTACAGTAACCAAGTAACCATGTAGAGTTCCTACCAATAACGAAGTATATCGCTGTACAGTAACCAAGCAACCATGTAACCATGTATAGTTCCTACTAATAACGAAGTATATCGCTGTACAGTGACCAAGCAACCATGTAGATTTCCTACCAATAACGAAGAATATCGCTGTACAGTAACCAAGCAACCATGTAGATTTCCTGCCAATAACGAAGAATATCGCTGTACAGTAACCAAGCAACCATGTAGATTTCCTACCAATAACGAAGTATATCGCTGTACAGTAACCAAGCAAACATGTAGAGTTCCTACCAATAACGAAGTATATCGTTGTACAGTAACCAAGCAACCATGTAGATTTTCTACCAATAAGGAAGTACATCGATCCCCAGCTCACCTTGTAAGTCGTCGTTTCCCCGGCTCACCTGTAAGTCGTCGATTCCCAGGCTCACCTGTATGTTGTCGTTTCCCCGGCTCACCTGTAAGTTGTCGTTTCCCCGGCTCACCTTGTAAGTTGTCGTTTCCCCGGCTCACCTGTAAGTTGTCGTTTCCCTATCTCACCCTGTAAGTCGTCGTTTCCCCGGCTCACCTGTAAGTTGTCGTTTCCCCGGCTCACCTGTAAGGTGTCGTTTCCCCGGCTCACCATGTAAGTCGTCGTTTCTCCGGCTCACCTGTAAGGTGTCGTTTCCCCGGCTCACCTTGTAAGTCGTCGTTTCCCCGGCTCACCTGTAAGTTGTCTTCTCCCCGGCTCACCTGTAAGTCGTCGTTTCCCCGGCTCACCTGTAAGTCGTCGTTTCCCCGGCTCATCTGTATGTTGTCGTTTCCCCAGCTCACCTGTAAGTTGTCGTTTCCCCAGCTCACCTGTAAGTTGTCGTTTCCCCGTCTCACCTGTCGTTTCCCCGTCTCACCTGTCGTTTCCCCGGCTCACCTGTCGTTTCCCCGTCTCACCTGTCGTTTCCCCGTCTCACCTGTCGTTTCCCCGGCTCACCTGTCGTTTCCCCGGCTCACCTGTAAGTTGTCGTTTCCCCGGCTCACCTGTCGTTTCCCCGTCTCACCTGTCGTTTCCCCGTCTCACCTGTCGTTTCCCCGGCTCACCTGTCGTTTCCCCGGCTCACCTGTCGTTTCCCCGTCTCACCTGTCGTTTCCCCGTCTCACCTGTCGTTTCCGCGGCTCACCTGTAAGTTGTTGGACTGGTGTGTATTTTCCCTGGCTCTCCGTGACTCTCCAGTTTAGAGGCGACAATAGATGTTTCTCCCATAACAACGAACCGTGGAATCTTGTGTCCAATGACTCCCGATACTAAGGATCCAGTGTGTATTCCCACACGTAGCTGCAGAATATTATAATTTATGTAAATTTATTCACCAATAAATTGGTAATAAAACATTTACAAAAGCATTTAATGGAACGATACTAAAGTAGCTATACCATAATAGCTCAAGTGTTGATTGCTAGCCATTAACAGAGAAGAAGAAGAAGAAGAAGAAGTTTGTCACACCTGCGGAACCTCCTTTCTGATGGTCATATATTTATGACATAGAGTTACATGATATAAAATTATATAATCATAAGCGAAAGAAAATTGTATTTTTCTTATAGGGTTTGGGGGGTGTTACGTCTCACTTATGTCATATAGCGACCACAAGCCATTTCAATTTTCATTAAATCTGGGGATGGATTTCGGACTAAGTTGCACATTTCCTTACCCACACAATCGCTGTGATTCATTAATGTCAGTGTTTTTATTGTTCCACCTTATTAACGATGATCAAAATAACTTTGTATGCAAAATTCATTACTGAAATAAAGACAAGATACATATATCCAAATACCACTCTTCAAATAAATGTTGTCGGTTTTGAAATAAAACTATGCTTTTTCGTTAGTATTCTACTTGGAGCGATAATCTTTCTTAGAGACATATTTCATATTCACCATCCAGCGGAGGCGTATTGGCTATCCTCACGGGTGTGATTCTCCCGTCTTACCTGTATTGGTTCACCATCCAGCGGAGGCGTATTGGCTATCCTCACGGCGTGTGATTCTCCAGTCTTACCTGTATTGGTTCACCATCCAGCGGAGGCGTATTGGCTATCCTCACGGCGTGTGATTCTCCAGTCTTACCTGTATTGGTTCACCATCCAGCGGAGGCATATTGGCTATCCTCACGGCGTGTGATTCTCCAGTCTTACCTGTATTGGTTCACCATCCAGCGGAGGCGTATTGGCTATCCTCACGGCGTGTGATTCTCCAGTCTTACCTGTATTGGTTCACCATCCAGCGGAGGCGTATTGGCTATCCTCACGGCGTGTGATTCTCCAGTCTTACCTGTATTGGTTCACCATCCAGCGGAGGCATATTGGCTATCCTCACGGCGTGTGATTCTCCAGTCTTACCTGTATTGGTTCACCATCCAGCGGAGGCGTATTGGCTATCCTCACGGCGTGTGATTCTCCAGTCTTACCTGTATTGGCTCACCATCCAGTGGATATCGTTTGTCCCTTGCTGCAATCGTCTTTCCAAGAGACATATTGGCTATACTCACGGCGTGTGGTTCTCCAGTTATACCTGTATTGGTTCACCTTCCAGCGAAATCGTATTTCCTTTGCTGCAATCGTCTTTCCAAGAGACATATTGGCTATACTCACGGCGTGTGGTTCTCCAGTTATACCTGTATTGGTTCACCATCCAGCGGAGATCGTATTTGCTGTCATCTTGTTCCAAGAGACATATTGGCTATACTCACGGCGTGTGGTTCTCCAGTTATACCTGTATTGGTTCACCATCCAGCGGAGATCGTATTTGCTGTCATCTTGTTCCACGAGACATATTGGCTATACTCACGGCGTGTGGTTCTCCAGTTATACCTGTATTGGTTCACCATCCAGCGGAGATCGTATTTCCTTTGCTGTCATCTTGTTCCACGAGACATATTGGCTATACTCACGGCGTGTGGTTCTCCAGTCTTACCTGTATTGGCTCACCCTCCGGCGGACATCGTATTTCCATCGTATTTCCTTTGTTGCAATCGTCTTTCCAAGAGACATATTGGCTATCCTCACGGCGTGTGGTTCTCCAGTATTACCTGTATTGGTTCACCATCCAGCGGAGATCGTATTTCCGGGAGAAACATTGGCTATCCTCACGGCGTGTGGTTCTCCAGTCTTACCAGTATTGGTTCACCATCCAGCGGAGATCGTATTTCCGGGAGACACATTGGCTATCCTCACGGCGTGTGGTTCTCCAGTCTTACCAGTATTGGTTCACCATCCAGCGGAGATCGTATTTCCGGGAGACACATTGGCTATCCTCACGGCGTGTGGTTCTCCAGTCTTACCAGTATTGGTTCACCATCCAGCGGAGATCGTATTTCCGGGAGACACATTGGCTATCCTCACGGCGTGTGGTTCTCCAGTCTTACCAGTATTGGTTCACCATCCAGCGGAGATCGTATTTCCGGGAGACACATTGGCTATCCTCACGGCGTGTGGTTCTCCAGTCTTACCAGTATTGGTTCACCATCCAGCGGAGATCGTATTTCCGGGAGACACATTGGCTATCCTCACGGCGTGTGGTTCTCCAGTCTTACCAGTATTGGTTCACCATCCAGCGGAGATCGTATTTCCGGGAGACACATTGGCTATCCTCACGGCGTGTGGTTCTCCAGTCTTACCTGTATTGGTTCACCATCCAGCGGAGATCGTATTTCCGGGAGACACATTGGCTATCCTCACGGCGTGTGGTTCTCCAGTCTTACCTGTATTGGTTCACCATCCAGCGGAGATCGTATTTCCCTTGCGGTGATCATTATTCCAAGTGCCGTATTTGCTATCCTCTCGGCATGCGATTCACGTTTTTCACCGACACCGGCAATAACTAAATACGCGTCACCAATTGACTCAACCTATATGGGAGCATTTAAATAGCAACATTTACCACAAACAAATGCTAAAACAATGGTGTATGGATAACGTTACTGTTGGTTAATCTGTTGATAATTATATTATTACTCGTAGTCAACAATTTAAAACTGAAAAATACAAGATAGAAAAATATAAAATAAACTATGTGGCACAATCACTTCATTCATACACCTGAATGCATATCGGACTCGACTATTTAGGCACACGCCAGGTTTCGAACCCGAACCGCTACAGCGACGTCGCAAAGCAATAATAAATCTAACTACTCTACCATTGCGAGTTCGTAGTACCCCCCCCCCCCCCCAAGGTTGCCGAACAATGACGCTGATAAAGTGATCGCCATTGTATCTCACAGGTTTAGTGTGTTTTGCGTTTATTTATCGTCGCTACCGGTGCCCATATGAGCGACGCCTCCTGAAGAGATAAGTCATTTTAGATTTTTGGAGGATAGTACAATGATACAGAGAGAGACCCAATCCAGAATCCCCGCTGGTTCTTTTACGTGCACGGTGTAAAACACCGACACGAGATTTCGAGAATCCCAACTGAAAGACTGTTCACTATTAAGCTATTAGTAGGGCCAGGCGAGGATCAATCCTGCAATCACTGGATTCGCAGTCCAGGCGTGTTAATCACTGATGGTGATTGAGCTTATTTACCCTCGCCTCCGGCGAACCATGTGGGCGAATCCAGGGATTGCAAGTTCTATCCTCGCCTGGCCCACTAATAGTAGCAGTACCCCAATTCGGCACCCACGCTCTTTAAGCACGCACAATGTAGTTCATACCCCAATTCGGCACCCACGCTCTTTAAGCACGCACAATGTAGTTCATACCCCAATTCGGCACCCACGCTCTTTAAGCACGCACAATGTAGTTCATACCCCAATTCGGCACCCACGCTCTTTAAGCACGCACAATGTAGTTCATTACCCCAATTCGGCACCCACGCTCTTTAAGCACGCACAATGTAGTTCATACCCCAATTCGGCACCCACGCTCTTTAAGCACGCACAATGTAGTTCATACCCCAATTCGGCACCCACGCTCTTTAAGCACGCCCAATGTAGTTCATACCCCGATTCGGCATCCGCGCTCTTTAACCACGCCCAATGTAGTTCATACCCCGATTCGGCATCCGCGCTCTTTAACCACGCCCAATGTAGTTCATACCCCGATTCGGCACCCACGCTCTTTAACCACGCCCAATGTAGTTCATACCCCGATGGAAACTATAAACCCGCGATTCATTCCTTATTTGAATGATATCTCATGATCCTACAACGGAGCATACTTGTAACTCTCTCAACTAAGAAAAATGTAAGATAAGCAAAATTGATGTACTGTTTAAGATTCAAGATATAAACTTCTCCATGTTTGTTTAGACGAATGTAATAAAGCTGACGTAAAGCTTGGATTACAATAAAAGCTTTCCTACGACAATGTGAACAATTAAAACCAAGACGTCCACATTCATGAAGGATATAGTACGCTCAATAAAAACTTACAACCTACCTTAAATGAATTGTGAACTCTGGTTATTTTGTCGAACTTTGCCTGCAGCGTATTAAGAATTCCAACAATCTCGCCGGGACTACACTTAGCAACCATTGGAAGAAAGTGAACAACGTCACAAAACAACGCAGACGCTTGACTGTAGAACTCTAAAATGATAAATAATGCATTTTACTGTACGAGATCAACCATGAACCACAATCTCCAAGGTTCGGCTGAAGTGAGATTGAGCTAATTAGTTTGGGACAGCAATACTGGTGGAGGGTGAAGGGATGTGGGACTCGGTCACGTAGTCGTTAACGGCATCGACTTCAAATCCCCTTCCTCACCGCTGTAGGTTTCGAATTATTTAGTTAAGATGTTTTTCCGGGCCCCATTAGTGGTAACCCTATTTATTAGTCTCCGTAATAGGTATGGTCGGGGTCGGAGACCCCTCCCCTACCAACCGTACATTGTTTGGTTCATGTAATTACAGATATACGTAATAATTAATGTAATAATATGATGTAGACAACATTACCCTATGTACCGATATTAAAAATGTTTAAATGCTTAATTAAATACTGGATGTCCGATTGGTGCAGTGGTTAGCACGCTCGCTTCTCATCCTCGGACCGGGAAGTATGTGAGATGGTACTGTGGTCACCAGATCGGACAGGTGGGTTTTCTCCGGATACTCCTGTTTCCTCCCGCACGAATGACCACATTTACGCTTTCATCCGCAATAACGAGAGTGATTAATATAAGTTGCTAAAACTTGCTTCGCAATCGTTGTAAAATAAATAAAGTTTAAACTAAAAAATGTCATATTTTCAACTTAGATATACAGCACACATGCACACATGCACACACACACACACATATAGTCGAGCGATACAAACGTGTGCGCGTGCGACTGCCTATAAGTTTATTTGGGCGACTAAATTAGCTAAGATGATTAAAAGGTCTAAAAATAGTTAATAAACTATTAAAATTACAATACTATGATGTTTAGAGGGCTATGTGGGTTGCATATAACTCAGAGTGTGTTCGGTTTTCATATCTCCCACTCCCGCTCGCACACGATTGTGTACAAACGGGGATCGGAGGTAGACCGGGTGAATAAATTACCCGGTGCAATTACTAAGTCTAAGGAGATTTAGACACAGGTTGTTTAGTACACCGTTTGTTAGTTTGTTCTATAGCCGATTTATACTGTATGTCCTTGGTGTGTTAAAAACGCGTGCGCGTGCGTACACACAAGCATGCTTATATACAATTGTATTTACAACACATATCTATATAATTATGCACATACAATTTTCAAATTACATGGACTAATTTATAATGGGGCATATAAATCATTAAATTTGGTTTATACAAATATAGTTTAACTCAATTGGGACACCTTTTTTTACTACATTAGATTACTCGCTTTGGAGACCACATTCCTGATGGAATCCATCGCCATGGGGGAGAGAGAAGAGGCAATGTGGAATATAAGTGCCCTGCCTAAGGTCATAATCGTAACGGCTACAGCTGGGCGCGAATTCCGAGCCTCACACCTAAAGCGAACGCGCTATTACGACTTCGAATTAGTTCACGTGTGGAAGCTGGCCTGCAGTGGTTCTACATGGTTGACAGGTCTGTGCTTGTAATACTGCTCGAATGGGCACCCCCGGGGTCTACCTCAACCAACATGTAATACTGCTCGAATGGGCACCCCCGGGGTCTACCTCAACCAACATGTAATACTGCTCGAATGGGCACCCCCGGGGTCTACCTCAAGCAGCATGTAATACTGCACGAATGGACACCCCAGGGTCTTCCTCAACCAACATGTAATACTGCTCGAATGGGCACCCCGGGGTCTACCTCAACCAACATGTAATACTGCACGAATGGACACCCCGGGGTCTTCCTCAACCAACATGTAATACTGCTCGAATGGACACCCCGGGGTCTACCTCAACCAACATGAAATACTGCTCGAATGGGCACCCCGGGGTCTTCCACATGTAATACTGCACGAATGGACACCCCCGGGGTCTTCCACATGTAATACTGCTCGAATGGACACCCCTGGGTATTCCTCAACCAACATGTAATACTGCACGAATGGGCACCCCTGGGTCTTCTTCAACCAACATGTAATACTGCTCGAATGGGCATCCCCGAGGGTATTCCTCAACCAACATGTAATACTGCTCGAATGGGCACTCCGGGGTATTCCTCAACCAACATGTAATACTGCACGAATGGGCACCCCGGGGTATTCCTCAACCAACATATAATACTGCACGAATGGGCACCCCGGGGTATTCCTCAACCAACATATAATACTGCACGAATGTGCACCCCTGGGGTCTTCCACATGTAATACTGCACGATGGGTCTAGACTTACAAATCCACTAAATACATACACACCTCCACTTGGCACGTGACCTCTATGCACGAGATCTACCACGTGTTTGGGTAGGAAGGCGAGGTAGAATGTGTTATTCCGCTGTCGTTCATTGTCCAAATCCTTCTGCATTCGGTTTATTCTCTCCCTAACAGCACCCTCGTCGCCCAACCCTCCACGGCACATGGAAAAGCGTCTGTCATGATTGGAACCAGTCAGACTTGTTCGTACATTGTTCTCTATACATTTTCTGCATAAAGATATCATATATTAAAGCGACACTACATCGGTGAAAACGCAAATGTCTGCAGAATGTAATTTGCTATTATATGGTATAATTTTTTTCCAAATATTTGCCTCAAAAACTGAGTATTTCAACAAATAAACAAACATCGTATACGCGGTTTGTTGACATAACAAAATAATGTAAATAGGGTCGACATTCATGAGTAATACAACGCGTTTATCCTGAATAACACGAGCTATAGTACATATTTACCATGATATCTCGCATGTGTGCCTATGAATATTTATGTGTAGACTAATCTTAGTTAAATTATCTCTAATCGAAAGTATCGCGTGTTTAGTATTGACTCCAATGAGAAACAAACGTCAATTCAGGAGTGCGGATGACCGCTATAGGAAATCCTACTTTCACTTTTGAAAGATTGTATACTATTTAAACACTGTTTATTGGTTCAATGTTAGTGTTCGAATGTATTCGGAAGAATGTGTAATAGCTATGCATTTATAAGTTAAAATGCATTGTATTTGCTTTTTGCAATGTAATGTCCCTTTAACTAACGATCTCAATGTTCAAAGAATAGATGAATCGTGTATCTATAATTTTATATGTATTTGCGTTTCAAGATTTGCTATGGAAGCAAAATATTAAATTTAAATTCAATAAATATATTCTGAATTACTATAATGCAAAATGCAAGAACAACTATCAGAGGCTTGCACTCGGAGATGCACCCCCCCCCCGCTCTGATATTTGACACATTATCAAGTCATAGAGGATAGCACGTGGAGATGCCACCCCCCCCCCGCTCTGATATCTAACACATTATCAAGTCATAGAGAATAGCACTCGGAAATGCAACACCCTGCTCTGATATCTAACACATTATCAAGTCATAGAGGATAGCACTCGGAGATGCAACCCCCCGCTCTGATATCTAACACATTATCAAGTCATAGAGAATAGCACGTGGAGATGCAAGCCCCCGCTCTGATATCTAACACATTATCTATCAAGTCATAGAGGATAGCACTCGGCGATGCAACACCCTGCTCTGATATCTAACACATTATCAAGTCATAGAGGATAGCACTCGGAGATGCAACCCCCCGCTCTGATATCTAACACATTATCAAGTCATAGAGAATAGCACGTGGAGATGCAAGCCCCCGCTCTGATATCTAACACATTATCAAGTCATAGATGATAGCACGTGGAGATGCAACCCCCCGCTCTGATATCTAACACATTATCAAGTCATAGAGGATAGCACGTGGAGATGCAACCCCCCGCTCTGATATCTAACACATTATCAAGTCATAGAGGATAGCACTCGGAGATGCAACCCCCTGCTCTGATATATAACACATTAGCTATCAAGTCATAGAGGAGGGCACTCGGAGATGCAACCCCCTGCTCTGATATCTAACACATTATCTATCAAGTCATAGAGGATAGCACTCGGCGATGCAACCCCCCGCTCTGATATCAAACACATTATCAAGTCATAGAGAATAGCACTCGGAGATGCAACACCCTGCTCTGATATCTAACACATTATCAAGTCATAGAGGATAGTACTCGGAGATGCAACACCCTGCTCTGATATCTAACACATTATCAAGTCATAGAGGATAGTACTCGGAGATGCTACCCCCCGCTCTGATATCTAACACATTATCAAGTCATAGAGGATAGCACGTGGAGATGCAACCCCCCGCTCTGATATCTAACACATTATCAAGTCATAGATGATAGCACTTGGAGATGCAACCCCCCGCTCTGATATCTAACACATTATCAAGTCATAGAGGATAGCACGTGGAGATGCAACCCCCCGCTCTGATATCTAACACATTATCAAGTCATAGAGGATAGCACGTGGAGATGCAACCCCCCGCTCTGATATCTAACACATTATCAAGTCATAGAGGATAGCACGTGGAGATGCAACCCCCTGCTCTGATATCTAACACATTATCAAGTCATAGAGGATAGCATTCGGAGATGCAACCCCCTGCTCTGATATCTAACACATTATCTATCAAGTCATAGAGGATAGCACGTGGAGATGCAACCCCCCGCTCTGATATCTAACACATTATCAAGTCATAGAGAATAGCACTCGGAGATGCAACACCCTGCTCTGATATCTAACACATTATCAAGTCATAGAGGATAGCACTCGGAGATGCAACCCCCCCGCTCTGATATCTAACACATTATCAAGTCATAGAGGATAGCACGTGGAGATGCAACCCCCCGCTCTGATATCTAACACATTATCAAGTCATATATGATAGCACGTGGAGATGCAAGCCCCCGCTCTGATATCTAACACATTATCAAGTCATAGAGGATAGCACGTGGAGATGCAACCCCCCGCTCTGATATCTAACACATTATCAAGTCATAGAGGATAGCACGTGGAGATGCAACCCCCCGCTCTGATATCGAACACATTATCAAGTCATAGAGGATAGCACTCGGAGATGCAACCCCCTGCTCTGATATCTAACACATTATCAAGTCATAGAGGATAGCACTCGGAGATGCAACCCCCCGCTCTGATATCTAACACATTATCAAGTCATAGAGGATAGCACGTGGAGATGCAACCCCCCGCTCTGATATCTAACACATTATCAAGTCATAGATGATAGCACGTGGAGATGCAACCCCCCGCTCTGATATCTAACACATTATCAAGTCATAGAGGATAGCACGTGGAGATGCAACCCCCCGCTCTGATATCTAACACATTATCAAGTCATAGAGGATAGCATTCGGAGATGCAACCCCCTGCTCTGATATCTAACACATTATCTATCAAGTCATAGAGGATAGCACTCGGAGATGCAACCCCCCGCTCTGATATCTAACACATTATCAAGTCATAGAGGATAGCACGTGGAGATGCAACCCCCCGCTCTGATATCTAACACATTATCAAGTCATAGATGATAGCACGTGGAGATGCAAGCCCCCGCTCTGATATCTAACACATTATCAAGTCATAGAGGATAGCACGTGGAGACGCAACCCCCCGCTCTTATATCTAACACATTATCAAGTCATAGAGGATAGCACGTGGAGATGCAACCCCCCGCTCTGATATCTAACACATTATCAAGTCATAGAGGATAGCACGTGGAGATGCAACCCCCCGCTCTGATATCTAACACATTATCAAGTCATAGAGGATAGCACGTGGAGATGCAACCCCCCGCTCTGATATCGAACACATTATCAAGTCATAGAGGATAGCACTCGGAGATGCAACCCCCTGCTCTGATATCTAACACATTATCAAGTCATAGAGGATAGCACTCGGAGATGCAACCCCCCGCTCTGATATCTAACACATTATCAAGTCATAGAGGATAGCACGTGGAGATGCAACCCCCCGCTCTGATATCTAACACATTATCAAGTCATAGATGATAGCACGTGGAGATGCAACCCCCCGCTCTGATATCTAACACATTATCAAGTCATAGAGGATAGCACGTGGAGATGCAACCCCCCGCTCTGATATCTAACACATTATCAAGTCATAGAGGATAGCATTCGGAGATGCAACCCCCTGCTCTGATATCTAACACATTATCAAGTCATAGAGGATAGCACGTGGAGATGCAACCCCCCGCTCTGATATCTAACACATTATCAAGTCATAGATGATAGCACGTGGAGATGCAAGCCCCCGCTCTGATATCTAACACATTATCAAGTCATAGAGGATAGCACGTGGAGACGCAACCCCCCGCTCTTATATCTAACACATTATCAAGTCATAGAGGATAGCACGTGGAGATGCAACCCCCCGCTCTGATATCTAACACATTATCAAGTCATAGAGGATAGCACGTGGAGATGCAACCCCCCGCTCTGATATCTAACACATTATCAAGTCATAGAGGATAGCACGTGGAGATGCAACCCCCGCTCTTATATCTAACACATTATCAAGTCATAGAGGATAGCACGTGGAGATGCAACCCCCGCTCTGATATCTAACACATTATCAAGTCATAGAGGATAGCACGTGGAGATGCAACCCCCCGCTCTGATATCTAACACATTATCAAGTCATAGAGGATAGCACGTGGAGATGCAACCCCCCGCTCTGATATCTAACACATTATCAAGTCATAGAGGATAGCACTCGGAGATGCAACCCCCTGCTCTGATATCTAACACATTATCTATCAAGTCATAGAGGATAGCACTCGGCGATGCAACCCCCCGCTCTGATATCTAACACATTATCAAGTCATAGAGAATAGCACTCGGAGATGCAACACCCTGCTCTGATATCTAACACATTATCAAGTCATAGATGATAGCACGTGAAGATGCAACCCCCCGCTCTGATATCTAACACATTATCAAGTCATAGAGGATAGCACGTGGAGATGCAACCCCCCGCTCTGATATCTAACACATTATCAAGTCATAGAGGATAGCACGTGGAGATGCAACCCCCCGCTCTGATATCTAACACATTATCAAGTCATAGAGGACAGCACTCGGGGAGATGCAACCCCCCGCTCTGATATCTAACACATTATCAAGTCATAGAGGATAGCACGTGGAGATGCAACCCCCCGCTCTGATATCTGACACACGAACACATGCTTGAAAGATCAGCATCAATGTCACCGGGCGTGGCTTCTTTGAAAGATCTTATGAGGTTCCCTATGTTATTCCATTGGATATATGTGCCTATCTTGTTTGGTGTTCGAGCAATACGCTTGCATAGTTTACTATAGAAGTCAAAAGGATTTCACAACCGCCCAAATCCGCCAAAATCTGACCACAGGGTTGGCCGATTTCTCTCAAAAATGGAGCACTATTGTGATAAATTAAATGCATATACGGGTCCGTGGTCAAAAGTGGTTAACACGTTGGACTGCGAATCCAGGGATCGGAGATTAGACCCCGTCTTATCCTAATAATATTAACGCTTAAAAAGCTAATCACAATTTGCTTTTGCAAACAGCATAGAGCCAGACGAGAACATGCTGTCTGATGAGGCTCTATACTGTTTGTTATTCGGATAGTGGAGCTAAAACACTTGGTTGAATAGCAAACAACATCGATCCTGATTAGACGCGGCGTTACGCCGCTGCTGATCTTGGTCTATGTTGTTTGTACATGCCGTCCAATTTATTCTGCAATGAAAGGGTAAACAGTGTTTTTAGGGTGTGGCTATAAACCTACGTATCGGTACGATAACAAGGGATAATTCTCCCAATTAATAGAATACAGTAACACCTGTCTTAAGCAGCCAACCAAGGGAATGGCAGAAAGTGGCTGCTTAGCACATGTGGCTGCTTAATAGAGGTCAAAAGCATAGTAAAACAACATATCGGGAATCTGGAAACTGGCTGCTTAATACAGGTTGGCTGCTTAATACAAGTACCCACTAACACAGGTTTTACTGTAATTATATACTACTTGCGGCTTCCAAACGCCCCCCCCCCCCTCCAACCGCACCAACCCCACCCCCTGATTAACCGCGGACGATAAGATAAACAAACGTATCGGAAAAAAATTAAATATTATTAAACCTGTATTCTAGGTCTGCAACTAAGAAATCCCTTGTCACGTCCCACATAGGGACGTCAGACAATTTCAAATTGCGATTTTCTAGGTCCGACCAGTTGTGAGCCAATGGTGACGCAATAAACACGAAGTATCCGTTGTCACGAAGCATAAACATCTGACCTGTGTGAAACAGAATGGAAATGGTGTTACGAAGCATGCATTCAATTATCAGGCAACACGCATGCGAAACACTGATGGTTTTTCTATTACCTCCCTTGTTAGATACAGTCCGATTTATCACGAAAAGTACATTTGTTCATTTAGTTGGAATTAATAAATAATTGGATTTTACTGTTGTTCCCAAATCAAATGAATGATGTATTACATTAAGCAGGAAACACGCATGTGTGACATTTTTGTTACCTCCCTTGGCAAAACACTTTTTTGTTTGTTTTACGTTTATTTATCGTCGCTACCGGTTGCCCATATGAGCGACGCCTCCTGAAGAGATTAGTCATTTTAGATTGTTGGAGGATAGTGCAATGATACAGACAGAGACCCATTCTAGAGTCTCATCTGGTTCTTTTACGTCCCATCTGAAAGACTGTTAATTAGGGTCAGACGGGGGATCGAACCAGCGATCCCTGGATTACCAGTCCAGCGTGTTAACCACTGGACTACAGATCCGTCTGTTAATAATGAATTGAAATTGTTTAGCATATCTTAGAAATATTGAATACGTTTTATTTCGTTCTAATCCCTTCCAGTCTATTGCTGTTAAATATAGTCCGATTTATCCCGAAATGCATAGTGTCCTTCTAGTTGGAATATCTTTGTTTTTTGTGTTGTTACATATGCTCAATGTGATTTAATCAACATCTTGTTACTAAATGAATGACTTACAGTAAAATACCCATTGTAGATTATGTATGAAGGATTTAGTAATTTAATGATTATAAGATGATAAAGTGGATGACAATTGATAGCAAGAAAACAACGATAAAAGCAGAGGAACACACTTAACAGGACATATTCTCCTTGTAGAGTATTCAGGGGCGATAACTGACCAATGTATCTCAGTCGTGAAGAACATAAGTCAAGCTTTCGCGTGTATAAAAGGTTGAGTAGACGGGTCAGGAATTCAGGGATTGCAGGTTCGATCCACCGTCTGACTGATGATATTACCAGTCTTTTTTTTCACCGTGCATGTAAAATAACCAGATGATTCTCTGAAATGGGTCTCTGTCTGTACCATTGCACTATCCTCCAAAAATCTAAAATGACTTCAGGAGGAGTCGCTCGTATGTGCAACCGGAAGCGACGATAAATAAACGTAAAACACATGAAAGGTTGAATGGACGTTAGCGGAAACAGGAATCCGTATTTATAGAAATGATCACAGAATTAGTTCAGATTCATAGTATCTATATTGTGAATAAAGATATAGTTCACTCATGGGCTTTACAGTATAGTCAACCCTGTATTAAGCAGCCATCTAAGGGAATCACAGAAAATGGTTGCTTAGCACATGTGGCTGCTTAATAGAGGTCAAATTTATAATAAAACAACATATTGGGAATCTTGAACCCGGCTGCTTAATACAAGTTGGCTGCTTTATAGAGGTGACCATAATACAGGTTTGACTGTATTTAAGAAATAATTCGGCCATCGTGATATATTTCTACGCATAAGAACTTCAAACTCGGGTTATTCTGCGATATACCACGGTTGATACTTATTATTTCGATTCTAACACGACTTACTTCTAATAATCTTAGACGAGAATCAAAGGAGTATTTTCTTCAAACGCCGTGTTACTCCGCTGCATTTGGCTTTCGAAATGTCCTCCCGCGTAAGGGGTGATGATGTTATTTGTTATGGAAAATATCAATCTAGTGCATAAATGAACAAAAGTTGTAACTGATCAATAATTTTATTTATTTTGTAAAATAAAACTGTACAGAATAGTAACTGAAACGTTAATTAACAGAAAAACAAGACGGACAAGAGATTATCTGATTCTAAAAATAGCTCACTTCTGCGAATTCCCACGGTAGTATTTACAAACATCACGTGACTTTCATTCATAAAACTTTACACGCATTGCATAAATGGAATAACCAAAACACGGTGCGCGCGCAGCAATGTTCAAGGTAGGTATATCGCAGAATAACCCGAGGTAGATTTTACTCTACAAGTATGTATGTTATTAGCTGGATCGTGTTAGAATTATAAATAACTTCGCAATACGATAGCAGTTAGGAGTTTATCATTTATCAAATGTGGGGAAACAGGCACAGAACTATAATAGTGTTGCCAGTTAACATATTTCGAGTCGGATTTAGCTTCAAACATCAAAACAATACCTAACAAATGATGCTGACGATACCAGTTATCTTATATTTCATTACGTCAGAAACAGAGAGATAAAGCCTGGTCGAGCATTGGGTTAAGTATACTGACACCAAAAAGAAAGTGTGCACACATTATATCCGTTTATAAAAATGAATCGAGGCAAAGTTGGACGTCTACAGACGGATCTGTAGTCCAGTGGTAACATGTTAGACTGGTAATCCAGGGATCGCAGGTTCGATCCCACGTCTGACCCTAATAAAAGTAACAGTCTTTCAGATGGGACGTTAAACCGAGGTCTCGTGTCCGTGCTGTATACCGTACACGTAAAAGAACCAGAGGACACTCTTGAATGGGTATCTGTCTGTATCATTGCACTATCCTCTAAATATCTAAAATGACTAATCTCTTCAGGAGGCGTCGCTAATATGGGTAACCGGTAGCGACGATAAATAAACGTAAAACACACACAGAAACAAATAGATCAATATTTACTTGAAACTTTCCACTTCCCATAACTAGGTGATAGATATAATGCTGCTATAGAATTGATAGGCATGCGCCATATGTGTGTGTCATTTCATGTATATATACAAGCAAATCTATAAATACATATGTGTGTGTGTGTCATTTCATATATATATACAAGCAAATCTATAAATACATATGTGTGTGTCATTTCATGTATATATACAAGCAAATCTATAAATACATATGTGTGTGTCATTTCATGTATATATACAAGCTAATCTATAAATACATATATGTGTGTGTGTGTGTGTGTCATTTCATGTATATATTCAAGCAAAACTATAAATACATATGTGTGTGTGTCATTTCATGTATATATACAAGCAAATCTATAAATACATATGTGTGTGTGTCATTTCATGTATATATACAAGCAAATCTATAAATACATATGTGTGTGTGTCATTTCATGTATATATACAAGCAAATCTATAAATACATATGTGTGTGTGTCATTTCATGTATATATACAAGCAAATCTATAAATACATATGTGTGTGTGTCATTTCATGTATATATACAAGCAAATCTATAAATACATATGTGTGTGTGTCATTTCATGTATATATACAAGCAAATCTATAAATACATATGTGTGTGTGTCATTTCATGTATATATACAAGCAAATCTATAAATACATATGTGTGTGTGTCATTTCATGTATATATACAAGCAAATCTATAAATACATATGTGTGTGTGTCATTTCATGTATATATACAAGCAAATCTATAAATACATATGTGTGTGTGTCATTTCATGTATATATACAAGCAAATCTATAAATACATATGTGTGTGTGTCATTTCATGTATATATACAAGCAAATCTATAAATACATATGTGTGTGTGTGTGTCATTTCATGTATATATACAAGCAAATCTATAAATACATATGTGTGTGTGTCATTTCATGTATATATACAAGCAAATCTATAAATACATATGTGTGTGTGTCATTTCATGTATATATACAAGCAAATCTATAAATACATATGTGTGTGTGTCATTTCATGTATATATACAAGCAAATATATAAATACATATGTGTGTGTGTGTGTCATTTCATGTATATATACAAGCAAATCTATAAATACATATGTGTGTGTGTCATTTCATGTATATATACAAGCAAATATATAAATACATATGTGTGTGTGTGTCATTTCATGTATATATACAAGCAAATCTATACAAGCAAATCTATAAATACATATGTGTGTGTGTCATTTCAAGTATATATACAAGCAAATCTATAAATACATTGGTCCAAGAAATGGGACATACGAATTGTTCGAAGATCTTATACATTTAACATAGGAGATGGTATTGGTGTTCAAATCTAAAGTTGGAATGCAGAAGGAACATAATTATGTGATTACATCAAAACTGACTGTGCAAAGTTTGTTTGAGATTGAACAACGAACTGTGGAATAACGAATTGTGAATCAATGGAACAACGAATTGTCAACAATGGAACAACGAACTGTCAATCAATGGAACAACGAACTGTCAATCAATGGAACAACGAACTGTCAATCAATGGAACAACTAACTGTCAATCAATGGAACAACTAACTGTCAATCAATGGAACAACGAACTATCAATCAATGGAACAACGAACTATCAATCAATGGAACAACGAACTGTCAATCAATGGAACAACGAACTGTCAATCAATGGAACAACTAACTGTCAATCAATGGAACAACTAACTGTCAATCAATGGAACAACGAACTATCAATCAATGGAACAACGAACTGTCAATCAATGGAACAACGAACTATCAATCAATGGAACAACGCACTGTCAATCAATGGAACAACGAACTGTCAATCTATGGAACAACTAACTGTCAATCAATGGAACAACGAACTGTCAATCTATGGAACAACGAACTGTCAATCAATGGAACACCAAACTGCCAATGGAACAACGAACTGCCAATGGAACATCATAATGCATTTATGTTGTTTTATTTGAGGACAATCCTTTATTTCAGCTATCATTTCGTCTATCACAGCTGAAATTTCAAACGTTATAATTCATTATCCGTCAAAAATTAATAGTATGTACTTCTTCCTTTTTAGGTGTTTCAGTTATAGAGTTTGTTTAAACAATATTTTATTTCATAGAATATACATTATCTATTATTCATAATAATTATGATATACTTACATGTAGAATTTGAAGAGAAAGAAACCTGTTGCTATGGTTACCTCTATCATATAGGATTCTACAACTTAGTTTAAAGCGACACTACATCGGTGAAAACTCAAATGTCTGCAGAATGTAATTTCCTATTATATAGTATAACTGTTTTTCCAATATTTGCCTTGCAGAATGTAATTTCCTATTATATAGTATAACTGTTTTTCCAATATTTGCCTCAAAAACAGTATTTCAACAAATAAACAAGCGTCGTATACGCGGTTTGTTGACATAACAAAATAATGTAAATATGGTCGGCATTCGTGCGTAATACAACTCGTGTATCCTGAATAACATGATTTATGTTACAGATGCACCGTTATATCTCACATTTGTACCTATGCATATTTATTTGTAAGCTAATCTTAGTATAATCATCTCTAAACGCAAGTATCGCGCGTTTAGTATTGACTCCAATGACAAACAAACGTCATTACAGGAGCGTGGATGACCGCTATATGAAATCCTACTTTCACTTTTGAAAGTTTATAGACCACAAAAACACTGTTTATTGATTCAATATTTGTGTTCGAATGTATTTAGAAGAATGTATATGTTATTTGCTTTTTCAGATGTAATGTCGCTTTAATTATAAATTATATGTAGGAACTTAATGCAAATATAATTAATATATACTTGGTTCTTTATAAGTGTATATACATCCATTATAATAACCTGAACCTGTAATATTTAGTGACTACTACCTTTAATTTGAAGTGCTGGTCTGTCAGTCCATTCCCGCTCCATTGAATCCTTCCTTAGTTCAAGTACGAATGGACAGAGGACGAATCGTTCAATGTTGGTATAGGTGAGGTCAACACAGTTCGGATATCGGATAGTAAAGTAGTCCGTCAACAGCGCATGTCTGCTGCGAATACCTTGCATCAACATCTGTATTTTCAATCCTGATTGGACTACCGTCATCTCTTTATCAAATACCACGTGGTATGGAAAAATCTCTATAAACATCCGCGGGTTTATAGGCAAGATCTGTGGATAGTTTGGAACAAACCCTCTGTGCATTGCGGTAATTTTGGCTGCAATCCGCCATCTTGTTTGCACGGACTTTTTTCTCATCAGTGGTAAGGCTCCTTCACCGAGTTCCTCTCGAATCTGCTCAAGCTTTAGTCTCACAGCTTCCACATCCTAATCATTGGCAAATATATAACACTATTCTTGAACTTTCTTCAAATATTCCTTTAAATATTAACCATTTTCTTGTTTACATCCAAAACTATTGACTCACGAATACAATAAGTTCTGAAATTCTTTAGCATATACCTAGAATAGATATCACGTATTTGCATTGCTATATATATATATATTCACGAATACAATAAGTTCTGAAATTATTTAGCATATATGTACCTAGAATATATATCACGTATTTTCATTGTTATATATATATTATTCGCCTATTGTATATCAATCAATTGATAGGGAGAAGAACTATATACGTTTTCGTTCGTTCTAACCCCTTTCAATTTCAATTCATTATTAACAGACGGATCTGTAGTCCAGTGGTTCGATCCCCCGTCTGACCCCAATAAAATTAACAGTCTTTCAGATGGGACGTTAAACCGAGGTCTCGTGACGGTGCTTTACACCGTGCACGTAAAAGAACCAGAGGAGACTCTGGATGGGTATCATTGCACTATCCTCCAAAATCTAAAACGACTAATCTATTCAGGTGGTGTCGCTCATATGGGCAACCGGTAGCGACGATAAATAAACGTAAAATACAATCCCTTTCAGTCTACTGCTGTTAAATTATATGTAAAATGTTCATTTCTTGATTACATGTACAAATACTGAAATAAATAATGTTTAAACTAAAATATATAACAACTTAATGCGTTTATTTAATGTATGTTTGGGCTACAAACTTTGTTAGAGATCGGTACAGTAGGACCTTAGCTTGTGCCGAGTAAATACAAATAAAACATCCCTGTGTGCTCTTTTTGTAATCCCGCAGTGTCCAGCAGTGATTCAATATTGCAGAGCGTTAATTAATATGCACTCAATTGTAGTACGAATTATTTTATTTCTATGTTTGTGTTTGTATTTGGAGGTTGAAGCTCACACTTACAGCTTAGGTCATATGATGACACCCCGGTTATTATTGGTAGATGAAGACCCGGGTGACACTCTGAGCACGGACTAGCATCCGGGTAGAACCACCCACCTTCCGCAAGTCAGCTAAATAGCTTCCTTGCATCAAATAATTCCATACCACCAGAAGGAGCTGAACCTATTGCGATGTAGGCAAGTGCCAACGGCCACGCAGACCCCTGGACATTACTTTTAGACCGTTTCTAAAATACAATTTACTCAATGCTGAACCAACAAAAAGTCACAATCACAAATTTGATTCAGAATACCTCGCATAATCTTACCTCCTTTAAGATCTGTTTTTCGCTGTGTTTTTTAGTTTGAGCGATGAATGTTGGTGGACCTTCCTGTACCACTTGTTCTTTGATTTTCTTGGCTGTGATATGAAACGTTACGTGTTCGCGTTCACCATTCTCTTCTGCAACATTTTCTGTTTCGATTGTTTTCAAGTCCATCTGAAGTTGCATCTTGTAGAATGCTTTCGCCGCCTCTACTGTTAGCCCTGTAGTATGACAGAGGAAACATGGCAAATGAGTCTAGGTTTATTTCTATCTCTTGATCATTCCAATTTCTAAATATGCAACAAGACACTTTTGATCTCAGGAAGAAGGATACACCTTTGAAACCACCTTGTGACTATTCTGAACCATATTTTAAATAAATTATATATAATTTATATAGGGTTGAAAATAATCTTATGCAAATACTGTTAAGTTTATTTCGAATTAATATGGTAAATATAGTAAAGTTGGTCATTGTGGGGTTTAAGAACATACTAATTAAAATAGGTGTGCTTAAATAGTTGGACATTCTGTGATTTAGGAACAAAATAATTAAAATAGGTGTGCTTAAATAGTTGGACATTCTGTGAGTTAGGAACAAAATAATTATAATATGTGTGCTTAACAAGAAGGTGTCTAAGAGAATTGCTGTTAATTATATCGTCTCCGTGGCATCCGTGGCATCCGTGACACCTACGGAGCGGGAGGTCGAAAGTTCATTCGGTTCGGGTGTTCATTCTGATCATGCATATTGGTGAGCCGTCAGATAGCCAAATAATGGTTACTGATTGCCTGCCGCCTGGTCTGATCCGGGAAGTACTGATGTCCGTAAATCAAATATGGCTGGTCCTTTCCTTTCCTAAACATAAACATATACATATAAACATATACAAACACGTGACTTGCCTTTGACTATCGGATGAAGACCTTTGCGAGATGAATAGTAATGAAGTAGCATTCTGTCAGAAACAGAGTCAGAGTCGCACCGGAACGACGGCGCAACCATGTCCGGATAATCTCGTCTTGCAATTCCGTGTATGGAATCCAGATTTTGAAGAAATTCAAGAATATTTGAGCCCAAATTTCGCAGCATTTCATCATATCCTCGTTTTCGCAAATAGACGAGGTAATATTCTCCCAACATCTCTAGCAGAGGTTCTCTCGGAAGGCCTGTGTACGATGAATAAAGTATAGCACCAATTCCATATGCAGCTAGTGTATCTATACTACATCCGTAATATCGACAGCAGTGGAATATATCAAAGTATAGCACCAATTCCATATACATCTAGTGTATCTATACTACATCTATGGTATCGACAGCAGTGAAATATATCAAAGTATAGCACCAATTCCATATACATCTAGTGCGTCTATACTACATCCGTAATATCGACAGCAGTGAAATATATCAAAGTATAGCACCAATTCCATATGCAGCTAGTGTATCTATACTACATCCGTAGTATCGACAGCAGTAGAATATATCAAAGTATAGCACCAATTCCATATACATCTAGTGTGTCTATACTACATCCGAAGTATCGACAGCAGTGAAATATATCAAGGTATAGCACCAATTCCATATGCAGCTGTGTATCTATACTACATCTATAGTATCGACAGCAGTGAAATATATCAAAGTATAAGCACACATAATATTAGGATTCTGTGGCCGAGTGGTAATAGTCTTTGAAGTCACTTGCCCCGTCACCGCTGTAGGTTCGAATCCCAGTGTCGAATCATTTCATATAAGGTAGGTAGGTGGCTCTAGCCGGGTACAAACTGAGGGGTGCGCGAGTTATTCCTCTACCACTCATAGCTGGGTAGTCGCCTTATGACCTAACCTAAGCACATTGTGGATGAGAATTTCAACCCCAAAACAAATAAATTAACAAAACAGCAGACATCAATCTTGTATACAATAAATGAGTGTCGATCAATTGTTTTTATGGAAAGCCTAAGATTATGAGACCTCTATCTATAGACAGTGTGATCATTCGATCCGTGAGATTATGAGAACGCACCTAGTATAGCTATAGACAGTGTGATCGTCCGATCCGGGAGATTATTAGAACGCACCTAGTATATCTATAGACAGTGTGGTCGTCCGATCCGTGAGATTATTAGAACGCACCTAGTATATCTATAGACAGTGTGATCGTCCGATCCGTGAGTTTATTAGAACTCACCTAGTATATCAATAGACAGTGTGGTCATTCGATCCGTGAGATTATGAGAACGCACCTAGTATATCAATAGACAGTGTGATCGTTCGATCCGTGAGATTATGAGAACTCACCTAGTATATCTATAGACAGTGTGATCGTCCGATCCGTGAGAGTATGAGAACTCATCTAGTATATATATAGACAGTGTGGTCATCCGATCCGTGAGCTTATGAGAACTCACCTAGTATATCAATAGTATATCAATAAACAGTGTGATCATCCGATCCGTGAGATTATGAGAACGTACCTAGTATATCAATAGTATATCAATAGACAGTGTGATCATTCGATCCGTGAGATTATGAGAACGCACCTAGTATATATATAGACAGTGTGATTATTCGGTCCGAGAAATTATGAGAACGCACCTAGTATATCTATAGACAGTGTGATCATTCGATCCGTGAGATTATAAGAACTCACCTAGTATATCAATAGACAGTGTGGTCATTCGATCCGAGAGATTATAAGAACTCACCTAGTATATCAATAGACAGTGTGGTCATTCGATCCGAGAGATTATTAGAACGCACCTAGTATATCCATAGACAGTGTGATCGTCCGATCCGTGAGATTATTAGAACTCACCTAGTATATCTATAGACAGTGTGTTCATTCGATCCGTGAGATTATAAGAACTCACCTAGTATATCAATAGTCAGTGTGTGTGGTCATTCGATCCGTGAGATTATAAGAACTCACCTAGTATATCTATAGACAGCGTGATCATTCGATCCGTGAGGTCTTCGTCATACACATAATTAATGTCAAAGTCCGAGTCGCATCTTGCCTGTGCACTATGAAATAAATATCATAATATTAAATAGGATGCATTAATGTATATAATGAAATAATTATAATATTATTGGAGCTTAGTGCAATATAGTGCAATATATTAACATAGTGCAATTTGTATTATGAAATGACGTATAATACTATTGAATATAATAAGCATGCATACGGTTTGTTGTATTACAATATAATGCAAGGGAATCTGGTTAAATGTATGTTTGTGTGCGCATACTTAGTATACATACTTTTTCTTTCTGTTACTTTATTTCAGTTCTTATGTATATACACGTGACACTATTTCATATTCTAACACGACACAGCTAATAACATACATACTTGTAGAGTCAAATCAACCTCGGGTTATTATGCGATACACCTACATTGAACTATGCTGCGCGCGCACCGTGTTTGGCTATTCCATTTATACAATGCGTGTAAAGTTTTATGAATGAAAGTCACGTGATGTTTTTAAATACTACCGTGGGAATTCGCGGATGTTTGGCTATTTTTAGAATCAGATAATCTCTTGTCCGTCTTGTTTTTCTGTTAAGCAACGTTTCAGATACTATTCTGTACAGTTTTATTTGACAAAATAAATAAAATTATTGATCAGTTTCAACTTTTGTTCATTTATGCACTAGATTGATATGTTCCATAAAAAGTAACGTCATCACCCCTTACACGGGAGGAAATTTCGAAAGCCAAATGCAGCGGAGTAGCACGTTGAAGAAAATACTCCTTTGATTCGCGTCTAAATTATTAGAAGTAAGTCGTGTTAGAATCGAAATAATAAGTATCAACCGTGGTATATCGCAGAATAACACGAGTTTGAAGTTCTTATGCGTAGAAATATATCACGAAGGCCGAAGTACATCGGTTGATACTTATTATTTCTTAATTAACCATATGTGTTGAGACGATGTACCTATATGTATATACACGTGACACTATTTCATATTAACCTTATCTGTTGAGACGATGTACCTATATGTATATACACGTGACACTATTTCATATTAACCATATGTGTTGAGACAATGTACCTATATGTATATACACGTGACACTATTTCTTGTTAACCATGTGTTGAGACGATGTACCTATATGTATATACACGTGACACTATTTCATATTAACCTTATCTGTTGAGACGATGTACCTATATGTATATACACGTGACATTATTTCATATTAACCAGATGTGTTGAGACGATGTACCTATATGTATATAAACGTGACATTATTTCATATTAACCAGATGTGTTGAGACGATGTACCTATGTGTATATACACGTGACACTATTTCTTGTTAACCATGTGTTGAGACGATGTACCTATATGTATATAAACGTGACATTATTTCATATTAACCAGATGTGTTGAGACGATGTACCTATGTGTATATACACGTGACATTATTTCATATTAACCATATGTGTTGAGACGATGTACCTATGTGTATATACACGTGACACTATTTCTTGTTAACCATGTGTTGAGACGATGTCCCTATATGTATATACACGTGACATTATTTCATATTAACCATATGTGTTGAGACGATGTACCTATGTGTATATACACGTGACACTATTTCATATTAACCATATGTGTTGAGACGATGTACCTATATGTATATACACGTGACATTATTGCATATTAACCATATGTGTTGAGATGATGTACCTATATGTATATACACGTGACATTATTTCATAATAACCATATGTGTTGAGACGATGTACCTGTGTGTATATACACGTGACATTATTTCATATTAACCATATTAACCATGCGATCCCTGGATTACCAGTCCAGCGTGTTACCACTGGACTAGAGATCCGTCAAGTGCATATTGGATCCGTTTGAGGCTTATATCTTTCTTGAAACACACATTTATATAACAAGATCGTACTAATAAAAATTGTTAATTTCGTACATGTACGCGTAGGATTTAATTTAATACTCTGACATTTTGACAGCAGTCCACTAAATTAATAATAATGAGATGCAAGTACAAAGGTATGACGTCACGACAGAATGAAAATACTTACACGATTTTCTCCCATACTTGCTCGCCCCCTTGTCGTTCTATGATGAAGCTACGGAACACTAGGTTGAAATGACCATACTGAAATTGGTGCGAAATAAAACGTGTATATACCGTTATAAGAGACATTTATCTTTGTGTGCAACACATTATAATGATCAGCTCCTTACACTATTTCAGTGTGTAGTACATTCTATGTACAACAGCCTTACAATATATCAGTGGGCAGCACATTCTATGTACAACATACTTACAATATATCAGTGGGCAGCACATTCTATGTACAACAGCCTTACAATATATCAGTGGGCAGCACATTCTATGTACAACATACTTACAATATATCAGTGGGCAGCACATTCTATGTACAACAGCCTTACAATATATCAGTGTGCAGCACATTCTATGTACAACATACTTACAATATATCAGTGGGCAGCACATTCTATGTACAACATACTTACAATATATCAGTGGGCAGCACATTCTATGTACAACATACTTACAATATATCAGTGTGCAGCACATTCTATGTACAACATACTTACAATATATCGGTGTGCAGCACATTCTATGTACAACATCCTTACAATATATCGGTGTGCAGCACATTCTATGTACAACATACTTACAATATATCGGTGTGCAGCACATTCTATGTACAACATCCTTACAATATATCGGTGTGCAGCACATTCTATGTACAACATACTTACAATATATCGGTGTGCAGCACATTCTATGTACAACATACTTACAATATATCGGTGTGCAGCACATTCTATGTACAACATACTTACAATAGCTCAGTGTGTAGCACATTCTAAGTACAACATACTTACAATATATCGGTGTGCAGCACATTCTATGTACAACATACTTACAATAGCTCAGTGTGTAGCACATTCTAAGTACAACATACTTACAATATATCGGTGTGCAGCACATTCTATGTACAACATACTTACAATATATCGGTGTGCAGCACATTCTATGTACAACATCCTTACAATATATCGGTGTGCAGCACATTCTATGTACAACATACTTACAATATATCGGTGTGCAGCACATTATATGTACAACATCCTTACAATATATCGGTGTGCAGCACATTCTATGTACAACATCCTTACAATATATCGGTGTGCAGCACATTCTATGTACAACATCCTTACAATATATCGGTGTGCAGCACATTCTATGTACAACATCCTTAGAATATGTCAGTGTGCAGCACATTCTATGTACAACATCCTTACAATAGCTCAGTGTGTAGCTGGAGAGCCCCGCTGGAGCCGTTACGATTGTGCACTGAGGCACTGCATTTAATATCAACATGTATCTTCTCTCTCCCTTGTGGCGATGGATACCATCAGGAATGAGGTCTCGATAGTGATTAATAGTAAAAACCTGTTTCGCAATCGAGCTAAGATTAATATGTATAGACTAACAAAATAACACATGGATGCTACAGAAACTGCCTGCTTAATACAGGTTGGCTGCTTAATAGAGGTGACCACTAACATAGGTTTAACTGTATGACAATTAAAGATATCCACAGTCGTATATACCACATTCCAACAGAGTGGCCTTCGTCACCGAGTGGTTTCGGGCGTTTTAAACTTTATTTATTTGACAACGATTGCGAAGCACGTTTTAACAACTTCTATTAATCACTCTAGTTGGCTCGAATGAAAGCGTAAATGTGGTCTTCGTGTGGGAGGAAACCGGAGTACCCGGAGAAAACCCACCTGTCCGATCTGGCGACCATCGTACCTGTATGTTCGAATCGCAATGGAGTGTCGAATTCTTCCAAGTGATGAGCTATCCAGCTGGTCGATGGTTCTTCCCGGGTACCTGGCCGTGTTTGATATACTCTAAAAGGGACACCCGGTGTCTCCTTCCACCAACAGTAGCTAGATAGTTGGTATATTACCTAAGCCAGTGTAACGTTAAACCGACAACACCAAGCACACAACTATTACAACCGTACAACGTGAATTGCCCGGCGCCTGTCACAAATTACATCATAAAGCTCATTATACAAGGAATTCAGACTCGATCCTCCCATATTACACAGACGGATAAACAAATTGATTTGGTATCATAAAATGCAGACTGAGCTGTCTCAAACTTATTTATCGCTACTAATCTCCGAGATTGTCGGTGAAATGTCTAATTATATCATCCGAAATTCCACAAGACGCCGCTTGCAGTGTAAATTGGTTTTCGTTTTTCTTTTTATTTAAGTTTATTTAAAGCGACATTACATCGCAAAAATAAAAAAATGCATATTTTCACATATGAATGCATTACTACTACAAAATATTCCCAATACATTCGAACACTAACATTGAACCAATACATAGTGTGTTTGTAGTCTACAATGTTTTAAAAGTGAAAGTAGGATTTCATATAACGCTCCTGAATTGACGTTTGTTTGTCACTGGAGTCAGTACTAAGCGAGTGATACTGTCGCTTAGATATAATTTAACTAAGATTAGTCTACAAATAAATATTCTTAGGCACAACTCTGAGATATAGCGGTAAATATGTACCATAAATAGTGTTATTCAGGATGCACGCTTTGTATTGCGCATGGCTCTCGACCCTATTTACATTATTTTGATATGACAACAAACCGCGTATACGACGTTTGTTTATTAGTTGAAATACTCAGCTTTTGAGGCAACTATTTGGAAAACAATTACACCATATAATAAGAAATTACATTATGTAGAATTTTGCGCTTCACTGATACAGTGTCGCTTTAACGTCGCTACCGGTTGGCCATTTGAGCGACTGTCAGTTTATCAAACAACACCTTTCCTGGGCAGACTCCATCGGTTAACCAGTACTTGATGCACCAACCTCCGTAAGAAACTGCCAACCTTTTCACATAATTAGACACGGTCTGAGCGAGGCTCGAACCCGTGATCATCAGTGATGATAGGTTATAGTGGTATATAAGTCAGCCACCTCATCCAACCCCCTCGACCACGTAGGCGGGCTCAGTATAAATTCAAAGTATCTCCTTCCTTTTTAATCTAGTCCTTATGATAACATTGTGGAAGTCTGAAGAGTTGGTATCACTGCTCTTGACGAGCACACTGTCCCAGGTGTATCACTGCTAAGTCGTAGGTAATTGACGAGCACACTGTCCCAGGTGTATCACTGCTAAGTCATAGGTAATTGACGAGCACACTGTCCCAGGTGTATCACTGCTAAGTCGTAGGTAATTGACGAGAACACTGTCCCAGGTGTATCACTGCTAAGTCGTAGGTAATTGACGAGAACACTGTCCCAGGTGTATCACTGCTAAGTCGTAGGTAATTGACGAGAACACTGTCCCAGGTGTATCAATGCTAAGTCGTAGGTAATTGACGAGCACACTGTCCCAGGTGTATCACTGCTAAGTCGTAGGTAATTGACGAGAACACTGTCCCAGGTGTATCACTGCTAAGTCGTAGGTAATTGACGAGAACACTGTCCCTGTTGTATCACTGCTAAGTCGTAGGTAAATGACAAGCACACTGCCTCAGGTTTATCACTGATAAGTCGTAGGTAATTGACGAGAACACTGTCCCAGGTTTATCAATGCTAAGTCGTAAATAATTGACGAGAACACTGTCCCAGGTGTATCACTGCTAAGTCGTAGGTAAATGACAAGCACACTGCCTCAGGTTTATCACTGATAAGTCGTAGGTAAATGACGAGCACACTGTCCCAGGTGTATCACTGATAAGTCGTAGGTAATTGACGAGAACACTGTCCCAGGTTTATTACTGATAAGTCGTAGGTAATTGACGAGAACACTGTCCCAGGTGTATCAATGCTAAGTCGTAGGTAATTGACGAGAACACTGTCCCAGGTTTATCACTGATAAGTCGTAGGTAATTGACGAGAACACTGTCCCAGGTTTATCACTGATAAGTCGTAAGTAATTGACGAGCACACTGCCCCAGGTTTATCAATGCTAAGTGCACCGACGGACACCTGGGTTGAACCACCGAACTTCCGCAAGTCAGCTGGATAGCTTCCTCACATGAAAGAATTCTACATCCTCAGTGGGATTCGAACGTACAGCGGTAATGAGCAAGTGATTTAACCTCATCTAGCTTTACCACTCGGCCACTGAGGCCCCCTGTTATTATACACAGGTGTAATTTAAGAGTGTCTTGCATCACTCCGTCTGTTTCCAATGTTTTCAATTTGAAGACTAACATATAAAACATATAAAACCCAGTGTGTGCCGTAATACTCAGTGTGTGAAGTAATACCAGTGTGTACCGTAATACCAGTATGTACCGTAATAACAGTGTGTACCGTAATACCAGTGTGTACCGTAATACTCAGTGTGTACCGTAATACCCAGTGTGTGCCGTAATACCTAGTGTGTGCCGTAATACCTAGTGTGTACCGTAATACCTAGTGTGTACCGTAAGAGCCAGTGTGTACCGTAAAACCCAGTGTGTACCGTACAATCCAGTGTGTACCGTAAAACCCAGTGTGTACCGTATAACCCAGTGTGTACCGTACAATCCAGTGTGTACCGTATAACCCAGTGTGTACCGTACAATCCAGTGTGTACCGTAAAACCCAGTGTGCGCCGTAAAACCCAATGTGTACCGTTTGACCCAGTGTGTACCGTAAAGTAAAACCCAGTGTGTACCGCAAAGTAAAACCCAGTGTGTACCGTAAGACCCAGTGTGTACCGTAAAGTAAAGCCCAGCGTGTACCGTAAAACCCAGTGTCTACCGTAAAACCCAGTGTGTACCGTAAAACCCAGTGTGTACCGTACAATCCAGTGTGTACCGTATAACCCAGTGTGTACCGTACAATCCAGAATGTGTACCGTAAGACCCAGTGTGTACCGTAAAGTAAAACCCAGTGTGTACCGTAAAACCCAGTGTGTACCGTAAATACCACTGTGTACCGTAAAACCCAGTGTGTACCGTAAAACCCAGTGTGTACCGTAAAGTAAAACCCAGTGTGTACCGTAAAGCCCAGTGTGTACCGTAAAATCCCGTGTGTACGGTAAAACCCAGTGTGTACCGTAAGAGCCAGTGTGTACCGTAAGAGCCAGTGTGTACCGTAAAACCCAGTGTGTACCGTACAATCCAGTGTGTACCGTAAAACCCAGTGTGTACCGTATAACCCAGTGTGTACCGTACAATCCAGTGTGTACCGTATAACCCAGTGTGTACCGTACAATCCAGTGTGTACCGTAAAACCCAGTGTGCGCCGTAAAACCCAATGTGTACCGTTTGACCCAGTGTGTACCGTAAAGTAAAACCCAGTGTGTACCGCAAAGTAAAACCCAGTGTGTACCGTAAGACCCAGTGTGTACCGTAAAGTAAAGCCCAGCGTGTACCGTAAAACCCAGTGTCTACCGTAAAACCCAGTGTGTACCGTAAAACCCAGTGTGTACCGTACAATCCAGTGTGTACCGTATAACCCAGTGTGTACCGTACAATCCAGAATGTGTACCGTAAGACCCAGTGTGTACCGTAAAGTAAAACCCAGTGTGTACCGTAAAACCCAGTGTGTACCGTAAATACCACTGTGTACCGTAAAACCCAGTGTGTACCGTAAAACCCAGTGTGTACCGTAAAGTAAAACCCAGTGTGTACCGTAAAGCCCAGTGTGTACCGTAAAATCCCGTGTGTACGGTAAAACCCAGTGTGTACCGTAAGAGCCAGTGTGTACCGTAAAGTAAAACCCAGTGTGTACCGTAAAACCCAGTGTGTGCCGTAAAACCCAGTGTGTACCGTAAAGCCCAGTGTGTACCGTAAAACCCAGTGTGTACCGTATAACCCAGTGTGTACCGTACAATCCAGTGTGTACCGTATAACCCAGTGTGTACCGTACAATCCAGTGTGTACCGTAAAACCCAGTGTGTACCGTATAACCCAGTGTGTACCGTACAATCCAGTGTGTACCGTATAACCCAGTGTGTACCGTACAATCCAATGTATACCGTAAAACCCAGTGTGCGCCGTAAAACCCAATGTGTACCGTTTGACCCAGTGTGTACCGTAAAGTAAAACCCAGTGTGTACCGCAAAGTAAAACCCAGTGTGTACCGTAAGACCCAGTGTATACCGTAAAGTAAAACCCAGCGTGTACCGTAAAACCCAGTGTGTACCGTAAAACCCAGTGTGTACCGTACAATCCAGTGTGTACCGTATAACCCAGTGTGTACCGTACAATCCAGTGTGTACCGTAAAACCCAGTGTGTACCGTAAAACCCAGTGTGCGCCGTAAAACCCAATGTGTACCGTAAGACCCAGTGTGTACCATAAAGTAAAACCCAGTGTGTACCGTAAAACCCAGTGTGTACCGTAAATACCAGTGTGTACCGTATTACCCAGTGTGTACCGTAAAACCCAGTGTGTACCGTAAAGTAAAACCCAGTGATGGATTACGAGGCACAACATAAGCATATAGTGCGTCTGATGAATCCACATTTGAATTGGATTCGAAGTGTACTGACCAATTTGAAGGCATTTTGTATAAAACTGTAAAATGTGATTCAGCGACTATTGTTGTGTTCTGCAAAAGAGACATATTTAACATATTTGTGAATAAAATAAGATCTGACTTTGCTCTCGGGAATGATGAAAACCTGAAGTGTACTACACACATTAATAGTATGAAAACTAACATTTCAGTTGACATACATGCGTCAACTGTAACAGCTACTGGAGTTGGACACATGATCTGGAGATCTCATAGTTTAGTTAATAGTGCTAAAAAAGTTCTGTTCCAGTACTTAAACCAGGAAAATAAGCATGATAGCATTAACAGCTGTTACAAACAGGCATCACCAGTCCAGCCGAAACGATCTACTGATACAAAGCCACGCGTAGTCGGAAAAGGACATGTAAATCAATCTCAAGTAAATGCTGAAAATATCACAAAAATCAACAAGAATTTGCTGGAAATGCAGAATAATATTTTGTCTTTGCAAAAAGAACTATTAAAAGGAAGAGAATGTCATGGAGTGTTGCAAAATGCTAGTCCTGATAGTCCTGTCCAAAATAGTGAGCACACTAAGCATGCTTCTCAATCCTTACCAGCACAGAAACAGAGTGAAATATGCAAAGACACTCCGATTTACAAGATTGAGACAATTCAAGGGAACAGGCAAAATGTTCACATTAAGCATATAAATAATCAAACTCCTCTGACACACAATAGGGAAGAAATCAGACCAAGAAATAGTACTCGTAATGCTATGAGATCAAATACACTTATTATTGGATCTTCTATACTTCATGGTATTAACCCACAAGGACTTACACAAGGAACGCATAAACATTCAATAAGTGGCGCTGGCATTGATGACATAGCAGATGATATTTTACTGTATGATTTGTCAAGTTTTAGCACGGTTATCATCTACATAGGGGGTAATGATGTAGCCAGGGGTATGTCTGGTCAAATGTTCAAGGAGAAATATATGACCCTGTTAGAAAGCTTAAAAATCAGCAATCCAAAAATGGCCATTGTATTATGTACTCTTTGTCCTCGCGGAGATGTAGATGTGTTTCAGTTCAATGACTGCATTGAAGAACTTGCTGCAGAAGCTTGTATAAATTGCATAGACATGTGCCAAGCTTTCCGTGATAAGGATGGCAATCCCATCAATTAATTCTTTAACTTTAAGGATAACATCCACCTATCCCGATCTGGTATAAAAAGACTATTAGGTACAATAAATAACTTCACCCAGGTTTGTGGTGACTTTAATAGATGTGTATTTGTACCACGAAGAACATCGCTTGAAAATGGAAACAACAACTATGGCACCAGTGAAACGGACATATGGAAATCGACGTGGGCTAATCTAAATCAACATGGGGATACTCATAGACATCTTCAGTGGAAATTCTCGGGAAGGTGTTTTAACTGTGACCGTCTTGGCCACAAGGCCATACATTGCTATACGCAATAGAAATCAGGCCATGTTGCCAATGCTGACGTGTCTGGAAATGACTTTGATGTCACTACATCCAATATATTTAATCTTTTGCAAACAATATGTTCACAATGTGAATTATCAAACTGTATTTGTAATGCTTTAGAAATTAGTTTAGCTAATCATCCTGACTCGACCAACAGCTTTACTGGTATTGTAATTGATACCACAGACATCGGTCTGCATAAAAATGGCATGAATATCGGTCATTTAAATGTTCAAGGTCTTAATAATTTAGACAAATTTGAAGAGGTAAAGCTACTTATGACCTCTGATAAAAATAAAATTGATATTATGGGGCTGAGTGAAACAAAATTTAAAGATGATGTAAATACAAATGCTTATTTAATAAAAGGATTTTTACCTCCATTTCGTAGAGACCAAAATGACAGAAATGGTGGTGGCGGAATATTAGTTTATGTTAAAGATGGGTTAAATGTGAAACGCCGTTATGATTTAGAAACGCATGATATTGAGGTTGTTGTTCTTGAAATATATTGTAAATATTGTAAACCATTTTTTGTTTGCGATGTGTATAGGCATCCTCACTCTAAAATAGAGTGGAAAGACAGATTTGAATTGTTTATCGAAAATATGTTCTATGAAGATAAAGAAATAATTTTATTAGGTGATTTCAATAGAAACCTCACTGATTGTTATACAAATGATGAATGGGCACATTTTTATATCCCACTAGGTCTTACACAGTTAGTAACGGAACCTACTAGGGTAACTAGATCATCTGCATCTTTGATTGATCACATATATACTAACATGGAAGAAAACATTGCCAATATGTATGTACCAAAGCTTTCTATCAGTGATCATTACCCAGTATTATGTATGCATGAAACAATATCATATAGATCATTTAAAAACTTCAATGAGGAGTCCTTTTGCGAAGATTTACGTATTTCAGACTGGACCTTTGTTTATATATATGATGATCCAAATGAAATATTAAATATGTGGTGTAAACTATTTTAAAAAATTGTACATAAGCATATTCCAATAAAAACTCAGCGATTGAAACGGAAATATCAACCAGACTGGATAACAACAGAAATCTTAGATACTATGAAAGAACGCGATAAAATGAAGCAAGATAAATCAGAGCAAGGTGTTAATCAATATAAACTACTTAGAAACAAAGTGTCGGCAATGATTAATACAGCAAGGAAAGAGTCATGCGAAAGAAAAATAGAGTCTGGTAAAGATAACCCACGTACTGTCTGGAAGATTTTTAAAGAGTTTGGTTCAGGAAAATCAACACAATCTGTAAACAATATTAACTCAATATACCATCAAGGATCTGATTACTCTCAAAATGTTGAAATGGCAAATATATTTAATGAATTATTTGTCAATGTTGCATCTAATATCAAAGATCCAGTCCCTGATCACTTAAACTTTGACTATATAAAAGATTGTATTAATGAACATGTACCTGTTGATGTAGTGTTTGAAATACCAGAAGTTACACAGAGTAATATCAGAAAACAATTACTGGAACTTAATGTTTCTAAAGCTACTGGAATCGATAATGTTGGACCAAAGCTGTTAAAACTTTCAGCTGATATCATTGTACAACATTTAACTGTTATAATAAATAAGAGTTTGAAAACATCAACTTTCCCTGAAGCTTGGAAATTTGCAAAAGTCAAACCATTATTCAAAAGTGGAAAAACCAATGACGTCAATAACTATAGACCTATTTCAATTTTACCATCTTTGTCGAAACTTTTTTGAAAGACACGTGCATAAATCGCTGCAGACTTTTTTGGATCACTTCAATTTACTTAACAAAACACAAAGTGGTTTCAGAACTGGCCACTCAACTGAATCAGCTTTACTTTATATGATAGATAAATGGATTCGAGCAATGAATGAGGGAAAATTGATTGGAATTGTAATGGTCGATTTTCGAAAAGCTTTTGATCTTATCGATCATACTGTTTTGTTAAAGAAATTATCATTATACAAATGTAGCAACAATACTTTGAAGCTTTTTCAATCATATCTTTGTGATAGAAAGCAAACTGTTTCTATAAATGACGTTTTATCTGAAAATAGAACTGTTAATTGTGGAGTCCTGCAGGGCTCAATATGAGGACTTCTTTTATTCTTACTTTTTATCAATGACTTACCACTAATGTTTTCAAATAAAATCACCGGTAGCGATTTATATGCAGATGATACTACATTATATGATATCCATAATAAGAAAGAAGTGTTAGAAACAAGATTACAACAAGCTTTGGAAGACTTGAAACACTGGTGTTTCCAAAATGGAATGAAGATTAATACAGACAAAACGAAAGTTCTATTTATGATGACAGCCCAGTGAAAATGTGCTTTCCCTAACCCTACACTCTCTCTTAAATATGAAAATATATTATTGAAAACCAGCAAATCAGAGAAGTTGCTTGGAGTACACATTCAGGATTCATTAAAATGGGACTCACATATCAAATATATTGTGAAAAAGATTTCAACTAACATTTTGGCTATTAGGTAAAATACGGTATATTGTGAATCTGAACTACAGAATACTTTATTACAAGGCATATATCCAACCACATTTTGATTATTGTTGTATCATATGGGGAAACACCACACAACAAAATATCAACACATTGTTAAGATTGCAGAGACGAGCTTGTAAATTCATTCTGGGCCAAGATTATATTTCTTTGCGTGAATCAATGTCTGAAATTAATATAATGACTTTTGACCAACGGATTATTTTTCAAAAAGCAGTAACAATGTACAAAATTATGAACAATCTTGTACCAAATTATTTGAATGAACATTTTCAATTAAGACATTGCAATTCAGTTACTTCAGATATGACATTGAGAAATGTTTCAAATATGGATCTCTATATTCCAAGACCTAGATGTGAAATGTATAAGAAATCATTAGAATATATCCAAAGATATGGAATTGTCTACCATTTGAAATTAAGACATCCAGATCTTTAAATATATTCAAGACAAAATGTAAAGTATGGATACAACGTTTTAATTGGTAGACACTAGACAGTTATTTATATATAATGATTGTAAATCAATATGCTTATGTCGTTTTGTATTTCTATCAAAGTACCTGATTTACTTAGGCTGTTGTTTAAGTTACATTGTACAACATTATGCATGTATATTGTACGGCATAACTATGTTATAATTATTGTGTATGTACATTTATTCTATAGTGTTAACACATTGAAGAGAGCCCTAAGGAGGATTAGTTCAAAACCAATTAGGTCACCCTCTATAAATAAAGAAATCTATCTCTATCTATCTGTGTACCGTAAAACCCAATGTGTACCGTAAAATCCAGTGTGTACCGTAAAACCCAGTGTGTACCGTAAGACCCAGTGTGTACCGTAAAGTAAAACCCAGTGTGTACCGTAAATCCCAGTGTGTACGGTAAAACCCAATGTGTACCGTAAATACCAGTGTGTACCGTAAATACCAGTGTGTACCGTAAAACCCAGTGTGTACCGTAATACCCAGTGTGTACCGTAAAACCCAGTGTGTACCGTAAGGTAAAACCCAGTGTAGACCGTAAAACCCAGTGTGTACCGTAAAACCCAGTGTGTACCGTAAAATCCAGTGTGTACCGTAAATCCCAGTGTGTACCGTAAGGTAAAACCCAGTGTGTACCGTAAAATCCAGTGTGTACCGTAAAACCCAGTGTGTACCGTAAGGTAAAACCCAGTGTGTACCGTAAAATCCAGTGTGTACCGTAAATCCCAGTGTGTACCGTAAAACCCAGTGTGTACCGTAAAACCCAGTGTGTACCGTAAGACCCAGTGTGTACCGTAAAGTAAAACCCAGTGTGTACCGTAAAATCCAGTGTGTACCGTAAATACCAGTGTGTACCGTAAAACCCAGTGTGTACCGTAATACCCAGTGTGTACCGTAAAACCCAGTGTGTACCGTAAAACCCAGTGTGCGCCGTAAGAGCCAGTGTGTACCGTAATACCCAGTGTGTACCGTAAAACCCAGTGTGTACCGTAAAACCTAGTGTGCGCCGTAATACCCAGTGTGTACCGTAATACCCAGTGTGTACCGTAAAACCTAGTGTGCGCCGTAATACCCAGTGTGTACCGTAAAACCTAGTGTGCGCCGTAAGAGCCAGTGTGTACCGTAATACCCAGTGTGCGCCGTAAGAGCCAGTGTGTACCGTAAGACCCATTGTGTACCGTAAAACCCGGTGTGTACCGTAAAACCCGGTGTGTACCGTAAGACCCAGTGTGTAATGTAAAACCTAAATTACACATACATTGACAACACTACATTTACTATTTATGCTAAATAATAATGCTATGTGTTGCTGTGTATTTTGCTATAATAAATCAGGGTATGTAACTTACCATTTTTTCAAATCAAAACCCAGTGTGTACCGTAAAACCCAGTGTGTACCGTAAAATCCAGTGTGTACCGTAAATCCCAGTGTGTACCGTAAGGTAAAACCCAGTGTGTACCGTAAAATCCAGTGTGTACCGTAAAACCCAGTGTGTACCGTAAGGTAAAACCCAGTGTGTACCGTAAAATCCAGTGTGTACCGTAAATCCCAGTGTGTACCGTAAAACCCAGTGTGTACCGTAAAACCCAGTGTGTACCGTAAGACCCAGTGTGTACCGTAAAGTAAAACCCAGTGTGTACCGTAAAATCCAGTGTGTACCGTAAATACCAGTGTGTACCGTAAAACCCAGTGTGTACCGTAATACCCAGTGTGTACCGTAAAACCCAGTGTGTACCGTAAAACCCAGTGTGCGCCGTAAGAGCCAGTGTGTACCGTAATACCCAGTGTGTACCGTAAAACCCAGTGTGTACCGTAAAACCTAGTGTGCGCCGTAATACCCAGTGTGTACCGTAATACCCAGTGTGTACCGTAAAACCTAGTGTGCGCCGTAATACCCAGTGTGTACCGTAAAACCTAGTGTGCGCCGTAAGAGCCAGTGTGTACCGTAATACCCAGTGTGCGCCGTAAGAGCCAGTGTGTACCGTAAGACCCATTGTGTACCGTAAAACCCGGTGTGTACCGTAAAACCCGGTGTGTACCGTAAGACCCAGTGTGTAATGTAAAACCTAAATTACACATACATTGACAACACTACATTTACTATTTATGCTAAATAATAATGCTATGTGTTGCTGTGTATTTTGCTATAATAAATCAGGGTATGTAACTTACCATTTTTTCAAATCAAATTCATGACGTCATCATATCCATAATTCACCAACTTTTGTTATACTGTTTTCTTATATCTTCAACAATATACCACAACTTACAACTCTTATTGCGATGTTTTAAATGTAGCAATTTCCGTGGTTTGTTTTTAATTTTTACATTTTATGTACATATCCAGTTCGTTTCTAATTATTGTATGATTGCATTATTGTGAATCAAATGTTTTGTATTCCGTAATTATTATTTGATTTCAGCAATATGTTAATGCAGCATTTCCGTGGATTTCAGCAATATGTTAATGCAGCATTTCCGTGGATTTCAGCAATATGTTAATGCAGCATTTCCGTGGATTTCCGTGGATTTCAGCAATTTGTTAATGCAGCATTTCCGTGGATTTCAGCAATTTGTTAATGCAGCATTTCCGTGGATTTCAGCAATATGTTAATGCAGCATTTCTGTGGATTTCAGCAATATGTTAATGCAGCATTTCCGTGGATTTCAGCAATTTGTTAATGCAGCATTTCCGTGGATTTCAGGAATATGTTAATGCAGAATTTCCGTGGATTTCAGGAATATGTTAATGCAGCATTCCCATGGATTTCAGCAATATGTTAATGCAACATTTCCGTGAATTTCAGCAATATGTTAATGCAGCATTTCCGTGGATTTGTTTATAACTTATAGTAGCAATAGTTTCTCTAAAATTTCCGCACGTGTTAATGTTTAATTTTAATGTGTACAGATTTGTCTGTAACTGCCGAATATAGTGTTCACAAATGTCGGCTGTCGTAGATAATTGACCATGATCACATGTCATATGCGTCGTATTCACAATTTGGCAAAGTGATTACGGAAAAAGGCGTTTTATTATTTTGGCTACATATTTGATGCGGTTGGTGCGGCATCCTAGAGCGATGCATGGTGCGTGTTGACAGCGTCGTCAACGTAAACACTGGTTATACTACCTTTTAATCGCAAAGCTTTGGAACATAAATTTGGAAACCATGAGTGTCCGTATTTATTAACATACCTCATTAGGAATGTATAGATACAATACGTGGAAGTCGTGATAGCGCAGTGGATGCGCGTTCGCTTCATGTGCGAAAGGTCCGGAGTTCGAGCCCCGCTGGAGCCGTTACGAGTGTGCCCTTAGGCAAGGCATTTAAACTCCACATTGCCTCTTCTCTCTCCTTCGTGGCGATGGATTTCCATCAGGAATGAGGTCTCGAGAGTGATTAACATAAGTTGAAAGAACTTGATTCGCAATCGAGCTAAAATAAATTTGTATAAACTAGATACAATACAATACACACAATACAATACAATACATTTATTGCATAAAACAGTATACATGTTTGTAGCAATGAGAGACATCGGTCAGGTTCTTCCCCTGAATACTCCCTAAATGTAGATAGTCATATTAAGTGTGTCCTCTGTTTTTATCGTTGTTTCCTTTGCACAACACGCTAGCAACTTTATTCCACTATCGCTTCTTAAGATTATTAAATTACTATATCTCGACAGATCTCCTACAGTATATGCAATGGGTACCTATTTGTAAAACAATGCTATCAGTTAATTAACACCATTTTGATAAAATCACAATTATCATACCGCAACATCTGGTTAGGGAACAACAGTAAAATCAGAGGATTCTAACTAAAAAGACCTATTCACATTTTGGAATAAATCAGACTTTATTCTCCCAAGGGAGGTAATAGAAAATTAGAGATGTCTCTCATTGCCGATTCTTTCCCAGATATAGATGTATCATAAAGCTGTTTAAAGATGGAACATGTGTTCAAGAAATTGTTCAAATACACCGTCTGTTGAAAGTCCAGGAAAGGCATGTATATAGAATCCACACAAGCGGGCTATTTTTCGTTTAATTAATGAAATATCACATTTTATAAACACCCGACACAATTTAGAATCTATCGCCGTACACTCAAACTATTTAAATGCAGTGTTTCTAGATTATTTTGGAGTGTCCACGGACCGATATAGTTCGTATATCAAAGCCGGGTTCACCACCGGCATCTTTGGCTGGGTACTAGTAAATGTTGCACATATTCAGAAGCGTATGTTATTGCCTCTTCTATGAGAGACATCGGTGAGTTACTGCCCCTGAATACTCCCTGAAAGTAGATAGGTCATATTAAATGTTCCTCTCTATGAAAGACATCGGTGGGTTACTCCCCCTTAATACTCCCTAAAAGTAGATAGGTCATATTAAGTGTTTCCCTCTATGAAAGACATCGATGAGTTACTGCCCCTGAATACTCTCTGAAATTAGATAGGTCATATTAAGTGTTTCCCTCTATGAAAGACATCGATGAGTTACTGCCCCTGAATACTCTCTGACAGTAGATAGGTCATATTAAGTGTTTCCCTCTATGAAAGACATCGGTGAGTTACTGCCCCTGAATACTCTCTGAAAGTAGATAAGTCATATTAAGTGTTCCTCTCTATCATCGAGGCACATGTCATGCACACGCGATTGGAAGCAAGAACTGTGTATATGAAATTAGCAACTGGTGATAAACATATGTTAATTGCCATCTGCAAGGTAAGGGAATTGTGTCTTCATTTTCAAATGAATAATATTTTATCACAATATATTGCAAAGGGTACGATGAGCTGGATTGTACACATAGATGACTACAACAGATGATGCAGCCACACATTCTGCAAATAGTGTATAGAATCTGAATTCCTGATATCGTCACAAAATAATTCGATTTATGTGATACTAAAATATTTGTGAAAACTTCCAGTCTTTTGGGACGTGCAGTAATAACGGTTTTTTACGATGCGAAGCTTTGAACACAATATGGCATCTATGCTCCCATATATATGAAATCAACAACATTGTATCAGATTCGGCAATCAGCATTTGATAGTCGTATACTCCCGCATTTACATTCTATCTGTCAAGTCAAGTCAAAAGTCAAGTCAAAACACATTTTATTCTCTCATTTCACATGTTGTATACATGAAAGAATGAGGCTTACGATAACAAATATTTTCGAGGCTTGAATAACATGATATGTCGGATCACATTTATCATATAAAAAAAAACTTTGGAATTTGGGAAAGTATAAAGTAGAATGACGTCGCCACCTTCCTCGGCCACTTCCATTATATTGTCACTAGCCATAAAACAATTAGGAATGATCGAGATCTTTACAAATATAATCGTTCCATGCACAAACACTGGTACTGTATGAGATTGTGAGTGCCCGGATGTTAACAACACGCATTGTATAGCAGATGCATTATGTGCAACGTGCGCCAGACAGACGGATCGGTAGTCCAGTGGTAACACGCTGGACTGGTAATCCAGTGATCGCAGGTTCGATCCCCCGTCTGACCCTAATAAAATTAACAGTCTTTCAGATGGGACGTTAAACCGAGGTCTCGTGTCGGTGCTTTACGCCGTGCACGTAAAAGAACCAGAGGAGACTCTGGAATGGGTCTCTGTCTGTATCATTGCACTATCCTCCAAAATCTAAAATAACTAATCTCTTCAGGAGGCGTCGCTCATATGGACAACAAGTAGCGACGATAAATAAACGTAAAACACAAGACACACGTGCGCCAGTCTATGTTTCTTACTCCAGGTTTCTGTTCATTTGTAAGAGTGGTGCATGGTTACGGCCACCATTATAACACACAGTGCCATTAGATTTCCCCCAAACAATAGTTTTCAACAGACTGGCCTTTGAGCCACAGGAACATGTCAAATTCCAATGTGGTTGGCCGATTGCGTTTTATTTTATTTCCCACTAAAGGCTAACTAATCCACCTACTCTGAAGTGGTGAATGTCGCACTGACACCTGCATTTATAATATGCTGTTTAGTTGTCACCAAATAGTCTGCAAATATTTTAAAATATTCCAAACTGCAGGTCATAATATATTGTATTTTAATATTTAGAAGTGTAAATTTCACTATTGCTGACAATACATACTCGGCCAATCAGTTCATGTATCAATAACTCTTAAGAGCTTCCCTACACCTTTTTCAACCAATCCCAGACCACTATATCAATAATACCGTCTGACCTTAACTAACCTGCGACAAGTCACCGCCACACCAAGATACCAAATTGGTAACATCAACATCCGAGTAAAGATCGTTCGATACATAACAAGTACATGCGTATATTATGGTGCGCCGTTTTTACTATTTATTCAGCATTTATGGATATCCATAATTCTATTGCTTGGAATTATCGATATCCATATATCGAATTATGGATATCCAATAATTGAAATATGGATATCCAAAAATCGAATTATGGATATCTATAAATACTGAATAAAATAGTAAAACGGCGCCCCATATGTGTGTACGTTACCTGTTTGACAAATGTCACCTCCGTAACCGAAAGCACAAAGAGAGTTATGGAACAACAGTTCGCTCCCCCCCCCCGCCTACAGCTACCTCCGTTCATGCAAGGCCACGTCTGGACTCGTACTCCCTCTAAACTACATAATGTCTGCTTTTAACTATAGCTTTGTAGATTCTTTTATCTTTTTTAACTTGCACATACCATTTTAGATTGCACCTGCCAATCATGATGGTGAATGATTGATTGTTCTGCAGTAACAAATTGAAGTTGTATGCTTGATTACTGCCACCGTGGTCCCTCTCCACAAGTAAAGAAACTAATACACGAAAACAATAAAATATGAAATAGTATAGCATATGTAACGGTATGTATATTAACCCAATATGTGAGGTGATATGTAGGCAGCCCGGTTAGCTCAGTCGGTAGAGCAATTTCCATGTAAGCGAGAGATCCCGGGTTCGAGTCCCGGACTGGCTGCATGTTTTTCTCACCTGGGTTACACATTCCCCCCGTTTGAAAACGTTACATTATAAACTCCGAGAAATATTTCACAATGTATCTCTATCCCTATGGAAATTCATGGAAGAATTCCAATTTGGTGTGGGAGTATGTAACGGTATGTATATTAACCCGATATGTAGGCAGCCCTAATAGCTCAGTCGATAGAGCAATCGCCCTGTAAGCGAGAGGTCCCGGGTTCGAGTCCCGGACTGGCTGCCTGTTTTTCTCACCTAGGTTACACATATATTTAAATTTGTCGAGATCACAGGGATTCGACACGTTTGGGGGGTACTAGTATATATATTTAAGTACAGGGATTCTACTCTGTGGGATGTCAGATTTCGCATCGATCAGTAAAATGGCCCTATCTGAAACAATTTTGAACAAATCTGTCCAAATATAACGCCTATCCCGAGTCTTTATATTGTTCTTCAAATAAAACACAACTTTAAGCTGCATGCATGTATACTTTGCAAACAATTGCCACAGACATTGGCCATAGCAGGTCACATTTCCATACTAGGATACGGGTTGTCAGCAACAACAAAAAAATCTTCGACGGGAGAGTTTTAACAGTGAATAACATTATCAATAAAATGTGTTTCCACTAACGTGTAGGTTTATTCGGTAAAAATGTACGTCAAAAAGAGATTTCGTAGAATTTTTCAATTTGTTTTGAAAATTTCTCAAGCGGCGCAGTTCGCGTTGAAACGAGCGTTCTGATTGGATTATTAGAATGTAACTAGATGGGGTTTTTTATTATGAAGAATAATCATAATCCAATCAGAACGCTCGTTTCAACGCGAACAAATTGAAAAATTCTACGAAATCTCATTTTGGCGTACATTTTTACCGAATAGTGTTATCTAACCTTTGGTTCCAGGAATACTTTTCTGAAAATTCTCAAGTGCAACTAGCTCTAACTAGCAGCTTGTGTGAATTGGCTGAAGCATGTATAGGTGACCTTGTTGACAGAACAGCTATTCAAAATGCCCACAAAGGATTGATGGTACAGATAGAAAGCATAAATATAGAGAAACAGTTGGATGATTTTGACAAGAGCAATGACGCATGTCCTATGTATAGATGGATTCGTATATACATGCGCCAAGTCCAGACACTTCTGAATTTCCATCGATCTGTCAAGGATCCCAACTTACCATTGTATTTAGCATCTTTGGAAAAACTTTCCACATACTTTTTTGCCTACAACAGACTAGATTATGCTCAGAATATTGTGGAATTCACTTCATGTGCATATTCAGCTAAAGATACTGACCCTGATATATGGAACATGCTCATGGCAGGTGAGTTTGCTGTGACAACGAAGAAAACCTCATTCACAAGTGTTGGTGTAGACCAAACGCAGGAACAAGAAAATAAGATCCGGAAAGGAGAAGGTGGTCTAGGAGTGATTACCAATAAGCCAGCAACCTTAATGAAGTACTGTCTTGCTGCTCCTGAATTAGGCTGTCTGTCTCAAGAAACCAGAGACATGCTACGAGTGTCTGAGTTTCCACACAGTCCTGATCACCACCTCTCTTCACATACTATAGTAGAACGGCAGGACAAGAATATAGAATCCCTTAAGCTGGTCTTAGAGCCAATGAAGCTATTCAAAGACAAAGGAGCACATCTATTTAACTGTATAAGCAAGAAAGTGTTGGGAAAAGAAACACAGGAAAGTGTTCTTAACTTAGAGGTTCGTGGAGAAAATGCAAAGGAATCCTTTGTTGAAAACAGTATACGTGGAGACCGTATACGTGGAGACAGTAAACTTGTGGGACCGTATGACCAAACTGAAATATAAAAACTGGGTTAATCTGTCCAAGAAGATAACTATCAAAAGTAACACCAAAGAGTATCAGCTAAAGTCAATCTATTACATCCAACATCAACAAGAACTATCTCATTATAGATGACATGGCAGTTGTTCAGGCGTTGGTGCATGCAGTCACATTTATGTCCTGTGAAGATCTTGGCAAAACTTTTGCTAATAATATTGATGCCATGCTAAATGAATACACTGGTGGACGCATTTTTGACAATTATGCCAAGAAATTACAAATCGAGGACAACATCAGATACGGGAAGGATTGCCCTAGTGAAGACCTATATATTGAGATGTCCACTCCTATAAAGGACAAAACAAAGTTTCTGTCTAGCAAGAAGACTAAAGATCAGCTTACCTTCTTGTTAGCTGAGAAAGCAATAGCACTGTGTAAGAAGCCAGTAGTTACAGCAACTTGCATGAACGTCCTTACCAACTTATCAAAGTACCACCCAACCACAGACAACAGCACACACAAGGAAGCAGACACTCTCATGATGATACATGCATTGAAGGTGGTGAATGAAGAAAGTGGTAATGATGTTGATTTCTTTACACAGGACATAGACTGTGGGTCCTCATTTTACGAAGACTAAATCTGTTGGGTTTAAAGTCTGGTATTGTAACGGGCACCAGTGAAAATCGAAGAAGAGTAGACCTAGAAGCAATTTATACAAAATTAGGGTCAGAAAAGGCAGCTGCTTTGCCTGGGTTCCATGCCATCACTGGAACAGACACAACAGGACATATTAGTAGAGTTGGAAAGAAAATAGGACTGAAGATGTTTATGAAGGCTCCTTAACATATTATTGAAGCACTTTCACAACTTGGAGAAGGTGATACACCACAGGAAGATGTGATTACTGGGTGCAAAGAGTTTCTTTGTATGCTTGGAAGCACAAAGAATGTTTCTGGTAGTGATCATGGTTCCCTGAGGTTGCAGAAGTACAGACGACGTTCTGCAAATGAAGGCATTGATCGGCTTCCACAAAATGATGGTGATTGGCTTCAACATATATTGCGCTCTCACCTTCAAGCAAATATATGGGCTCAGGATAGAGTACTTGATCCAACACTTGATCCATGTAACCTAGGTTGGATGCAAGACAATGACAGGCCCCAGCAGCAGTCGTAGAACTACTAAAGTGCAACTGTAATGTTAGCCAGTGTTCTGGTAGATGTACATGTAAACAGAACAATCTGGTGTTGTTGTTGGCTGTGTGTTTCTGTGTCTGTATGCATGTTAGCAGGGATAACCTGGTGTTGTTTTTGGCTGTGTTTCTGTGTCTGTATGCATGTTAGCAGGATAAACTGGTGTTGTTGTTGGCTGTGTGTTTCTGTGTCTGTATGCATGTTAGCAGGATAAACTGGTGTTGTTGTTGGCTGTGTGTTTCTGTATGCATGTTAGCAGGATAAACTGGTGTTGTTGTTGGCTGTGTGTTTCTGTATGCATGTTAGCAGGATAAACTGGTGTTGTTGTTGGCTGTGTGTTTCTGTGTCTGTATGCATGTTAGCAGGATAAACTGGTGTTGTTGTTGGCTGTGTGTTTCTGTGTTTCTGTATGCATGTTAGCAGGATAACCTGGTTTTAATAATTTTTCATTTTGGAGACAAAAGTAAAATAAAAAAATATTTGCAATTATTGTGTGTATTGATATACTAATATGTTACATATGACTATTAACCATAATTACATGTATATCTGTAACTACAAATATAAAATATGCATAGATTACAATAATCCTAAATCATAATGTTTCTATGTTCGATTATTTAAATTTGGTAAGATTTGTATGTGTTTTCATGTAATAGATCTATTTATCACACAGCTTGTATTCAGTGTAATACAGTCATCTCATGATTTCTTATATGTACACACACGTGTAATAACACCTCGAATGATTCTGATTGGTTAAGAGAATAATCCTTATAATTTGTAAATAAAACTTTAAATTATGCATATTTCTATTTGAATTGGTACATAACATTAATGGTAAGACAAACTACAATTTAAAAGAAATCGTGACGCAATTATAATGCTGTTTAAAACATAAATATAACGCTGCTTGTGGTAATGACAATTTGCGCCAAAATGAAAGCAGTGTTATTTTGTGCAAAAATACGATTAAAACCCAATATGGTAATGTGATAAAAATGATCTTGCACACGTGGTGGTGACTTCATACCATATTTTATGAAACATGTTTTAGAAATGTGCTATTAATCTCGTAGAGCGGCGTGAATGCAAAATGTACCCTCCATACTTGCCTATAAGACGACTCCTCTACCTTGGTCATGAAATCTTTGGGTTTTGGCATGCACTCTCAGGCAAGATTGGTTGATAAAATGGACACCAGACAAAGTATAAATTGCATGTTTGGCCACTGCAAGTTGAAGATATTTTCAGTGTCCGAGTGCTTTTTTTTCTACAACGTAATTATAGATAACACTCAATACATTTAAATAAAAAAACATTGTAAAAAAATTCATTCTTTTTTTAGCACTCACTTACAAGACGAGAAGTTACATTGGGCGTCTTATGGCGGAGTATGTACGGTACACGTCGTTATAATTTTCTGCAGCAAACGTCTTTAAGTTCACATTCCTGTTCAAAATACCTTAAAGCGACATTACATCACAAAAAGCAAATCAAATGCATTTTTTCATGTATAAATGCATTGCTACTACAAATTCTTCCGAATACATTCGAACACTAACAAAGTAACATTGAATCTATAAACAGTGTTTTTGTGGATTGAAAGTATGGTTTCATATAACGGTCATCCATGCTCCTGAATTGACGTTAGTTTTGTCATCGCAGTCAATACTAGACGCGAGATAATGTCGTTTAGAGATAATTTAACTAAGAATTGTCTACAAATAAATAGGCACAAACGTGAGATATAACGGTACATATGTACCAATCGTGTTATTCAGGATACACTAGTCGTATTACGCATGGATGTTTACATTGTTTTGTTATATCAACAAACCGCGTATACGACGTTTGTTTATTAGTTTAAATACTCAGTATTTGAGGCAAATATTTGGGGGGGAAATATACCATATTATAGGAAAATACATTCTGTAGAAATTTGTGTTTTCACTGATGTAGTGTCGCTTTAAGTTCACATTCCTGTTCCAAAATTATTCAATGAATAATAGTGTTTTCTCAGTAAAAGAAATCTCCATTTTACACAGCTTTGAAACAGTGAAAGATGGCATTTTCACTGCCACTGGTTGTGCTTTGTATTCCTGCGCGGTTAGATGTACTTTTGTATTTTAGATGCCTATAATTTAGATGTAAGTACTGGGTAATATATTCTAATGAATTTATTTATTCTGTAGTTTTTAATTTTGACAGCAAACAGAAACTAACTTGAAAATCATACAGGAGCGATTTCTTATTACGGACGTTCACACTAACAGAAGTGGCTGTGCGGTTGTGTCATGTAGTACAACGAGGCTCCAGACAGAGCAGTTAAAATGAACAAAATTTGAAAAAAAAATTATATTAGCCAAAGCCATTGGAAATCATAAAGAAAGAAATTTGTGTTTATTATTGTAAGATAGAATTTTATTTCATCTTGTATATATATACGTATTTCCAATCATATATACCGGTATACAAATTTCCGTGATCACTCGATGAAATAGGATCCTATCTTACACTAATTGGTTATGTGACTATTAGCTTATAGGACCACTATTTTGAGTGGCAACCTTACCCGGTCAGCTAACAAAACGATTTATATACCAAAATGTTTGTAAATGTCTGAAGTTTGTCACACATGCGGCATAAATTGTGACGTATATTCTTACACATGAATACAAAAATATGAAATAAAATCACAAAATGTAAACTTCAGGACCATTTATAGTCATTTAAGTGGTCTATCCATTTATGACAGCCATTTTGGACGCCATCTTGGATTTCTCCAAACACCACGATTTATGCCAATTTATGCCGCATGTGTGACAAACTTCAGACATTTACAAACATTTTGGTATATAAATCGTTTTCTTAGCTGACCGGGTAAGGTTGAACATTTCGTATAGCCTGAAAGTCAGCAGCTAACCACATCATGTTATTGTAATTTCACTCGCTACAAAACGAATATTGGAGATGAAATCGTAAAATGTCAAGGCAAAAAACAGAAGCGTTAAGGCCAAGTATCACAGTTAGATAGTTCCGTATCAACAAGTATTATTCAAACATCTCAAATCAGTATTGAACAAATTGTACTTGGTCTTTTTCCACTGAATTTTGAGACATTATTTCTTGAACAGACAAACTGGAGAAATGATTTCTCAAATGTTTTAACCCTTTCTCTGTAACTTGTCTCCTGTTCTTCTCTTCCTTCAGTTCTTTCTCCAGTTGTTTAACGTGTTCTTTCAGATCGTGTATAGCTTTTCTACACTGAGTTCTGATCATATCTTCAGCAGCTAACTTTTCTGCTAAAGCTTCCTTCCTCATTGAATCTAGTTTAATTTGAATCCTACCTCTCTCCATTCTTTCCCGATCCGTTTCAACACGATTATCATGCAGTTCTTTTGCCATATCAGACTGATCTAGTTTAACTTCCTTGAATACGTCTTCCATTGCTCCTACTTTAGCAGTTAAATACATCACTTCATCATTCAAACTGCCTACATTAATATGTAGACGTTTGTTGGCATTTCTAGCTTCAGTTAGTTTACGTTTCTGAGCTTCTAAGACCTTCTGTTGTTTGTCTGTCAATGCTTCAAGTTCTTCATTTCTTTTGAGAGTTTCTCTGACGTATACCATGGCATCAATACTCTGTTGTTTGAGAGCTTTGTATGCTCCCCGTAGCACACTTATCTCACCAGTGTCCCAGATACAGGACTCATTGAGATCTACGGTGATTTTTCCAGGTCCAACATTACTCTCCACAGTTGCTGAAATCACATAAAATGTACTGGATACATGCAGCTCAGGTGAGAAAAAATATGCACCAAGTCTGGGACTCGAACCCAGGGCCTCGCTTACAGTGTGAATGCTCTACCAACTGAGCTAACCAGGCTGCCTACAGACCAACTTACTTAACAGGTTAATACACACACAGTTACATACTCCACCACCAAATTGGAATTATTTCATGAATTTCCATCGGTATCGCAACACAGAGGGGACATGACTAACCCAGGTGAGAAAAATATGCACAAAGTCTGGGACTCGAACACAGTGCTCTCGATTACAGGGCGAATGCTCTACCAACTAAGCTAACAGTGTTGCCTACATACAATCTCACATAATGAGTTAATATACACACCGGTACATGTAACATATGTAACAGGTGAAAGAACATTGAATGAAACAGCAGTAATTTTACAATCATTTTTATATACATGTTGCACTGCAGATAATAATGAAATAGCCTGGTTGATAAGTCTATGTAAACTATGTGTCTCCTAACGTGGGTTCAAATATAACTTATTATAGAAGAGATCCACTCTGTTAATGCTACATGCAAAATATCAAAGCTCTAGGCAACTCAGGGTTCATTCTAGGTCAGAATTGTTGGGAGAAGTGAGAAAGCACCTGATCGCTTCCTTAAATGGTGTTCTTTAATATACTTCTGCAAAATAGGGTTAAAATGTACAGTACAACCATTAAATACAACATTTGAATAGAAGGAGTGCTTTATAATGGGCCAGTGTATCTTACTAGACACAATTTTGTTTGAAAATCCTAAAAAAAGGGAAGAAGGGAGAAGTGGGGCCCCCAGAGGGCGAAGTCAGGGTCCCTAGGGCGAAAATGTTGTCCACATTGCCCTCTAGAATGATCCCTGGGCATTGTAGTTTCTGAGACTACTACAACTTTTTAAACAGCTATACTTAGCCTGGAAACAGGAGTCGATATATTTTGCCTGGTCAGTCAAATAAATTTATTTTAACACCGACACTATTATTTGGGCCGTATTGAGTTTCTGATCATATCAACACCTGGGGAAACTTTGGGGATTGTCCGTGTAAATATTGTTTGAAGCAAAATGTTGATATTGGATGGCGCAAAACACTGTTTAAGTGAGCTAAAGCACTGTACCTGGTCTGGACAGAGATTGGAGCTGTGTTTTGTCTCTTTCTTTCACCGATGGCCTCATCCTCTGTTCTCTCTGCTCCTTCCTCATTTCTTCATCCAGCACCGTCATCATGTGTACCTTCTCATATATCTGGGAACAAAACATACACGAGGCTGACAAAGTGTATGAACTTCCTGATTCAAGCTAAACAAGCAAATTCGATAAATTGATATTGCCACGCCAAACTGGAGCTGGACGGACAAATATGGGGAGTTTTAGTCAGTTAAAGGGCAACAACTCTGGTGGTACTGCAAAAAGTGGACGTGCACACCACACTATGGTGATACATACCGTCGGTTAATGAGAAATGGCTCCGGATGGACAACGACAAAATAATACACCGTGCCTCGGGATTACAAAAGACAACAGCGCTCGTCATACTAAACTGAAATGTATTTGTAAATAAATGTTCTCATTCTTGCCATGTTTTACTTCTTGACAATTCTAGAGTGGATGATCTGCCTAGCACCGTCCTCTTTAAAAAATTTATTTAAAACATTTTTTATATATATACAATCGAACTTCGTTGCCTCGAACTCGGTTAACTAGAACACCTCCGTTTGCTCGAATACGCCGTCTGGTAATAAGCTCTATATAATGCATATTGTTCTGCCGTCAATGATTCAAACACGGATAACTGGAACTCTCGAACAAGATCACTGGTCCCACGAAATCAAATACTACTTCAATTAACACCTTTGGGTCGCACACAATCAGCCAAGTGTCTCGGAAAATGTACACAAAAGTTTTCTCACCTACCAATTACTATTCTATCGTTAATTACTGTCACTGATGGCAGGTTTTTATCCCTATTTTAATACTTTAATAAACATAATACGGCAAAGCAGACGACAATCCGTGACTGCTTTAGCCCTTTCCCTCATAGAAGCACCTCTTGATGCCATTACCAATACGACATACATTGACAATGGAGTAGCCAAACCAATGTTCATAATAAAGACCAGAATCTCATGTAGTTCCAGTAATATATATGGAGGTGCGATAGATATGGCGACTACTTATCCACTGCATGATAGCTAAATGGCTGTCATTTGTATGGAGATATAATAGTATATTAACCTAAATCTCTATGAAGGAAAGGGTTAAATGGCTGTCGTTTGTATGGAGATATAATAGTATATTAACCTAAATCTCTATGGAGGAAAGGGTTAAATGGCTGTCGTTTGTATGGAGATATAATAGTATATTAACCTAAATCTCTATGAAGGAAAGGGTTAAGAAGTAAGCAATTAACACTTGTATGCTGTCATTACCTACTATAGACACGTTATATTTTTAGAAAGCATAACTCTACCTGACATGACATTATATGTAGATTTAAACCATTCGTCATTGAATTACATGTACATAACACATTTACCAAAGTATCGATATTCTTAGAGAACATAATTATGAAACGCCATCGTATAAACACGTATTTGTATCAAATCATCAAAGAAGAACATATTGGATGTCTTGCATAGACCAGCATACAACAGTAAGCTCCTAATACACGTAATTTCTAAATCTCATAGGTCACTCCAGACTGACTATCCTTGACTCGAACCACCCATGACTCGAACCATTATCCAATACCTTTCTAACAGCCTCTGGATCATGTACGGAGATGTGTTTCACTCGAGGTTTATGCTTCGGTTCCTCCTCATTAGAGACCAGGTCTTCAATCGTACCACCAAACGTAGGCTCAAACAGATCACCCACCCAATCATGCCACTTAGATGTGGTGCCAGGTTCGTTGTTAGATGACTGGTCCATAACTTCTGTAAAATACAATAGATTCACAGAATTACATGTATGCGATGAATCATGAATTCCGTACAATAGTGCAACGTTTGTTAGCGGTCACCTCTATACATAGTTCCCACGGCCTGTGAAAATAGTCAAAAGCATTGATAAGATCTTATCTTGGCAGCCAAGAATTTTATAATTTTACTTTCTTAATCTAACATTTGGTATGATTTTAAAGGTATTGAAATGCACCTTTTAAATATTAATTTATTTTTTGACAATGATGTATGGATTATAAATTATAAGAACTTAACTTGCACCTATTTTTGAAAGTCTATTTTCACAGTTGAAATATTAATATACAGGTACATTATTATTTATTCGTTATGGATACGAAATTTGTGAAATGATACAAAAAATATGTCCATTGGGAGCTTTCCAACAATGTAAGAACCATGGTGATGGGATGAAAAATAAATATTTATGAAGAAACAAAATTACGCTACTACATGTATATATTATATATAATATCTCATCAACTTTGCCAATCAAAATGGCAGCCACAGTAGGAATGATGACGTCACACGGGAACTCTATGTATTAAGCAGCAAACCTGCAATCAGCAGCAATTAGTTTTAAACATATTTTATTTCCCAATATAATACATATTGAACAATGCATACATCACACATAATCAAAATACAGAAAAAGGATTAGAATGGAAGACAGAGTCTTATATAATTCTTCTCCTCAGCAGCAATTAACCAGACTCCGTGCATAGCATTTTGTTCATCATTTAACGTTATAGTAAGCAACCACCTCTGCTAAACATGTTTTGTAACTCCTTGGCTGCTTAACACAGGTTTGACTCTACAAATAGCATACAGTTCAACCTTCATAAAAACAGAAGCTTTAGAATTTGGCTATTTTAAACATACACAACAACAACTATCGGAACTATTTCATCATCGTCCCAGGAGCCGGTTGCACGACTATTAACCCTCTACTTCATAATAGAAGAGGCCAATTACTCATTTTTATTTATATCTCGGGTTTTACGCCTGCATCATTTTTAAGTGGATGGAATGTGCGAGTATTGATCAATTATAGTGACTGTCATTCGTTACTATAAAGCATGGATCATTCTAGAGGGCATTGTGGGCGAAATTGTCGCCCTAGGGACCCTGACTTTGCCCTCTCCCTAATAAAAAAATAATTATTTTTTGGTTTTTACGATTTTCAAACAAAATTTTGTCTAGTAAGATACACTGGCCCATTATAAAGCACTCCTTCTATTCAAATGTTGTATTTAATGGTTGTACTGTGTATTTTAACACTATTTTGCAGAAGTATATTAAAGAACACCATTTAAGGAAGCGATCACATGCTTTCTCACTTCTCCCAAAAATTCTGACCTAGAATGAACCCTGTATAAAGGTTACAAAGATCTGAAGAAGAAATCATTTCTTAATGTATCCATATCTTCAATGCTGTGAGTACATGAACAATCGGTAGAATCATGCAATACCGTGAGTACATGAACAATCGGGAAAATCATGCAATACCGTGAGTACATGAACAATCGGGAGAATCATGCAATACCGTGAGTACATGAACAATCGGGAGAATCATGCAATACCGTGAGTACATGAACAATCGGGAGAATCATGCAATACCGTGAGTACATGAACAATCGGGAGAATCATGCAATACCGTGAGTACATGAACAATCGGGAGAATCATGCAATACCGTGAGTACATGAACAATCGGGAGAATCATGCAATACCGTGAGTACATGAACAATCGGGAGAATCATGCAATACCGTGAGTACATGAACAATCGGGAGAATCATGCAATACCGTGAGTACATGAACAATCGGGAGAATCATGCAATACCGTGAGTACATGAACAATCGGGAGAATCATGCAATACCGTGAGTACATGAACAATCGGGAGAATCATGCAATACCGTGAGTACATGAACAATCGGGAGAATCATGCAATACCGTGAGTACATGAACAATCGGGAGAATCATGCAATACCGTGAGTACATGAACAATCGAGAGAATCATGCAATACCGTGAGTACATGAACAATCGGGAGAATCATGCAATACCGTGAGTACATGAACAATCGGTAGAATCATGCAATACCGTGAGTACATGTACAATCGGGAGAATCATGCAATACTGTGAGTACATGAACAATCGGTAGAATCATGCAATACCGTGAGTACATGTACAATCGGGAGAATCATGCAATACCGTGAGTACATGTACAATCGGTAGAATCATGCAATACCGTGAGTACATGTACAATCGGGAGAATCATGCAATACCGTGAGTACATGAACAATCGGGAGAATCGTGCAATACCGTGAGTACATGAACAATCGGGAGAATCATGCAATACCGTGAGTACATGAACAATTGGGAGAATCATGCAATACCGTGAGTACATGAAAAATCGGAGAATCATGCAATACCGTGAGTACATGAACAATCGGGAGAATCATGCAACACCGTGAGTGCATGAACAATCGGGAGAATCATGCAATACCGTGAGTACATGTACAATCGGGAGAATCATGCAATACCGTGAGTACATGTACAATTGGGAGAATCATGCAATACCGTGAGTACATGAACAATCGGGAGAATCATGCAATACCGTGAGTACATGTACAATCGGGAGAATCATGCAATACCGTGAGTACATGAACAATCGGGAGAATCATGCAATACTGTGAGTACATGAACAATCGGGAGAATCATGCAATACCGTGAGTACATGAACAATCGGGAGAATCATGCAATACCGTGAGTACATGAACAATCGGGAGAATCATGCAATACTGTGAGTACATGTACAATCGGGAGAATCATGCAATACCGTGAGTACATGAACAATTGGGAGAATCATGCAATACCGTGAGTACATGAAAAATCGGGAGAATCATGCAATACCGTGAGTACATGAACAATCGGGAGAATCATGCAACACCGTGAGTGCATGAACAATCGGGAGAATCATGCAATACCGTGAGTACATGAACAATCGGGAGAATCATGCAATACCGTGAGTACATGTACAATCGGGAGAATCATGCAATACCGTGAGTAGTACTGAGTACATGAACAATCGGGAGAATCATGCAATACTGTGAGTACATGAACAATCGGGAGAATCATGCAATACCGTGAGTACATGAACAATTGGGAGAATCATGCAATACCGTGAGTGCATGAACAATCGGGAGAATCATGCAATACTGTGAGTACATGTACAATCGGGAGAATCATGCAATACCTTGAGTACATGAACAATCGGGAGAATCATGCAATACTGTGAGTACATGTACAATCGGGAGAATCATGCAATACCGTGAGTACATGAACAATCGGGAGAATCATGCAATGATGCAATACCATGAGTACATGAACAATCGGGAGAATCATGCAATACTGTGAGTACATGAACAATCGGGAGAATCATGCAATACCGTGAGTACATGAACAATTGGGAGAATCATGCAATGATGCAATACCGTGAGTACATGAAAAATCGGGAGAATCATACAATACCGTGAGTACATGAACAATTGGGAGAATCATACAATACCGTGAGTACATGTAAAATCAAGAGAATCACAGTAGAAATAGTAACAGCAGCAGTATCACATTGTTAAAAAAACATATCTTTTTACATACATACTTTTACATGTTTATACACTTGTGTAAGAGAAAATACTTCTATTAGTATTAGCCCAGGCTGTAGATTCAATCATTCAGATTTAGCGATGCTATGAATCTATGGTTGAGCTCGCTTTGAGTTATTCATATTATTATAATTCTACATATATTAATATTTGAAGCTTTACAATATAAGATTTATAAGATAAAAAAATTATTTTATTTTGTGTCTGCAAGATAGCATCAGTACAACACAAGCTCTGATTGAGCTTTTGAACCGACTATATAGCATAACATAATGGTAACAGCTATAAAATTAGAACCCCTGATAATAGTATGCATATTTAATAATTTATTATTAATTTGTTTCTTTAGAAGATAAACAAACTGATCGTATAAATGTTGAAAATATCTTCCTTCATTCCATTCATTACATACCCGTGTCTATGTATCTTAGTCCTTTATCGGTTAGCTTATATATAGTGTATATAGTGAGCTGCTATGCTGACTATAATTGCAAGTTATTGAAGACCAGAATTCTTAACAAAATTATAAATAAAAAGCAAGTTCAGACAAATGTTATGGGCGCAGACATTTTTAAAGTTTAACATTCGGATAATATTAAATTATGCGGAACAATAGAAGGCTAAATACCAATAAGACCGTTCAACATGACATATAATGATCCACTTGTTATATATCAATATTCAACAAGTTCTTATAACCTATAGTAATCACTCACGAGACCTCATTCCTGGTGGAATCCATCACCATGAGGGAGAGAGGCATGTGGAATTTAAATGCCTTGCTTAAGGGCACACTCGTAACTGCTCCAGCTGGGCTCGAACTCCGATTATGATTGGCAACCGCAGTCTAGAACAGTGAGCCAAGCCCCATTATGCAAGAAAAAAGATAAAAGGATCTACAGAACTATAGCTAAAAGCAGACCGTTTAATGTCTAGAGGGAGTAGGAACCCAGACTGACAACACATGTCGGCATAATGGGACTTGACTCTATATGTGTCGGTAGATTGTTCCATAGCATGATTGTTCTGGGGGTAAATGATTTGGCATTATATTGGGTTTTTACTGTGGAATTAGATAGTTAAGGTATCCTGTGGGTGTTATATGCAGGTGATCTACAACAACAATTTCATTGCTTATTTTATATAACATTGTCAATGAAGTTTGATGTTCTAAAGATTTTCAATTGACGGTGATATCATTTGTGATACACTACTAGTGTAGTTGTAATCATTATATATATAACGGGTTGTAAATCTTTGGACCATTTTTAGTTTGTGGGTAATGCGCTGTCTCTTCAAAGATTCCAGACTGTAGAGCAGTATTCTATCTGGACTGAGTGTATATGCAGTTTCTTTGGTCTGTTTGTTATATGATTTTACATTATTTTTGATGAAGCGGGGGTTAGCTTTTGAGGTAATATTATTTATGTGTTGGGTCCAGTTGATGTTCTTACTAATGACCGGAACCTAGAGAGAAATGTCAATCAAACAGATCCTGCTAATGGAGACTCCGATATATTTGAAATGTTCAATACCTTAATGGTGTGATATTGGTAAATGATTGTGTTTCGTTTCCAATAGATTCTTAATAGTTCACATGTATCAAGATTGGATTCCATTGACGATTCATTTCGTACAAGATTCTAAGAGGTGTAGGTCATATTGTAGTGTTTCTGCTGAGGACTGTGATTTGATGCTGAGGTAGACGATGGTGATGGAAGATCATTTATATAAGAAAGAAAGAGACATGGCACCATAACAGACCATCTGTGTTTTGTCCTGAACCCATGCTGCTGTGGACTAAGAATAGTGTGAGAGTCTAAGTAAGAGTCTAGGTATGACATCATTTTGGAAACCGGGTGTGTTCTAAGAGTGTGGATGATACATGTATGCATGTTAGAGACATTGGGCGGTACGTTTGTTCCTACGTTTGGACAATAGTCGATTCTGGATATTGGCTTTTAACGTTGGGTAAGAATGGATATGACCATTAATACTGAGTGGGGTTATTCCAGAGCTTTCAGTGTATGCATCATGCATAGCAAAATGAAAGCATATTAGGCCTACACTACAGTCGCATCATATACATTGTATTATGGACAACGCTGGAGTGAACATTGTCCTTGCATATTATTAACGTAACAGAATATTTATACAAATTAATTAGAAAAGAATGTATATTAAAGAAAAATGAAGCACAATTAATACATTCACTACTGCTACATCAGTATTACACATTGAAGCATGCCGCATTAAGCATATATGCTATAGCCTGGGTTCCAGATTTTTCACTAATTTACTTCTAGCAAAATGACACGTTGATATTATCAGAAACTCAATACGGCCGAATTAATGATCTCGGTATTAAAATATATTTATATGACTGACCAGACAAACTATATCCACGCCTGTTCCCAGACTAGCATATATGCATAAATGCAGATAGTGATACAGCTAAGACCGTCTAATCCGGAATTCCCTCCAATCCTGAGTGTTTCTCTCAAGCCGAATAGTTCCCTTCCATGTTCAGTGTAATATAAACCCTCCGATCAGGAACCCTCTATTCCAGAAACTGGACGAAATTTTGTATATTGTGTGTACATGTACTATCAAGTGAAAGAAATTGAACAAAATAGCATACATCTATTTATATGTATCAATAGTTTTGATGGAGTTAAGAAAACATTCGCCCCGTCTAATCAAACGTTATTGAACATTACCGTGGCAGTAATGCCATTATCAACGCAAATATTTTGCAATGGTGGTTTATAATATGCATGTACTCCTTTTCTACACGCATGATGCTAGACCGTGTTCCTGTGGTTCTTCTTTGAGTTGTTACCTACACAATATAACACTAACCATATGAGATTCTTTCTAGCCAACATTTTGTCGAGTTTTCACTGTTTTGATTATGGGCAAAGCTCAATAGCAATCAATTGTTCAATAATGTGTGTGAAAGTCGTGATATCGCACTGGTAGCACGTTCGCTTCAGGTTCAAACGATCTGGAGTTCGAACCCCGCTGGAGCCATTATGAGTATCGAGAATGAGGTCTCGAGCGTGAATAATATAAGTTATAAGAACTTGTTTCGAAATCGAGATAAAATAAACTTGTATAAACTAATGTTCAATAAATATATTTGCTGTATATGACGGACAGGGCAAAATATATCAACGCCTGTTCCCAATCTAGGAACATACTTCCATCTGTAACATTTGACGCCACTGAATCGGGGGAAGTAGGATCTCGCTACAGCTCTACATGTACGTTTCTAATGATACATGATAATGTATAGATCATTATTTGTAAATATACTAGTTTGGCTACCTTCGATAGCAAAGAACCATTCGCTTCTCACCAATGCAACCAGGATTCGATCCTTAGACCGGGACGTATGTGAGATGGTACGGTGGTCGCCAGATCGGATAGATGGGTTTGTTTTCTCCGGGGACTCCGGTTTCCTCCCACACGATTTACAACAGTTACGCTTTCATCCGCGCCAACGAGAGTGATTAATATAAGTTGTTGGAACTTGCCTCGCAATCGTTGAAAATAAATCAAGTTTAATCTTAAATGAACAATTCGGTCATATTTTGACATTATTCTTTGTTTATTGGTGTATACATACTAAGATATTGATAGACGTCCTTAACTATATTTGACGATTGGGCGTGTCTGAGTTGGACTACACTGATCTATATTGGATGGGAAAGTGACATGTGACTTGGTCATATTGCTTGTAATATGTTGTATGCTAACAGATAATTGAATAGGCTAAGTTCGTTAGCCAGTGTTATGCATAGATCGTATTCGTAGCCATTTTGTACCTGTGGTGTGAAACTGTACTGGACTCATAATCGTTGACTTCGTCCAATTAGAATGTGTGGAAGTCGTGATAGCGCAGTGGTAGTGCGCATGATTCGGCTGCACCAGCTGTTACGATTGTGTTCTTTGGCAGCAATGGACTTAAATTCCACACTGTCTCTTTTTTGCGTGGATGACATCGATATTCAGTATGTGTCGCAAAAAAGAAATGGACATAGTCATAATCAGATATTGATTGTTAGGCAGTATTATAACGTAGACTAGAGAGCACGAGTCCAGTGGTAACACGCTGGAATGGTAATCCATGGATTACAGGTTCGATCCCCGTCTAACCCTAAACATTAACAGTCTTTCAGATGGGACTTTAAATCGAGGTCTCGTGCCGGTGCTTTACACCATGCACGTAAAAGAACCGGAGGAGACTCTGGAATGGATCTCTGTCTGTATCATTGCACTATCCTCCAAAAATCTAAAATGAATACTCTCTTCAGGAGGCGTCGCTCATATGGGCAACCGGTAGCGACGATAAATAAACGTAAAACACACTAAGCGAGCGGGTTCGGTGTTTTTTTTTTTATGGAAGTCAAGTGTATAATTACATAATTAAGTGTATAATTGCATAATTATATGAATATATTGTTTCTTTAAGCTTCATACTGCAAATCCTTTTCAATTACATAATAATTGTGTGGTGACGGGTGTGGCTGGCTGGGTAACGTTGTATGGTGGGACACTTGATTGGAGTAGCTATTACAGTTACATTTCCTAAACTTTTTTTTGGTTTGTTTATTGTTGTTTTTTGTTTCTAAATTCTTATTATCTAAAATGTTGCTTATTCTCTTAATCATTTTCCCCTTTTTCTATTAGTATCATTAAATATAGTAAAGTACTAGCACAACTCTTGTATTCAGTCTCTTTGTTAATTACAATCTAGTCTTTTGGGGAGGGCCGTAACTAATGTTGTTAAAACTTGTGGCCCAACCCATTTGCTTCAACATATAATGACAATCCTTGAGCAAACAATGCCACGAATATATAGAATGCAATACAATATGATTAAACTAATTACATAATTCTTGTTTAATTTGTATAATTAAAAAGCTGTACATTGTCATACTTGTTGCTATATTGCACATTGTATCACACTGAAATACATAGTTATCTTCTACGGACATGTTTATACATGAGAAAATGGAAATGGTTATATTAGCCCCGGCGTGGATTCAATCATTCAGATAGAGCTATGCTATGGATCTATGATTGAATTCGCTTTGAGGCTTTGCCTTATTCATATTTCAAACAGAAATTTATAAATGCTTCTAACACACTTGATCTAGGTCCCCATTGGCAATTGTACAGCTCCCATCTCCCGTCCCGCATGCCACTATCATTCTTTAAGCATTAGGTTAATTACAGCAACTACAAACGACTACACGTTTTGTTTTCCTTTGCCCCAAGAACAGTATACATATCATTGGAACCATCTCCCCCAGACATTGTCCATCTCCTTATCAATCATAGAGCAATTCAATACGACAGTTTGCTGTATTGAACATACCAGCCCATAGTTGTTCTGGAAGTCGTGATAGCGCAGTGGATGCGCGTTCGCTTCAGGTGCGAAAGGTCCGGAGTTCTAGCCCCACTGGAGCTGTTACGATTGTGCCCTTAGGCAAGGCATTTAAATTCCACATTGCCTCTTCTCTCTCCCTCGTGGCGATGGATTCCATCAGGAATGAGGTCTCGAGAGTGATTTATATAAGTTGAAATAACTTGTTTCGCAATCGAGCTAAAATAAATTTGTATAAACTAGTTGTTCTGCCCAGCTGCTTTAAACTCTTAACCCAACTTATTTTTCATAACTTTCTTATATTTATGATTTTAACTACTTTTAACTTCTTTGTGGTTTTGTGCAACATGTCTACATCCCCGCGAGGGGTTTGACATTAGAGGGAGATAGATAGACCCATGCACGATAATGTTCCAGAGTGGACACTGTGCATTATTTGAAGAAGACGATCTCGTTAGATCTTAACACAGCGAAGATGTCCTGGTCATTTCCAATGGATTTTGAAGATGAACATTAATTTGGTCTTTGACCCCACACAGCGATCCGCACAGTAAACTGAAATCATACAACCATTTCATTGGTTAATTATTTTTAGACTCGGAGTGTTTCAAGAAGACGTAAAAATGTCTACGAGAGGTAAGCTAAAATGAAATAATTTGCATTGAATTTAAATATTTTTGTCAATTCATATTATTCTGAGTAGAAAGCTAAATGTTATGCCACAAGTCTGTTGTTGATATATAAGACAAAAGTGCATGACAAGTGAGTAAAAGACATTGTTGCCTGTCAAGCATTTGGAGACCTAGATTTTTGCCAGTGACCTTGACCCCTTAAGTGGAACCAAAAACGAAACTAAAAAATGTCATTGAAAGGTTACGTACGATCTTTTGTTGTTTATATCACAATAGTTCACCCATATTATTCGTATCAGAATCATATATTTCTTCACACATACATCTACATATTAGTCCCAACACTCAATGCAGAGAGACATGAGAGACTGGGAGAGGCTTGTCATGGACAGTCAGTGAGTCACAATGGTAAAGTGACCAAGCAAAGAGAAACTGGAAAAGTTAGTGACCCGACATGGGACTCAAACCCACTACCTCCCGATCACTAGTCGGACAGTTCTACCAACTGAGCTAGCTGGGCCGATGTTCTACCCACGCCGGAATACACTACACTCTTAATCTTTAGGAGCCGCACTCTGATTCCTGGAGCCACACCCATAATACTTTACCCGTAATATATATATATATATCCTCGTCGCCATTAAAGTGACCAATCAAAGAAAGAGCAGACAAGTTAGTGACCCGACGTGGTACTCGAACCATGACCTCCCGAACACTAGTCGGACAGCTCTACCAACTGAGCTTGCCTGTCACTTCTGTCACCAATTGAAAAAACCTAGAGCCAATTTGAAAACCTTGCAGCTAGATAGTTCACAGATAAATAAATATGAGAAGTCATGTATTTGACCAAACATGTTGTGCCAAAAAATAAAACAAACTAATATTTTCGCCAATTCATAAAAGTTAGCGCCAGTATTTATTTGTCACAATTGGATCCATTGGCGACCGACAGTGGGAACCCAGGTAGATGTTTAAATTGACACATTATTGATTGAAGAATGGGCTTCTAGCCACTACCCATTTCCAAGAAATTTGATGTTGTAGCCCCGGACTTTCCACTGTTTCCTACCATGTCCCTTCCAACGCATATTGGACCTTGACCATGCCCTGTTCACGATTACCAAGTAATTGAAGGCTATGGCCATGGCATTTTCCATCATTTGTCAAATTATGAGAACATGTGTATAGGCCTGTATGTATTTTAACCAGTTAACACCTGCTTGTCTTTTACCATCCTCGCGTGACGTGCAAGTTTGTCACGACTGCTAAGAATTGAATGGAATAAAATAAAAAGACTGATTGATTATATTCCTGGTAAATTTCCCTCCGGTCGCGCGATTGGGAAAACAAATTGAGTTTTGCTAGTTACCTGAAAGGTGTTAATATTCCGCTTTCTCTGGACTTTTCATATATACCAAAGCACACTGATCCAAGATTATTTTATTCCACGCTGAATACAATATTTTCCATTGTTCACCATGAATATAATATAGCCTCGAGGGTCCTCATTCCGGTAGGATACGAAACACTCATTAAAATTTGCATAATAGTTTGTAAAATATACAAAGACGTATACATATCTTAGTCAACAAATCCTTTTCCAACATGTTGCATCAAATTGCAACATAAATGCATGTGTTTCCAAAGAGTAATCACGATTTGTTCTGAACTACTGTAAATTTGTCCGTAATTTTACATGTGACCCAATTCCGGTAACTCTTGGGTAACAGTGAATTAGGCACTCTTAATTAATTATGTGGTGTTTTTCCAAACAGTTCAAATATAAGATATAATTCCAAAATCTATTTTTAACTTTGTTAACACTAATAACTGTTAAAACACTAAATTATTAACTGTTGTTTTATGTAACTGTTTTATTCTACTCCTCTCTAGTGTCACAGCAAGGACACATGACTGTGTCTCCTCTTCTAAGTACCCTAACTGTGGTGCAATATGTCAAATGCACCCAGTGGTTACAGAGTTTGCCCCTATTAACTCTGTCACACAATCTCCACTTTGCAAATATTAGAGATACACACTTGGAAATCTCTTTAGTGTCTGTTCTTTCTCCTCATTTGCCTAGGATTAGCCTAAAAAAACTAAAATTGTTTATACGGGATAGGACTGAAAACAAAATAAATAAATTAGGCTTGGCCTTATAGAAAAAGTCCACTTCCGAATTAGATCTGTCAATCAAAGCCTGGTTTCAGAGCAGACGGATGGTAACATTTCTGAACAATGTTTTTGGGGCCAAAAAAGGGTATTTAAATGAACATTTATTTGGTAATAGTAGAAAAGGTATTATTTTATATGCGTGACATGTTTCAACAAATGTTTACCTGTTTTTGTCTCATTTTACTCTTGTTTGACTTTTGACAGATAGCTACAGCTTTAGTAAATATTTACATCGGAGCGCGTGTATGACGTCAGCAAATATCGTGCGTTACGAGATTTAAACAAATAGCACCGGAATTAGGTCAGTCACGGAATGAGGACCTTCAATGATAATACATGAATGAATAAGGCAAAACCTCAAAGCGAGCTCAATCGTAGATCCATAGCATAGCTAAATCCAAATGAATGATTGAATCGACGCCATGTGCTAATGAAATTATTTTCTCTTGTAGTGTATAAACATGTATGTAAAATGATATATATACTGTATATGTCTTTTGAACAATATGTTACTGCTGCTGTTACTACATGTATTTCTGCAATAACAATAACTCACATACCTCCCAGGTACATATTTTGATTATAAAAAGTAAACATTGCTACAGTTATATGCAATCATTAACAGTAAACATTGCAGCAGTTACATTCAAAGATTAACAGTAAACATTGCAGCAGTTACAGTCAAACATTAACAGTAAACATTGCAGCAGTTACATTCAAAGATTAACAGTAAACATTGCAGCAGTTACATTCAAAGATTAACAGTAAACATTGCAGCAGTTACATTCAAACATTAACAGTAAACATTGCAGCAGTTACATTCAAAGATTAACAGTAAACATTGCAGCAGTTACAGTCAAACATTAACACTAATAACAGTAAACATTGCTGAAGTTACATTCAATCAATAACCCAGCATTTAAATGATTTTGGAAACCGGAGAAAACCACCTGTCCGATCTAGCGGACACCGTAATGACCTTCTCACATACCTCCCAGGCCAAGGGTGTATAATTAATCTTTGTAATATAAATAAATAAACCGAATCCAATAATATTAACCCTTTCCCTGACAGAAGCACCTGTTGACGCCATTACCAATACGATATACATTGACAATGTAGTAGCCAGACCAATGTTCAAAATGCAGGCCAGAATCTCATGTAGTCTCAGTAATATCTATGGAGGTGGGATAGATATGGCGACTACTTATCCACTGCATGATTGCTAAATGGCTGTCGTTTGTATGGAGATATAATAGTATATTAACCTAAATCTCTATGTAGTCCCAGTAATATCTATGGAGGTGGGACAGGTATGGTGACTACTTATCCACTGCATGATAGCTAAATGGCTGTCGTTTGTATGGAGATATAATAGTATATTAACCTAAATCACTATGAAGGAATGGGTTAAATGGATGTTGTTTATATGGAGATATAATAGTATATTAACCTAAATCACTATGAAGGAATGGGTTAAATGGCTGTTGTTTATATGGAGATATAATAGTATATTAACCTAAATCACTATGAAGGAATGGGTTAAATGGATGTTGTTTATATGGAGATATAATAGTATATTAACCTAAATCACTATGAAGGAATGGGTTAAGAGAGTGCATTGGCCGTGACATATTGGGTTATTCTACCTCACCATCATTCACCTGTATTGTTATGTAGATGGTTTGTTTAAATATTGCACAACTTCCTCCCATCATAAATAATAGAGTTCGCTATATTTGCAATGTCTGTCAGTACTTTCACTTTCAATCTGGATGACCTACTTTACCCAGATATAATGATCAACCATTTTCAGAAAGGAGGAATGGTTAGACTTTGTTCAGAGTTGGGCTATGTTCGCAATGTGTGTCAGTACTTTCACTTTCAATCTGGATGACCTACTTTACACAGATATAATGATCAACCATTTTCAGAAATTCTATGGGACGAATGGTTAGACTTTGTTTTCTGATATGACTATTGTCAAGAGCACTTGATATTAATTACCACATTTACATACCTGTCAAGGGTTGGTTGGTATTCAGAGTGAGATTGCTAGGGTTGTCCGGGGCAAGTGCCACCCCCTAAAAATTGTGATTCCCTTAGGTCGTCTGTTGTGCATTATAGGGTGTTGCAATCAATTACATTTGTATCTTAGTCCGCCTCTGTGGTCGAGTGGTTAAGGTCGCTGACTTGACACTGTAACCTATCATCACTGATGGTCACGGGTTCGAGCCCCGCTCAGGCCGTGTCTCATTTATATGAAAAAGTTGGCAGTTTCTTACAGAGGTTGGTGCACCCAAGTACTGGTTAACCGCTGGAGCCTGCCCAGTGTTGTTAGGTAAACTGCCCGCCGGCGATATAGCCCAAAATGGTGCTGATGCAGGCGTAAAACCCGAAATATAACATAACATATAAATATAACATAACATTTGTATCTTACCAGAATTTTTATTCATTATGCATTCATTTGTTTGATTTTAATGTCCAAGGTTATCCAACTAATTAAAGAAAATAGGATTTATTCATATACAGTCAAACCTGTCTATAAAGGCTACCCTCGGGAAAGTCAAAGTGGCTTTTGTTGGCAGGTGGCCTCTCAATAGAGGGTTAAAATGCATTGAAAATGGCTGGACGGGAGAGAGAAAATGGTGGTCTTTAGAGACAGGTTTTTCATATGTGGCCCCTATTCGGAGGTGGCCTTTAGCACAGACTTGACTGTACATGATTTTATTTTTGTAAGCAGACTGATTTCATTGATGTCATTGAAAAATGCGCGAAACTCGTGGCAATCTTGACAGGTATGCAGCCAAGTTTGAATCTCATTTCTGGAAGTGATATTTCAAAGAGAGGACAGAAACGTGGACCTATGCTAAACTTTATAACCAGCAGATGATGTTAGCTTTCCATAAGTTTATTGTGAAAATAATGGGACTTACTGTAGAAATCGGGGAAACTATGTAACCTAGGCTCGAGTTGATACTAGTTGAGAGTTGGTACCAGTCGAGAGTTGGTACCAGTCAAAGAGTTTGTATTAGTCAAAGAGTCGGTATCAGTCAAAGAGTCGGTATCAGTCAAAGAGTCGGTACCAGTCAAAGAGTTGGTACCAGTCAAAGAGGTGGTACCAGTCAAGAGTTGGTACCAGCCAAGAGTTGGTATCAGTCAAAGAGTTGGTACCAGTCAAAGAGTTGGTATCAGTCAAAGAGTCGGTATCAGTCAAAGAGTTGGTATCAGTCAAAGAGTCGGTATCAGTCGAGAGTTGGTATCGGTCAAGAGTTGGTACCAGTCAAAGAGTTGGTACCAGTCAAAGAGTTGGTATCGGTCAAGAGTTGGTACCAGTCAAAGAGATGGTACCAGTCAAGAGTTGGTACCAGCCAAGAGTTGGTTGGTACCAGTCAAAGAGTTGGTATCAGTCAAAGAGTCGGTATCAGTCAAAGAGTCGGTATCAGTCAAAGAGTCGGTATCAGTCAAAGAGTCGGTATCAGTCAAAGAGTCGGTATCAGTCAAAGAGTCGGTATCAGTCGAGAGTTGGTACCAGTCGAGAGTTGGTACCAGGCAAAGAGTTGGTATCGGTCAAGAGTTGGTACCAGTCAAAGAGTTGGTATCAGTCAAAGAGTCGGTATCAGTCAAAGAGTTGGTACCAGTCAAAGAGTTGGTACCAGGCAAAGAGTCGGTATCAGTCAAAGAGTCGGTATCAGTCAAAGAGTTGGTATCAGTCAAAGAGTTGGTACCAGCCGAGAGTTGGTATTAGTCGAGAGTTGGTACCAGTCGAGAGTTGGTACCAGGCAAAGAGTTGGTATCGGTCAAGAGTTGGTACCAGTCAAAGAGTTGGTACCAGTCAAAGAGTTGGTATCGGTCAAGAGTTGGTACCAGTCAAGAGTTGGTACCAGTCAAAGAGGTGATACCAGTCAAGAGTTGGTACCAGCCAAGAGTTGGTATCAGTCAAAGAGTTGGTATCAGTCAAGAGTTGGTACCAGTCAAAGAGTTGGTACCAGTCAAGAGTTGGTACCAGCCAAGAGTTGGTACCATGAGGCTACATATATATGCAAAATAGTCAAGAATCATATGAGGAGCTTGGTTACGTTGGTAAATAACATGCATGTAAATAAATCTAAAACTTAAATACGATAAAAACTTGTTTCTCCCTTCATAAACTGTTAAGCTGGGTTGTTAAGTAATTCACATGTACGATGCAAACCGTTGAGGAAACTAGTTATAAGACAAGTGTACATGTACATGATGTGACATGTGGTGCAGATACAGGGAAATGTCAATTATACCTGTGTAGTGTATTGATGGGGGTGGTACCATCTTTCTTCTGTTGTGTAATTCACATTGCAGGTACTGTTAGAGATATCCATCATATCAGGTGTATTGTTTAATCAGTTTTGCTTTCGTGGGTTTTGGCAGTCTATCCTATGTTTTTCTTGGAGATCTGGAACGCAAACATGTACATGTAGTTAGTGTCTGTGCCATCCAAATGTCACCTTGTCTTGTGGACTACTTTACAGTTATTATCCGATTCAAATGAAACATGGTCGACATCCTCACTATTATCTGATTCAAATGAAACATGGTCCACATCCTCACTATTATCTGATTCAAATGAAACACGGTCGACATCCTCACTATTATCTGATTCAAATGAAACATGGTCGACATCCTCACTATTATCTGATTCAAATGAAATATGGTCGACATCCTCACTATTATCTGATTCAAATGAAACATGGTCGACATCAATATCCTCACTATTATCCGATTCAAATGAAACTTGGTCGACATCAATATCCTCACTATTATCTGATTCAAATGAAACATGGTCGACATCAATATCCTCACTATTATCCGATTCAAATGAAACATGGTCGACATCAATATCCTCACTATTATCCGATTCAAATGAAACATGGTCGACATCCTCACTATTATCCGATTCAAATGAAACATGGTCGACATCCTCACTATTATCCGATTCAAATGAAACATGGTCGACATCATCACTATTATCTGATTCAAATGAAACATGGTTGACATCCTCACTATTATCTGATTCAAATGAAACATGGTCGACATCCTCACTATTATCTGATTCAAATGAAACATGGTCGACATCAATATCTTCACTATTATCTGATTCAAATGAAACATGGTCGACATCAATATCCTCACTATTATCCGATTCAAATGAAACTTGGTCGACATCAATATCCTCACTATTATCTGATTCAAATGAAACTTGGTCGACATCAATATCCTCACTATTATCCGATTCAAATGAAACATGGTCGACATCAATATCCTCACTATTATCCGATTCAAATGAAACATGGTCGACATCCTCACTATTATCCGATTCAAATGAAACTTGGTCGACATCATCACTATTATCTGATTCAAATGAAACTTGGGCGACATCATCACTATTATCCGATTCAAATGAAACTTGGTCGACATCCTCACTATTATCCGATTCAAATGAAACATGGTCGACATCATCACTATTATCTGATTCAAATGAAACATGGTTGACATCCTCACTATTATCTGATTCAAATGAAACATGGTTGACATCCTCACTATTATCTGATTCAAATGAAACATGGTTGACATCCTCACTATTATCTGATTCAAATGAAACATGGTCGACATCCTCACTATTATCTGATTCAAATGAAACATGGTCGACATCAATATCTTCACTATTATCTGATTCAAATGAAACATGGTCGACATCAATATCCTCACTATTATCCGATTCAAATGAAACTTGGTCGACATCAATATCCTCACTATTATCTGATTCAAATGAAACTTGGTCGACATCAATATCCTCACTATTATCCGATTCAAATGAAACATGGTCGACATCAATATCCTCACTATTATCCGATTCAAATGAAACATGGTCGACATCCTCACTATTATCCGATTCAAATGAAACTTGGTCGACATCATCACTATTATCTGATTCAAATGAAACATGGTCGACATCCTCACTATTACCGATTCAAATGAAACTTGGTCGACATCCTCACTATTAATAGTATTATCTGATTCAAATGAAACATGGTCGACATCAATATCCTCACTATTATCCGATTCAAATGAAACTTGGTCGACATCAATATCCTCACTATTATCCGATTCAAATGAAACATGGTCGACATCAATATCCTCACTATTATCCGATTCAAATGAAACTTGGTCGACATCCTCACTATTATCTGATTCAAATGAAACATGGTCGACATCCTCACTATTATCCGATTCAAATGAAACTTGGTCGACATCCTCACTATTATCCGATTCAAATGAAACATGTTCGACATCCTCACTATTATCCAATTCAAATGAAACATTGTCGACATCCTCACTATAAAATTTATCCAATTCAAATGAAACTTGGTCGACATCCTCACTATTATCTGATTCAAATGAAACATGGTCGACATCCTCACTATTATCTGATTCAAATGAAACTTGGTCGACATCCTCACTATTATCCGATTCAAATGAAACTTGGTCGACATCCTCACTATTATCCGATTCAAATGAAACATGGTCGACATTCTCACTATTATCCGATTCAAATGAAACTTGGTCGACATCCTCACTATTATCCAATTCAAATGAAACTTGGTCGACATCATATTTGTCTGTGCCAACACCATTATGTGAATTTGTCACATTTTCCCCCCCAACTTCTTTCAGTTCTAATATGTCCCGACATTGTATAAGTTGTTAAAGTGTGTTTCGCAATCGTTGTAAAATATTGCATAATTTTTCATAATTGTAACGCACCCTTGGAAGTATTTTGTATTTTTTATATGATCTTTTATTCTAACAAGAACATAAATGTACATGTGTAAATTTATTGATTTTCTTTGACCAATTTTTCAAGAATCTCCGGATTACATTTGGTGGCAAAGATTTACACCGCAAGTCCGGCACACTTGTTGCACCGCAAGTCCGGCACACTTGTTGCACAGCAAGTCAGGCACACTTGTTGCACAGCAAGTCCGGCACACTTGTTGCACCGCAAGTCCGGCACACTTGTTGGGCCGCAAGTCCGGCACACTTGTTGGGCCAGCCGTGGCTGTTTTAACAGTTTAGTGATATATTGTTTGTGACTATATTTTGTTGCAAGCTAAAACTTGGCGGTGGCCAGTGGCATACCGTTATATGAGATAGGTAATCAATATGCGTTGTGGAAGCCTGTCTTGATTGATAATAATATCTGCAATTTCATGAGCCAAATGCAGTTCCCATTATTTTCCATTCGAATCTTCGCATGCGGGGTAAAATATTGGTTATTAATAGTTCAAAATAATTAACCGACAATTCATTAATGTTTTTTCTTTTTTTGTAGCTGAAAGCTTGGACAGGGTTTCATTCTAGATCAGAATTTTTGGGAGAAGTGAGAAAGCGAGTGATTGCGTCCTTAAATGGTGTTCTTTAATATACTTCTGCAAAATAGGGTTAAAATGCACAATACAACCATTAAATACAACATTTGAATAGAAGGAGTGCTTTATAATGGGCCAGTGCATCTTACTAGACAAAATTTAGTGTAGTGAGGATGTCGACTGTAACAAGTCATGGCTGAGTGGTGAAGATCATTGACTTCAAATCACTTGCCACTCATTGCTCTAGGTTTGAATCCCACTGTGGCTGTCAGATTGTAACGTGTGAGGAAGCTATCCATCTGGTTTGCAGAAGGTATGTGGTTTTACCCGGGTTCCCATCCATGCCTGAACAATTGCTGAAAGACACCTGGGGGGGGGGTCTTCCTCCATCATTAATAGATGGAGAGTCGTCAAATGACCTAGACTGTTTAAACCAGACAGACAGGCAAGCAGGCCAGGCAGGCCAGGCAAGCGGGCAGACATGCAGGGCAGGCAAGCAGTCCAGACAAGCAGGGCAGGCCAGACAGACAGGCAGGCCAGACAGACAAGCAAGCAGGCCAGGCAGACAAGACAGGGCAGGCAAGCACGGCAGGCAAGCAGGCCAGGCAGACAGGGAAGGCCAGACAGGCAAGCACTGCAGGCCAGGCAGACAAGACAGGGCAGGCCAGACAGGCAAGCACGGCAGACAAGACAGGGCAGGCCAGACAGGCAAGCACGGCAGGCCAGGCAGACAGGGCAGGCCAGACAGGCAAGCACGGCAGGCCAGACAGACAAGACAGGGCAGGCCAGACAGGCAAGCACGGCAGGCAAGCATGCCAGGCAGACAAGACAGGGCAGGCCAGGCAGACAGGCAAGCACGGCAGGCAAGCAGGCCAGACAGGCAGGGCAGGCAAGCACGGCAGGCCAGACAGGCAAGCACGGCAGGCAAGCACGGCACGGCAGGCCAGACAGGCAAGCAGGCCCTGGAGGCAGGCCAGACAGGCAAGCAGGCCCTGGAGACAGGCAAGCACGGCAGGCCAGACAGGCAAGCAGGCCAGACAGGCCAGACAGGCAAGCACTGCAGGCCAGACAGGCTGGGCAGGCAAGCACGGCAGGCAAGCAGGCCAGACAGGCAGGCAAGCACGGCAGGCCAGACAAGCAGGCCAGGCAAGCAGGGCAGGCAAGCAGGCCAGACAGGCAGGCAAGCACGGCAGGCCAGACAAGCAGGCCAGGCAGGCAAGCATGGCAGGCAAGCAGGGCAGACAAGCAGGCCAGACAAACAGGCCAGACAGGCAAGCACGGCAGGGCAAGCAGGCCAGGCAGACAAGCAGGCCAGGCAAGCAGGCAGGCCAGACAAGCAGGCCAGGCAGGCAGGCCAGACAAGCAGGCCAGACAGGGCAAGCAGGCCAGGCAAGCAGGCCAGACAGACAAGCATGGCAGGCAAGCACGGCAGGCCAAGCAGGCAGGGCAGACAAGCAGGCCAGGCAGGCAAGCAGGCCAGGCAAGCAGGCCAGACAAGCAAGCATGGCAGGCAAGCAGGCCAGACAGACAAGCATGGCAGGCAAGCAGGCCAGACAAGCAAGCATAGCAGGCCAGACAGACAAGCATGGCAGGCAAGCACGGCAGGCAAGCAGGCCAGACAAGCAAGCACAGCAGGCAGGGCAAGAAGGCCAGGCAAGCAGGGCAGACAGGCAGGGTAAGCAGGCCAGACAGGCAAGCAGGCCAGGCAAACAAGCAGAGGCAAGCAGGCCAGGCAAGCAGGCCAGGCGGGTAAGCAGGCAGGGTAGGCAACATATTGCTATGACAGGGGTTAACAAACTGCTGCTTGTTGACCATGGTAGCACCATTACATGTATCCCAGGCAGTTAATTAGGAGAAATGTATTTTGGCGGGATAGAATTTGTCCAATGTTGTACAACACACAGTCTGTTCACGGTCAGTTATTGCTGCATCTCTATGAATGCAGTCTGCTGTATCTCTGTCTTCCATTGATTATTGCATCCCGTCTCTATTTGATGCCATTCTTGTTTCACTTTGATCTTGTCCATTAAATGTGAATATTTGATTGAAGAACTGTTCAGGCAGAAATCAGGCTTAGGAACTTATCTGTATTATACTCTAATTGATATTACATTAAGTTGTGTAGGGCAAGGCTTCTCTCTTGTGTTCCTTAAGGGGTGTCCTTAATTTGGAAGTCTAGCGTTAGCCCCACGGGCAGGGAATGTAAGGATCCAGTTGTAAGTGTATAGAATTTTTTTTTATTAATGATTTTGTCCAGGGCACCTAAAAGGGGGAACCCCATTTACTTGCTCTGTCCCATAACTCCGTATACCACTTTAACCTATCATCACTGATGGTCACGGGTTCGAGCCCCGCTCAGACCGTGTCTCATATGAAAAAGTTGGCAGTTTCTTACAGAGGTTGGTGCACCCAAGTACTGGTTAACCGCTGGAGCCTGCCCAGGAAAGGTGTTAGGTAAACTGCCCGCCGGCGATATAGCCCAACATGGTGCTGATGCAGGCGTAAAACCAGAAATATAACATAAATATAACATATAACTGTCCCATAACTAGTAGGGATCGGAGCACATTCCTTAGTTGCCTTGCATGCTTTTATATATACGTACCAATAAAATAAAAAAATATATACCATCCAGATGCATGTACTTTGTATTGTATTAACAAACTAGCCTGGGAACAGGCGTCCATATATTTTGCCTGGTCAGTCAAATAAATATATTTTAACACCGTGACTATTAATTAGGCCGTATTGAGCTTCTGATCATATCAACGCCTGGGGAAACTGGCGGGGTTTTCCTGTGAAATTATTAATCCTATTATCAGAAAGCGAGGCACTGCAATGTTGATAAAACTTTATAATTGGCCGCCATTATTTACGGGTCAACGGAATGATCAATAGTTTTAAAAAGTACAATGTGCGTCTGATTTGACATATTTACTCAATATTTAAGTCGTCCTTAGTTCAATTATGCTGAATCGATCCATTACCATCTAAATGTAATATTTAAAATCCGCCATCTCGTCGATATAACACTAAGCGGGACATTATATGTTTGCAATGTAAATGAGTCTACGGGAGCATTCATGTATATTCGGAAATGATCGTGTATAATCGTGCCTGTTCGGTGATTTCCATTAGAATTACTTTTCTATATTTAGCGATATTATCTTGTAGAGAAGAGTTGTCGTTCTTCAAATATACACCCTCAAAAAAGTGGGTGTAAGTAGATGGCGCTACGATCGGAAATCCAGTTAACCCAGGCTGTCATTTGGCCAGAAGTTAAAAAGTGAAAAATCGACGGACTGGAACCCAGACTATTAACAAACAACAGTTTTATTTATATATTGCATCCAAGGCAACCTCTTTTCATTCCTTTATAGATAGATCAGTTAATTTGCCTGATAGTTATGTTATATTTCGGCATCACGCCATTTTGGGCTATATCGCCGACGGGCAGTTTACCTAACAACACCTTATTATTGATGCTCTATTCAGTTTACTGTGTGTGTTTTACGTTTATTTATCGTCGCTACCGGTTGCCCATATGAGCGACGCCTCCTGAAAAGATTAGTCATTTTAGATTTTGGAGGATAGTGCAATGATACAGTCAGAGACCCATTCCAGAGTCTCCTGGTTCTTTTACGTGCACGGTGTACAGCACCGACACGAGACCTCGGTTTAAAGTCCCATCTGAAAGACTGTTAATTTTATTAGGGTCAGACGGGGGATCGAACCTGCGATCCCTGGATTACCATTCCAGCGTGTTACCACTGAACTACCGATGCGTCGGTTTACTAATGTTGCTAAAACATGTTATCCAAACCATTTTGCATTTTATGTAAAATAGCAAATAATTATATGGTAAAATCAAAGTTATTAAAAAAAGCTGTATGAATCCCTTATGAGAATTAACGACATTCTTGGAAATCAGCTTAAAATAAATGAATAAAATTACAGCTGTACATTAACAGTATATTTCGTATGACGGCTTTTAATAGACGACAACAACAAATAAGACCAACTTTTTTTATCCGTTTTTATTTCATTCAAGACTATGAAAGATGTTTAAATCTGATAGCTTACATGAATTGTGAATGTAGTTAGCATTTTATAATTTATAACCACATTGAAATTATAAATATGTGGAGTAGTAAATGTTCACATTTAATTATGTAATTATAATTGTCGTGTTTTGCGGACAGGTTCTGTCAAATACTGTGTCAGTAGGTCATGTGAGTTATCACTAGGCACAGTGAGTTAGTTATCTCTAGGCATGGTGAGTTGTTTATAGGATGGGCGAGTTATCATTAAGTCAGGTTAGTTATCATTAAGTCAGGTTAGTTATCACTAAGTCAGGTTAGTTATCTCTAGGCATTGGTGAGTTGTTTGTAGGATGGGCGAGTTATCATTAAGTCAGGTTAGTTATCACTAGGCATGGTGAGTTGTTTATAGGATGGGCGAGTTATCATTAAGTCAGGTTAGTTATCACTAAGTCCGGTTAGTTATCACTAAGTCAGGTTAGTTATCTCTAGGCATTGGTGAGTTGTTTGTAGGATGGGCGAGTTATCATTAAGTCAGGTTAGTTATCACTAAGTCGGGTTAGTTATCACTAAGTCAGGTTAGTTATCACTAGGCATGGTGAGTTGTTTATAGGATGGGCAAGTTATCATTAAGTCAGGTTAGTTATCACTAATTCAGGTTAGTTATCTCTAGGCATGGTGAGTTATCACTAAGTCAGGTTTAGTTATCACTAGGCATGGTGAGTTATCACTAAGTCAGGTTAGTTATCACTAAGTCAGGTTAGTTATCACTAGGATGAGTGAATCAATGGGCATGCATCAGTTAGTTATCACTAAGTCAGGTTAGTTATCACTAGGATGAGTGAATCAATGGGCATGCATCAGTTAGTTATCACTAAGTCAGGTTAGTTATCACTAAGTCAGGTTAGTTATCACTAGGATGAGTGAATCAATGGGCATGCATCAGTTAGTTATCACTAAGTCAGGTTAGTTATCACCAAGTCAGGTTAGTTATCACTAAGTCAGGTTAGTTATCACTAGGATGAGTGAATCAATGGGCATGCACCATGGCTGTTTTAATGTAGATTTACAGGTTTGAAATTATTGCAATATTACAATATTGTATCAACCCATGCATGTAATGTTTAATACCATTAAAAAAACATGTAAGATATCTTTATACATATCATTTTTGTGTGTCTGGAAGTTCTCAGAATTGTTTTCAAATATATAAATAAACTGTTTTAGTTGTTTAGTTAAAAAAGTTATTATGAAGATAAACTTCAGAACAATATTGTTCCTGTGAACAATAAAACAATGAACATTTCAAGAGGAGGGGGGGAGGGTATTGCATTGTTGAAATTCTGCTGGTAGATTTGGTAGGTGTATGGAATTTTGTGTGTAAATGTTTTCACACAAGCGCTAACAGTAGTAGAGTGTGAGCATAGTAGAGTGGTACTTGGATTATCAGACGTGGGAAGTGGGAAGGAAGGAATGAGGGAAGCTATGATGCCAGGTATAATCTATTGTATCTACCTTACTTATATCACTTACCAGTTTTAAAAATAGCTCCCAGAATATATATATATAACTGCGTATATTTTCGTTGAAGATTTGCCACTTTTACGTTTACTGGATTTAATGTATTTTGATTCTCGTTTTCTTGTACATTTATGTTTGCTGGGTTTAGGCTGCACCCTTAAATTAGAGGGCAGCTTAATGCATAAAAGGGAGAAATTTGGTTATGCCCCCCCCCCCCCCAATCATTTTACCTGACCCCAAAATAGTTGAGCAGTTTAATGCATAAAAGGGAGAAGTTTGTGTTGTCTCGGCTAAGGGTCCCTTATATATTCTAATTATACCGTCTCCATTGCCTAGTTGCGATGTCTACGGAGCCGGAGGTCGAAAGTTCAAATCTCGTCAGGGTTATGTTCTGCTATGGTCGGTTGGTGAGCCACCAGCCTGGTGCATGGCCTACAAGGATAGGAGCCTGGTGGATGGTCTACACGAATAGGAGCCAGGTGCATGGCCTACAAGGATGGAGCCTGGTGTCTGGCCTACAAGGATAGGAGCCTGGCGCCTGACTTACAAGAATAGGAGCCTGGCGCCTGACCTACAAGGATAGGAGCCTGGTGCCTGGCCTACAAGGATAGGAGCCTGATGCCTGACCTACAAGGATAGGAGCCTGGTGCCTGGCCTACAAGGATAGGAGCCTGATGCCTGACCTACAAGGATAGGAGCCTGGTGCCTGGCCTACAAAGGATAGGAGCCTGGTGCCAGGCCTACAATGATAGGAGCCTGGTGCCTGGCCTACAAGGATAGGAGCCTGGTGCCAGGCCTACAAGGATAGGAGCCTGGTGCCTGGCCTACAAGGATAGAAGCCTGGTGCCTGGCCTACAAGGATAGGAGCCTGGTGCCTGGCCTACAAGGATAGGAGCCTGGTACCTGGCCTACAAGGATAGAAGCCTGGTGCCTGACCTACAAGGATAGGAGCCTGGTATCTGGCCTACAAGGATAGGAGCCTGGTGCCTGGCCTACAAGGATAGGAGCCTGGTGCCTGGCCTACAAGGATAGGAGCCTGGTGCCTGGCTTTCAAGGATAGGAGCCTGGTGCCTGGCCTACAAGGATAGGAGCCTGGTGCCTGGCCTACAAGGATTGGAGCCTGGTGTCTGACCTACAAGGATAGGAGCCTGGTGCCTGGCCTACAAGGATAGGAGCCTGGCCTACAAGGATAGGATTTGGGAAATACTGATGTGCATCTCATATTACTGATCCTTACAATATGTGTGACACTATATTAAACTACACTTTACCGGGTAGTTGACTATTTCTATATTATAAACCTTTTCCGTGACCTCAAAATAGTGGAGTGTAATAAAGGGGAGAAGTTTGTTTTGACTCTACTTCGGATTAGCTTATACCAATTTATTTTAGCTCGATTGCGAAACAAGTTCTTTCAATTTATATTAATCACTCTCGAGACCTCATTCCTGGTGGAATCCATCGACATGAAGGAGAGAGAAGAGGCAAAGTGGTATTTAAATGACTTGCCTAAGGGTACAATTGTAACGGCTCCAGCGGGGCTCGAACTCCAGCTTAGGATCATCCATATAAAATTATGGCCCAAATAATGCCCGTTTACTGTTTCATACCCCCAAAAAATAGGGTTGGTTGCTAGGGAATTTGTTTTAAATTTTGTTTACTGTATTCTTGGGCACAGAAAAATGTGAAGAACAAAATTGGAATTTTTTGTTTCAATAATGTCATTAAAAAATTCAGGGTCCGGGGGGCTAAAAAATGGGTCGGTAGGGAAACCATAAACACAGGTTCTTTTTGGCCTAATCTATGTGAATAAATCTGAATGCAAAATTGGGTGAAAGTGTTGCAGCTGATGAAGACTCTAATTCTCCATGGTTTGTGCTGTACATACATGTAAATGATTGAGCAACACATCACTGAATGAGTATTATTGAGTAACAGTCCTGTCCATCATGTTTATGGTCGGTTATGTTAACACAGTGATTGATTATTTTCAAATCATTAAAAGTACAAATGAATCTTTCCAAAAAAATGGCAAATTGGTTGGACATGATTTACATACACAGGGAGTGTACCGTATTTAGCTATGTATAGTGCGCACATTTCTTACTGAAATCCTCATCCATTTTATCTACTGCGAATTATACACCAGTACAGACATCAGGACATTTTTTTCCGGACCAAAATTGACCAATATTTCATGAAATTCGACCCGAACCACAGTCATTCTATAATTTGTTACATTCGACAAACGTTATAAACTAGCTATTAAAACCAGTTGCCGATATCTATATAAATAAATGAAATGAATAAGACCACAAAATTAGCATATATTGCGTTTATTTTGGCAAACTTTGAAGAATTTAATTGAAATTACTAAATGCATAAAAAATGGCGATTTGATAACATCACGTGGTTTTATCGTATGTAATATTTCCCTTACTTTTCGCATACTTCGCCGCATAAAGCGACGCTGCCTTTGTACAATATCATAGAGGTAAAGAAACTTTGTAATTATAGTTTATTTGATTTAATATACCGTATGTTTTTAAATACGACATGATTAAAGACACGTGTTGGTTATTTTTACGGGAAATATTTACTATGTACAATGCATTGCATAAAAAAACTTTTTTTGGCTGCAGTATTTCAATTGTTTGTAGCGATAATTAATTTCGACAAACCATTCACAATGGGTCCCAGTTAATTAGGTAGGCTACACGTGTTGAGAAGTTTGAGCATCTGCTGACATGTTTGAGAACGTGTTGAGATGTTTGAGAACGATATGCATGTAATTTTCATGAAATCATGCCCGAGTGCGTTACCGTTCCTCGATGAGTCGAATGATTAATATAAGTTGTAAAAATCACGGAGCACAATATTTAGCGATACTTTAGAAATGTTAAATTTTGACTTGGAAAATTGCGTTTTTCACGTGCGCAGTTTACATCGGAACCAGTTTTCCCCCCGATTTTCGTGCCAAATCGTGGGTGCGCATTATACACGATAGCGCACTATACATAGCTAAATACGGTATTTTGGGTGCAGTTTTAATTTATGCAATTTCATTTTAACCCTTTCCTTCATAGAGATTTATGTCAATATACTATTATATATCCATACAAACGACAGTAATTTATCTATCATGCAATGGACAAGTAGTTGCCATATCTATCTCACTTCCATAGATATTACTGGGACTTCATAGAGATTCTGAACATTGGTTTGACTAGTACATTGTCAATGTATGTCGTATTGATAATGGCGTCAAGAGGTGCTTCTATGAGGGAAAGGGTTTATGAACATTGGTTTGGCTACTACATTGTCAATGTATGTCGTATTGATAATGGCGTCAAGAGGTGCTTCTATGAGGGAAAGGGTTTATGAACATTGGTTTGGCTACTACATTGTCAATGTATGTCGTATTGGTAATGGCGTCAAGAGGTGCTTCTGTGAGGGAAAGGGTTAATGAACATTGGTTTGGCTACTACATTGTCAATGTATGTCGTATTGGTAATGGCGTCAAGAGGTGCTTCTATGAGGGAAAGGGTCAATGTATGTCATAGTGGTAATGGCGTCAAGAGGTGCTTCTATGAGGGAAAGGGTCAATGTATGTCGTATTGGTAATGGCGTCAAGAGGTGCTTCTATGAGGGAAAGGGTCAATGTATGTCGTATTGGTAATGGCGTCAAGAGGTGCTTCTATGAGGGAAAGGGTCAATGTATGTCGTATTGGTAATGGCGTCAAGAGGTGCTTCTATGAGGGAAAGGGTCAATGTATGTCGTATTGGTAATGGCGTCAAGAGGTGATTCTATGAGGGAAAGGGTCAATGTATGTCGTATTGGTAATGGCGTCAAGAGGTGCTTCTATGAGGGAAAGGGTCAATGTATGTCGTATTGGTAATGGCGTCAAGAGGTGCTTCTATGAGGGAAAGGGTTAATGTATGTCGTATTGGTAATGGCGTCAAGAGGTGATTCTATGAGGGAAAGGGTTAATGTATGTCGTATTGGTAATGGCGTCAAGAGGTGATTCTATGAGGGAAAGGGTTAATGTATGTCGTATTGGTAATGGCGTCAAGAGGTGATTCTATGAGGGAAAGGGTTAATGTATGTGGTATTGGTAATGGCGTCAAGAGGTGCTTCTATGAGGGAAAGGGTTAATGTATGTGGTATTGGTAATGGCGTCAAGAGGTGCTTCTATGAGGGAAAGGGTTAATGTATGTCGTATTGGTAATGGCGTCAAGAGGTGCTTCTATGAGGGAAAGGGTTAATGTATGTCGTATTGGTAATGGCGTCAAGAGGTGCTTCTATGAGGGAAAGGGTTAATGTATGTCGTATTGGTAATGGCGTCAAGAGGTGCTTCTATGAGGGAAAGGGTTAATGTATGTCGTATTGGTAATTGCGTCAAGAGGTGCTTCTATGAGGGAAAGGGTTAATGTATGTTGTATTGGTAATGGCGTCAAGAGGTGCTTCTATGATGGAAAGGGTTAATGTATGTCGTATTGGTAATGGCGTCAAGAGGTGCTTCTATGAGGGAAAGGGTTAATGTATGTGGTATTGGTAATGGCGTCAAGAGGTGCTTCTATGAGGGAAAGGGTTAATGTATGTCGTATTGGTAATGGCGTCAAGAGGTGCTTCTATGAGGGAAAGGGTTAATGTATGTCGTATTGGTAATGGCGTCAAGAGGTGCTTCTATGAGGGAAAGGGTTAATGTATGTCGTATTGGTAATGGCATCAAGAGGTGCTTCTATGAGGGAAAGGGTTAATGTATGTCGTATTGGTAATGGCGTCAAGAGGTGCTTCTATGAGGGAAAGGGTTAATGTATGTCGTATTGGTAATGGTGTCAAGAGGTGCTTCTATAAGGGAAAGGGTTAATGTATGTTGTATTGGTAATGGCGTCAAGAGGTGCTTCTATGAGGGAAAGGGTTAATGTATGTTGTATTGGTAATGGCGTCAGGTGCTTCTATGAGGGAAAGGGTTAATGTATGTTGTATTGGTAATGGCGTCAAGAGGTGCTTCTATGAGGGAAAGGGTTAATGTATATAACATAAATATAACAATGTATGTCGTATTGGTAATGGCGTCAAGAGGCGCTTCTATGAGGGAAAGGGTTAACTAGTCCCTAGACACTTCAGCCATTATTTCCCCAAGAAACTTTTTTCCAAAACCCCCTTTTTTTCCAAGGTATTTTAACCCTTTTATAAATTTATTAACGCGGTGTCCGCCTCAGTTTCTTATGGAGGTTGGTGCACCCAAGTACTGGTTAACCGCTGGAGCCTGCCCAGCAAAGGTGTTGTTAGGTAAACTGCCCGCTGGCGATATAGCCCAAAATGGTGCTGATGCAGGCGTAAAACCCGAAATATAATAATAATAATAATAAATTTATTAACGCAGTATTAGTCGTTATCATGTACTTGTTTGTGGAGATTTATCACTATATAACTTAGGCCATAATAAAATAAATCCTAGATTTTCATCCAAATTTTTTTGGGGGGTGAAATTTTATTTTTTATTTTATATTTTCAGGATATCGATATTTATGCTGATAAAATGGTGTTTTGACAAGATTTTTTTTTTTTTTTCAAATAGTAATAAAAAAAAATCGGGGCGGGCCCTAAAAACGGGGGCGGGCGGGGATGAAAATCTAGGAAATATTTTATTATGGCCTTATAGTCCCATAAATACATTTATTATATATTCATTGTCCTACATAAAACATGTTCATTTTATGGCTATGTACAACATATTGTTCTCTTATGTATATTTATGATACAGTATCTTAAATTTAAAGTCATATTCTTTGGCCAAAAAAAAACAACCTGAGCTCAAGAGTATGGTAAAAAAGGAAAACATTTCCCTACTACCAACCGACCTTATTTTTGTGTACACGTAACAGTAAATTATTCAGAAAGACGAACGTTTAGTGTATGTAACTAGGTAACATACGCATATCCCAGCAATTTAAATAAAACATGTTAAAAGTGATTTACGCTTTACAGACGGATCTGTAGTCCAGTGGTAACACGCTGGACTGGTAATCCAGGGATCTGTAGTCCAGTGGTAACACGCTGGACTGGTAATCCAGGGATCTGTAGTCCAGTGGTAACACGTTGGACTGGTAATCCAGGGATCTGTAGTCCAGTGGTAACACGTTGGACTGGTAATCCAGGGATCTGTAGTCCAGTGGTAACACGCTGGACTGGTAATCCAGGGATCTGTAGTCCAGTGGTAACACACTAGACTGGTAATCCAGGGATCTGTAGTCCAGTGGTAACACCCTGGACTGGTAATCCAGGGATCTGTAGTCCAGTGGTAACACGCTGGACTGGTAATCCAGGGATCTGTAGTCCAGTGGTAGCACCCTGGACTGGTAATCCAGGGATCTGTAGTCCAGTGGTAACACGTTAGACTGGTAAACCAGGGATCTGTAGTCCAGTGGTAACATGCTGGACTGGTAATCCAGGGATCTGTAGTCCAGTGGTAACACGCTGGACTGGTAATCCAGGGATCTGTAGTCCAGTGGTAACACCCTGGACTGGTAATCCACGGATCTATAGTCCAGTGGTAACACGCTGGACTGGTAATCCAGGGATCTGTAGTCCAGTGGTAACACCCGTCCAACCAGGGATCTGTAGTCCAGTGGTAACACGCTGGACTGGTAATCCAGGGATCTGTAGTCCAGTGGTAACACGCTGGACTGGTAATCCAGGGATCTGTAGTCCAGTGGTAACACCCTGGACTGGTAATCCAGGGATCTGTAGTCCAGTGGTAACACGCTGGACTGGTAATCCAGGGATCTGTAGTCCAGTGGTAACACGCTGGACTGGTAAACCAGGGATCTGTAGTCCAGTGGTAACACGCTGGACTGGTAATCCAGGGATCTGTAGTCCAGTGGTAACACGCTGGACTGGTAATCCAGGGATCTGTAGTCCAGTGGTAACACGCTGGACTGGTAATCCAGGGATCTGTAGTCCAGTGGTAACACGCTGGACTGGTAATCCAGGGATCTGTAGTCCAGTGGTAACACGCTGGACTGGTAATCCAGGGATCTGTAGTCCAGTGGTAACACCCTGGACTGGTAATCCAGGGATCTATAGTCCAGTGGTAACACGCTGGACTGGTAATCCAGGGATCTGTTGTCCAGTGGTAACACGCTGGACTGGTAATCCAGGGATCGCAGGTTCCATCCCCCGTCTGACCATAATACAATGAACAGTCTTTCAGATGGGACGTTAAACCGAGGTCTCGTGTCGATGCTTTACACTGTGCACGTAAAAGAACCAGAGGAGACTCTGGAATGGGTCTCTGTCTGTATCATTGCTCTATCGTCCAAAAATCTAAAATGACTAATCTCTTCAGGAGGCATCGCTCATATGGGCAACCGGTAGCGACGATAAATAAACGTAAAACACACACACACATGATTTACTCTGCCTCCGTGGTCGAGTGGTTACGGTCGCTGACTTGTATACCACTGTAACCTATCATCACTGATGGTCACGGGTTCCAGCCCCGTTCAGGCCGTGTCTCATTTATATGAAAAAGTTTGCAGTTTCTTACGGAGGTTGGTGCACCCAAGTACTGGTTAACCACTGGAGCATGCCCAGGAAAGGTGTTGTTAGGTACACTGCCCACCGGCGATATAGCCCAAAATGGTGCTGATGCAGGCGTAAAACCTGAAACTACAACGAAGAGCGTCCAATGGAAAAACAGACTATCCCACCATCCATATTGGCCTATAAAGACAAGGTTTTTACCACCAGATTATGGCCTCAAAGTAGCTTCCTGTCTTATAAATGAGTCGTAAAAAAAGAGTTTCTCTTGGATTTCTTTGTAATAGTAACACTGGTTTGTAATGCTACAATTTCATGACCAGAAACCTTAGAAACTGTGACAGTGATTCTGAACAGGAATATGATGTTGAAGACATTGAGGTGACCTAGATTACAGACAAGTCTGGCAGGTGAACTTACAGCAATGCATGGGTTTTACTGTTATATCACCTGTCAATACTAGTAACAAATTGAGGCCCAGGCAGAGTTATCGATACTCAATTAATTGTTAAGAGCAATATGGTATAATATAAACACTATAAAGTTATGTTATAAAATTATAAATTATAAAAAACTCGGGGAGGGGGGGCCCTCAAAATATACCCTGCAAGTATGCAGAGTTATGGATAATCAATTAATTGTTATGCCGTGTCTCATTTATATGAAAATGTTGGCAGTTTCTTACGGAGGTTGGTGCACCCAAGTACTGGTTAACCGCTGGAGCCTGCCCAGGAAAGGTGTTGTTAGGTAAACTGCCCGCCGGCGATATAGCCCAAAATGGTGCTGATGCAGGCGTAAAACCCGAAATATAACATAACATAATTAATTGTTATGACCAGTATGGTATATATCCTCATAAAGTATGTTATCAAATTAATCTGTAGGGTCCTCCAAATATACACTGCAAATATTATAGCCAGTTAGTGAGTTTATCATGTAGAATGAGGCCAGCAATCGTAAGTAGTATTATACTGGCGTACATCACTTTAATAAGTAAAATATTATATATTTGTTTGTTTCAGTGAATGATCAAATTATATTTCACCGAATGAACAATGAAAGCATTATTATCATGAGTGGTGAATAAACCCTTTCCTTCATAGAGATTTAGGTTAATATACTATTATATCTCCATACAAACGACAGCCAATTAACCCTTTCCTTTATAGAGATTTAGGTTAATATACTATTATATCTCCATACAAACGACAGCCATTTAACCCTTTCCTTCATAGAGATTTAGGTTAATATACTATTATATCTCCATACAAACGACAGCCATTTAACCCTTTCCTACATAGAGATTTAGGTTAATATACTATTATATCTCCATACAAACGACAGCCATTTAGCTATCATGCAATGGATAAGTAGTCGCCATATCTATCCCACCTCCATAGATATTACTGGGACTACATAGAGATTTAGGTTAATATACTATTATATCTCCATACAAACGACAGCCATTTAGCCATCATGCAGTGGATAAGTAGTCGCCATATCTATCCCACCTCCTTAGATATTACTGGGACTACATAGAGATTTAGGTTAATATACTATTATATCTCCTTACAAATGACAGCCATTTAGCTATCATGCAGTGGATAAGTAGTCGCCATATCTATCCCACCTCCTTAGATATTACTCGGACTACATGAGATTCCGGCCTTTATTATGAACATTAGCTTGGCTACTTACTACATTGTCAATGTATGTTGTATTGGTAATGGCGTTATGAGGTGCTTCTATGAGGGAAAGGGTTTTTGAACATTGGTTTGGCTACTACATTGTCAATGTATGTCGTATTGGTAATGGCGTTATGAGGTGCTTCTATGAGGGAAAGGGTTTTTGAACATTGGTTTGGCTACTACATTGTCAATGTATGTCGTATTGGTAATGGCGTCAAGAGGTGCTTCTATGAGGGAAAGGGTTAAGTGAGACAATAATAGATTTCTATGTCCATGAGTGAATTATGCTTCAATCATTCACTTAAAAGTCAGCCTCCGTTATCGAGTGGTTAAGGTCGCTGACTTGTATACCACTGTAACCTATCTTCATTTATAATTATGAAAAAAGTCGGCGGTTTCTTACGGAGGTTGGTGCACCAAGTACTGGTTAACCTACGGAGCATGCCCAGGAAAGGTGTTGCTAAGTAATCTGCCCGCCAGCGATATAGGCCAAATATGGTGCTGATGCAGGTGTAAAACCTGAATAAACAAACATTCACTTAACACTTTCAACACCACATACCTCTAAATAGGCTTACAAAAAGTGTAGATCCAGATGAGCTGGCTCGTGACGAGCCATCTCATCAGGATCTGCACTTTTTGCCAGTAATATTACTATTTTTAGACAAAATTACCCATTTTGATAAATGAACTGGTCCAAATGTAATCTTCTGATTCATTTATTGGTCTAACAATATCATGGACCAGTCCATGTCAGTTACTTGGTGTTGAATGGGTTAAACAAGCAAATAGGCTTTTTATTTGTAGGCTTAAAAGTGTATTTATGAGAGACAACGATGCAAACGTGCGCTAAATTACGCTAGAACATCGTGTTTTGACCAGCATAAATGACGTCACAAAGGGACGTACATTTTTAATTCATACTAATTTATTTTAGCTCGATTGCGAAACAAGTTATTTCAAGTTATATTAATCACTCTTCAGACCTCATTCCTGATGGAATCCATCGCCATGAAGGAGAGAGAAGATGCGGAATTTAAGGGCACAAGCGTAACGGCTCCAAGACATCATATCATACATGTACATGACTTGACTGACGGCTTGAGTCTGTAAACGTTCTCGTTGGGGGCCTCGATCCGTGGCCGAGTGGTTACGGTCGTCGACTTCAAATCACTTGCTCTCACTGCTGTAGGTTCGAATCACACTGGGAATGTTAAATTATTCACGTGAGGAAGTTTTGTGGGAGGTTGGTGGTTCTACCTGGGTGCCCGTCCGTGCATGAAATAATGCTCGGGGTCACCCGATGTCTTGTTCCACCAATAATAGCTGGAGAGTTGCCGTATTACCTAAGCTGTTGGAGTGAGTTTAAACCCCAAAGGGGAAAAATTATATAAGACTCTGTCTTTCATTCTAATCCTTTTTCTGTATTTTGATTATGTGTGACGTATGCATTGTTCAATATGTATTATATTGGGAAATAAAATATGTTTAAACTAAACCCCAAAAATGAAAACAAAGCAAAAATGTTCGCATTGACACCATTTCAACATGCAGCAGCTAGGTACCTCACATGCAAAGCAGTGAAAAATAAAATGTGTTATTCCACTGCTTTCAACCAGTTGAATAACATGTTTTATTTCACTTATAAATGTCTGTATCTCGTAATACAAAATACATAATAATCAATATATGCTAGATACTAGTTAATTAACCCTTTGCATGCTCGCGGCAGATAAAAATCACTTTTGCAAACAGGATAGAGCCAGATCAGACGGCACAGAATGTTTTAGTTCTATGTAGTTCTATGTAGAACGTTCCGTCTGATCAGGCTCTATACTGTTTGCAAAAGTGATTTTATCTGCCGCTAGCATGCAAAGGGTTAATTAACTATGCATCCTAGCTGTGCAAATAACAGTGAAATTTGTCATGGAATTTCAGTAGAATTTTGTCGTTACAATACAATTCTAATGAAATTCCATGACATACAGGGATCATATTAGAGGGCGATGTGGGCGAAACTGTCGCCCTTGGGACCCTGACTTCGCCCTCTTGAGGCCCCACTTCTCCCTAAAAAATTATTTTTTGGGTTTTACGATTTTCTCAAACAAAATTTTGTCTAATAAGATACACTGGCCCATTATAAAGCACTCCTTCTATTCAAATGTTGTATTTAATGGTTGTACTGTGCATTTTAACCCTATTTTGGTGAAGTATATTAAAGAACACCATTTAAGGAAGCGATCACACGCTTTCTCACTTCTCCCAAAAATTCTGACCTAGAATGAACCCTGGACATAGTTCCAAAGTTTTCAGTTTCAAGTAAGAAAAATCACATTAATGAATTGTCGTCTGCTACAATTATTTGAACTATTTATAGCCTTTAGTTTACCCAGCATGCAAAGTGTTTATCAGGGTTCATCCTTGGTCCGAATTTTTGGGGGTAGTAAAAAACTGATTAATCGTGTTGTGTAATAAATGTCAACAATATTTGTTAAAATTATGGATGTCACCGAAAGCTAAATGGCATTCGTATCTTCGTAGGTTGTTGTATTTGAATATTTAATGAATATTTCACATCAAATCCTATTTTTTCCCAACCTGACCTCTATTCACCGGTACACGCGTGTGTTTTACAGTTTATGCATTTTGCTCACAGCATTTTTTATATCAATATTTTATATTAGTATAATACATCGGGTGAGATTGGGAACATGTGGCCAAGTTTTCGCACAAACACCTGAGGAGGTGAATAGGATTCGAATATTCGGTCAGATATTCGGATTTTCGAATATTCGGTCAGATATTCGGATTTTCGAATATTCGGTTCACTCCCTAGTTAGAATACACAAAATGAGCTCTATATATAATGCCCAGTGTACAAGATTTTGTTTGGGTCTAGGGAGAAGTGGGGTCCCCAGGGTACGATGTCAAGGTCCCTAGGGCGAGTCGACTATTTCACCCATTTTCTGCTGAAGATTGAATATTTCATTAATGACAAACATACATCGGTAGATAGAGATTGGCTAACAATAATAAAGTCCTAAATTATACAGGCTATAAGTGCTTGGTTAATAAGAGAGTGAAACTTGAGTGTTAAATTGTTGTCGTGGGGGGTCAGGTTACGGTTATAGGCCTAATTGCCAGATAGTGTTTTTAAAGACATTGGGCTGACCTAGATTACCGGCAAGTCTGGCAGGTGAACTTACAGCAATACATGGGGTTTACTGTTATATCACCTGTCAATACTAGTAACAAATTGAGGCCCAGGCAGAGTTATCGATAATCAATTAATTGTTAAGATATGGTATAATATAAACACCATATTAAAAGTTATGTTAGAAAATTATAAAATAACTGGGGGCCTCAAAATATACCCTGCAAATATTATAGCCAGTTACAACAGTTACAAATGAGTTTATAAAAAATAAATGAATGAAATCTTCCAGCTTCATAAAAAAACAACCAAAAAACTATTTATACAAATTTATTTTAGCTCGATTACGAAACAAGTTCTTATGACTCGAGACCTCATTCCTGATGGAATCCATCGCCACGAGGGAGAGAGAAGAGACAATGTGGAATTTAAATGCCCTGCCTAAGGGCACAATCGTAACGGCTCCAGCGGGGCTCGAACTCCATAAAAAAAACTAAAAAACTATTGAGTTTACCATGTAGCATGATGACAGCAATCATAAGTAGTATATATACTGTTCCTTTCATCTGCGTACATCACTTTAAGTTCAATGGAATTGAAGGGATCATTATGGAAATATGCACGATGCACATCATATTAGAGTGTGTGTTCATGTTCATCTCTTATTAAATCTGATCATTTAAATCACCTTATCCCAAATGGATGTGGCCTAGAGATGCTGACTGCTTATCCACTGATTGATAGCTAAAGTGTTGTCATATGTATGCAGATATTGTAGTATACCCCCATTTAAACGCCCCCTCCCCCCCCCCCCCCATTTTGAAGCAAAACAAAATAATTCTCACCTCAGTGCCCGCTGCTACTGTACTGCTAGAAACACAGTGGTCTGTGTCGATGTCAAGAGGTATGAAGAAAGGAGTCCCAGACATCCGTTGCATATAATTTGTCACAACTTGCATCGCCCATGGGGCGTTTAACCGGGGGTATACGGTATTAACCTAAATATCTATGTGTGTTTAACCCTTTCAACACCACAGACATCTAAATATGCTTACAGTGTGGATCTAGATGAGGATCTAGTAATATTACTAACATTTTGATAAATGAACTGGTCCAAATGTAATTTTCTTATTAATTTATTGGTCTGAAAATATCATGTGCCAGTCCATGTCAGTTACTTGGGTGTTGAATGCACCAGTCTATGTCAGTTACTTGGTGTTGAATGCACCAGTCCATGTCAGTTACTTGGTGTTGAATGCACCAGTCCATGTCAGATACTTGGTGTTGAATGTACCAGTCCATGTCAGTTACTTGGTGTTGAATGCACCAGTCCATGTCAGATACTTGGTGTTGAATGCACCATTCCATGTCAGATACTTGGTGTTGAATGCACCAGTCCATGTCAGATACTTGGTGTTGAATGCACCAGTCCATGTCAGATACTTCAGATACTTGGTGTTGAATGCACCAGTCCATGTCAGATACTTGGTGTTGTATGCACCAATCCATGTCAGATACATGGTGTTGAATGAGTTCAATAATGTTTCTGCGCATAAACAACATGTATGTTTGTCTGTGTCAGGGCTTGACAAATCCTATTGCCCGACGTCCGGGGCAAGTCAAAACCCATGTTCGGGCAAGTGGCCGTCAACCAGAGTTTAGTCCTGGGCAAGTCAAAATTCCATGGATGTGATTATCGGACAGGTGTCGAATAAACATATCAATTAACAGAATAAACAAACTAATCAACTGTTTCTTGTCATGATTGGACCTATTATCAACCCTGCCCACTACATGCTATGAATGACAGGTATCACCAGAAATGTTTGACCAATCAAAGCTCTCACTACGTTTCAATTGATTTATTTGCACTTATCAAATTAGTCCTATTAAATAGACTTTGGCGCTTTTAACATCAGGGCGGTTTCTTAATTTCTACAAATTTCAGTCGCTGGCAAAATATCAAAGAATCTGTCAATGCTTGCTTATATACTTGTTAATTACACATTAGTCTAGCAAGGACAATATCCATGAGTACATACACAGTAAGTACATGTTTTCTACACCAATGGTGTTGATTAATCTCGGAAGACAGGCCGATTTCATTGATGTATTGTAAATTTGTAAGTTATAATTGACAAAATTAAACAGTTAGAGCTCAGGTAATTATCAGATTATACAAACTTGTTTTATAATCAACCCCCAAATCCCCTGTTATCATTCGAATACATATACAATTACAATGAGTTTGCTAAAATTCTTTAAATCCAAGAAAAATGAAAGTGAAAGTAATAGTAAAAAACGGAAACTAGATTTAAAATGTGTGCCTACTTCCAAGAAAGTGAAACTCACCAAGAGTAAAAAAGGATGTTAAATATGACGCAAAAGGAATTTCAAGTAAAGTGGCAAGATGATTTTAACTGGCTCGTTCATGATGAAAGTAAAAATGTTATGTTCTGTAAGTGCTGTCAAAAATATCCAAAGCTTTCAGAAGCGTGTTTGATATTTTCGATAGATTACAGGAACATTCCTTGTGCATAATGTTAACAGCAAGTGTATGGAAAACTCATTCTATTCGCTGATTTATACTGACTGACTGATGTACATGTTTTCCACTCGATGTAAATGTTTTCCACTCGATGTAAATGTTTTCCACTCAATGTACATGTTTTCCACTTGATGTATGTGTTCTCCACTTGATGTACGTGTTCTCCACTCGATGCACTTGTTCTCCACTTGATGCACGTGTTTTCTACTCGATGCACGTGTTCTCCACTCGATGCACGTGTTCTCCACTCGATGCATGTGTTCTCCACTCGATGCATGTGTTCTTCACTCGATGCACGTGTTCTCCACTCGATGCACGTGTTCTCCACTCGATGTATGTGTTCTCCACTCGATGCACGTGTTCTCCACTCGATGCACTTGTTCTCCACTTGATGCACGTGTTTTCTACTCGATGCACGTGTTCTCCACTCGATGCACGTGTTCTCCCACTTGATGCACGTGTTCTCCACTCGATGCACGTGTTCTCCACTCGATGCATGTGTTCTCCACTCAACGCACATGTTCTCCACTCGATGCATGTGCTCTCCACTCGATGCACGTGTTCTCCACTCGATGCATGTGTTCTCCACTCGATGCACGTGTTCTCCACTCGATGCATGTGTTCTCCACTCGACGCACGTGTTCTCCACTCGATGCATGTGTTCTTCACTCGATGCACGTGTTCTCCACTCGATGTACGTATTTTCCACTCGATGCATTTGTTCTCCACTCCTACCACGTGCTATCCTCTACTGAGTGCTATCCTTTACCAAGTGCTATCCTCTACTGTGTGCTATCCTCTACATAGTGATATCCTCTACTGTTATATCCTCTACCAAGTGTTATCCTCTACAGAGTGCTATCCTCTACCGAGTGCTATCCTCTACAGAGTGCTATCCTCTACCAAGTGATATCCTCTACAGAGTGCTATCCTCTACAGAGTGCTATCCTCTACTGAGTGCTATCCTGTACGGTGTGCTATCCTCTACCGAGTGCTATCCTCTACAGAGTGCTATCCTCTACTGAGTGCTCTCCTCTACCGAGTACTATCCTCTACCACATCCAACCTCTACTGAGTGCTATCCTCTACAACATGCTATCCTCTACAGAGTACTATCCTCTAGTTTATGCTGGTTTTCATTAAGATTTTGCACATTCTGGATACAGCATTTTGCAGCCGCTACCCACCCAGGAACCCCTCTCACCCCATCCGAATACAGTGGAATGATATTGCACATTTAAGGAGGTTGTATATGCGACGTATTTATATTTTCAGATAAAAAAGAAGCGTTTGTCACGTTAGCGACTAATGACACATATTCCCTAGGATGTCTGGTACTGGGAAACTCGTTACGTCGGGTCAACACAACGCGGCAACTCGTTGTCATGGTATCTATAGGAGTCTCAAATCCCATGAGGTGAGGGCATGTCCGCAACGGTAACACCCAGTGATTACCATTTTTTTTTCTTCTTTTTTTTTGGGGGGGGGGGGGGGAGTTTAACGTCGCAGGGGGAGTGGGATTAAAGTAGCACCAACAGCATAGGTTACATATGGTGACTCTCCAGCTATTATCTGTGGGGGTCTGGAGGAAGACCCCGGGTGCCCCTACGAACAGTATTTAAAGCATGGACGGACACCCAGGTAGGACCACCCACCTTCCACAAGCCAGCTGGATAGCTTCCTCACATGAAAGAATTCCACACCCAAAGTGGGATTCGAAGCAATGGCGATGAGGGTAAAGTGATTTGAAGCCAACGGCCATAAGCACTCTGCCACTTTATCATTCTCTATGACTATTCACAAGTCGAGATATCAAGGCACAAGCTATATATCATTCTATATGACTGTATTCACAAGTCGAGATATCGGGACACAAGCTATATATCATTCTATATGACTGTATTCACAAGTCGAGATATCAAGGCACAAGCTATATATCATTCTATATGACTGTATTCACAAGTCGAGATATCGGGACACAAGCTATATATCATTCTATATGACTGTATTCACAAGTCGAGATATCGGGACACAGGTTATATACCATTCTATATGACTGTATTCACAAGTCGAGATATCGAGGCACAAGCTATATACCATTCTATATTACTGTATTCACAAGTCGAGATATCGGGACACAAGCTATATATCATTCTATATGACTATTCACAAGGTGAGATATGGGACACAAGCTAGATATCATTCTATATGACTGTATTCACAAGACGAGATATCGGGACACAAGCTATATATCATTCTATATGACTGTATTCACAAGTCGAGATATCGAGACACAATCTATATATCATTCTATATGACTGTATTCACAAGTCGAGATATCGAGACACAAGCTATATATCATTCTATATGACTGTATTCACAAGTCGAGATATTGGGACACAAGCTATATATCATTCTATATGACTGTATTCACAAGTCGAGATATCGAGACACAAGCTATTATATCATTCTATATGACTGTATTCACAAGTTGAGATATTGGGACACAAGCTATATATCATTCTATATGACTGTATTCACAAGTCGAGATATCGGGACACAAGCTATATATCATTCTATATGACTGTATTCACAAGTCGAGATATCGGGACACAAGCTATATATCATTCTATATGACTGTATTCACAAGTCGAGATATTGGGACACAAGCTATTTATCATTCTATATGACTGTATTCACAAGTCGAGATATTGGGACAAAAGCTATATATCATTCTATATGACTGTATTCACAAGTCGAGATATCAAGACACATGCTAGATATCATTCTATATGACTGTATTCACAAGTCGAGATATCGAGACACATGCTAGATATCATTCTATATGACTGTATTCACAAGTCGAGATATCGAGACACATGCTAGATACTATTCTATATGACTGTATTCACAAGTCGAGATATCGAGACACATGCTAGATATCATTCTATATGACTGTATTCACAAGTCGAGATATCGAGACACATGCTAGATATCATTCTATATGACTGTATTCACAAGTCGAGATATCGGGACACAAGCTATATATCATTCTATATGACTGTATTCACAAGTCGAGATATCGAGACACAAGCTATATATCATTCTATATGACTGTATTCACAAGTCGAGATATTGGGACACAAGCTATATATCATTCTATATGACTATTCACAAGTCGAGATATCGAGACACAAGCTATATATCATTCTATATGACTATTCACAAGTCGAGATATCGAGACACAAGCTATATATCATTCTATATGACTGTATTCACAAGTCGAGATATCGAGACACATGCTAGATATCATTCTATATGACTGTATTCACAAGTCGAGATATCGGGACACAAGCTATATATCATTCTATATGACTGTATTCACAAGTCGAGATATCGAGACACAAGCTATATATCATTCTATATGACTGTATTCACAAGTCGAGATATTGGGACACAAGCTATATATCATTCTATATGACTGTATTCACAAGTCGAGATATCGGGACACAAGCTATATATCATTCTATATGACTATTCACAAGTCGAGATATCGAGACACAAGCTATATATCATTCTATATGACTGTATTCACAAGTCGAGATATCGAGATACAATCTAGAGGGAGATGTGAGAAATAGTTTGCCCCCATCTAGCTTCTCCAAGGGAGAATAGGTTATAGTATTACATAGTGCAATGTGGTTGGAGCACCAAGCTTCTCCCTAGGGAGAATAGTTTTATCCTAAGGGAGAATAGGTTTATATAGTATTACATAGTGAGCAATGTGGTTGGAGCACCAAGCTTCTCCCTAAGGGAGAATAGGTTTATATGGTATTACATAGTGAGCAATGTGGTTGGAGCACCAAGCTTCTCCCTAAGGGAGAATAGGTTTATATGGTATTACATAGTGAGCAATGTGGTTGGACCACCAAGCTTCTCCCTAAGGGAGAATAGGTTTATATAGTATTACATAGTGAGCAATGTGGTTGGAGCACCAAGCTTCTCCCTAAGGGAGAATAGGTTTATATAGTATTACATAGTGAGCAATGTGGTTGGAGCACCAAGCTTCTCCCTAAGGGAGAATAGGTTTATATAGTATTACATAGTGAGCAAGTGGTTGGAGCACCAAGCTTCTCCTAAGGGAGAATAGGTTTATATAGTATTACATAGTGAGCAATGTGGTTGGAGCACCAAGCTTCTCCCTAAGGGAGAATAGGTTTATATAGTATTACATAGTGAGCAATGTGGTTGGAGCACCAAGCTTCTCCCTAAGGGAGAATAGGTTTATATAGTATTACATAGTGAGCAATGTGGTTGGAGCACCAAGCTTCTCCCTAAGGGAGAATAGGTTTATATAGTATTACATAGTGAGCAATGTGGTTGGAGCACCAAGCTTCTCCCTAAGGGAGAATAGGTTTATATAGTATTACATAGTGAGCAATGTGGTTGGAGCACCAAGCTTCTCCCTAAGGGAGAATAGGTTTATATAGTATTACATAGTGAGCAATGTGGTTGGAGCACCAAGCTTCTCCAAAAAACCTAAGGGAGAATAGGTTTATATAGTATTACATAGTGAGCAATGTGGTTGGAGCACCAAGCTTCTCCCTAAGGGAGAATAGGTTTATATAGTATTACATAGTGAGCAATGTGGTTGGAGCACCAAGCTTCTCCCTAAGGGAGAATAGGTTTATATAGTATTACATAGTGAGCAATGTGGTTGGAGCACCAAGCTTCTCCCTAAGGGAGAATAGGTTTATATAGTATTACATAGTGAGCAATGTGGTTGGAGCACCAAGCTTCTCCCTAAGGGAGAATAGGTTTATATAGTATTACATAGTGAGCAATGTGGTTGGAGCACCAAGCTTCTCCCTAAGGGAGAATAGGTTTATATAGTATTACATAGTGAGCAATGTGGTTGGAGCACCAAGCTTCTCCCTAAGGGAGAATAGGTTTATATAGTATTACATAGGAGCAATGTGTGGAGCACCAAGCTCTCCCTAAGGGAGAATAGGTTATAGATTACATAGTGAGCAATGTGGTTGGAGCACCAAGCTTCTCCCTAAGGGAGAATAGGTTTATATGGTATTACATAGTGAGCAATGTGGTTGGACCACCAAGCTTCTCCCTAAGGGAGAATAGGTTTATATAGTATTACATAGTGAGCAATGTGGTTGGAGCACCAAGCTTCTCCCTAAGGGAGAATAGGTTTATATAGTATTACATAGTGAGCAATGTGGTTGGAGCACCAAGCTTCTCCCTAAGGGAGAATAGGTTTATATAGTATTACATAGTGAGCAATGTGGTTGGAGCACCAAGATTCTCCCTAAGGGAGAATAGGTTTATATAGTATTACATAGTGAGCAATGTGGTTGGAGCACCAAGCTTCTCCCTAAGGGAGAATAGGTTTATATAGTATTACATAGTGAGCAATGTGGTTGGACCACCAAGCTTCTCCTAAGGGAGAATAGGTTTATATAGTATTACATAGTGAGCAATGTGGTTGGAGCACCAAGCTTCTCCCTAAGGGAGAATAGGTTTATATAGTATTACATAGTGAGCAATGTGGTTGGAGCACCAAGCTTCTCCCTAAGGGAGAATAGGTTTATATAGTATTACATAGTGAGCAATGTGGTTGGAGCACCAAGCTTCTCCCTAAGGGAGAATAGGTTTATATAGTATTACATAGTGAGCAATGTGGTTGGAGCACCAAGCTTCTCCCTAAGGGAGAATAGGTTTATATAGTATTACATAGTGAGCAATGTGGTTGGAGCACCAAGCTTCTCCAGGAACTATTTTAATGTCCTAATCATATTTAAATAGGGTTATTTCTAGTAGTTTGTAGACAGACGGATCTGTAGTCCAGTGGTAACACGCTGGACTGGTAATCCAGGGATCGCAGGTTCGATCCCCCGTTTGACCCTAATAAAACTAACAGTCTTTCAGATGGGAAGTTGGTTTAAACAGTATTTATTCCAATAAATTTACATGTATAACACAAAAAATGTTACAAATTACATAAATTGTGAATGGTTTGGATTGGAAAACAAGTTTTCAGAAAACTTATATTAATTCCTCTCCAAATAAGATGGGAAGTTAAACCGAGGTCTTGTGTCGGTGCTTTACACCGTGCACGTAAAAGAACCAGAGGAGACTCTGGAATGTGTATAATTGCACTATCCTCCAAAATGACTAATCTCTTCAGGAGGTGTCGCTCATATTGGCAACCGGTAGCGACGATAAATAAATGTAAAACACACAGTAGTTTGTAGACTATTTCCTTGTGGTGATGTCATAGAGTGTTGTCAGATTAGAGGTTAATAAGCATTTATATGTACAGTCAAACTTGTGGCCACCAGTATTAAGCAGACCAATATTTAGCAGTCAACTGATATTAGACAGTCCACCTGTATTAATGCAGTCAACTTGTATTAAGCAGTCAACTGATATTAGGCAGTCCACCTGTATTAATGCAGTCAACTGATATTAGACAGTCCACCTGTATTAATGCAGTCAACTTGTATTAAGCAGTCCACCTGTATTAAGCAATCATTCACCTGATTCCTAATGAAGCAATTGTGTTCAACAATTAAATTCTATTGTTCTCGGATAAGCATTCACTTTGTTCACTAGCTGCTAAGCATTCACTTTGTTCACTAGCTGCTAAGCATTCACTTTGTTCACTAGCTGCTAAAGCATTCACTTTGTTCACTAGCTGCTAAGCATTCACTTTGTTCACTAGCTGCTAAGCATTCACTTTGTTCACTAGCTGCTAAGCATTCACTTTGTTCACTAGCTGCTAAGCATTCACTTTGTTCACTAGCTGCTAAGCATTCACTTTGTTCACTAGC
>CM026389.1:54457385-54579979 GCA_014843695.1 Archivesica marissinica | reverse complement strand
GAGAATAGGTTTATATAGTATTACATAGTGAGCAATGTGGTTGGAGCACCAAGCTTCTCCCTAAGGGAGAATAGGTTTATATAGTATTACATAGTGAGCAATGTGGTTGGAGCACCAAGCTTCTCCCTAAGGGAGAATAGGTTTATATAGTATTACATAGTGAGCAATGTGGTTGGACCACCAAGCTTCTCCCTAAGGGAGAATAGGTTTATATAGTATTACATAGTGAGCAATGTGGTTGGAGCACCAAGCTTCTCCCTAAGGGAGAATAGGTTTATATAGTATTACATAGTGAGCAATGTGGTTGGAGCACCAAGCTTCTCCCTAAGGGAGAATAGGTTTATATAGTATTACATAGTGAGCAATGTGGTTGGAGCACCAAGCTTCTCCCTAAGGGAGAATAGGTTTATATAGTATTACATAGTGAGCAATGTGGTTGGAGCACCAAGCTTCTCCCTAAGGGAGAATAGGTTTATATAGTATTACATAGTGAGCAATGTGGTTGGAGCACCAAGCTTCTCCAGGAACTATTTTAATGTCCTAATCATATTTAAATAGGGTTATTTCTAGTAGTTTGTAGACAGACGGATCTGTAGTCCAGTGGTAACACGCTGGACTGGTAATCCAGGGATCGCAGGTTCGATCCCCCGTTTGACCCTAATAAAACTAACAGTCTTTCAGATGGGAAGTTGGTTTAAACAGTATTTATTCCAATAAATTTACATGTATAACACAAAAAATGTTACAAATTACATAAATTGTGAATGGTTTGGATTGGAAAACAAGTTTTCAGAAAACTTATATTAATTCCTCTCCAAATAAGATGGGAAGTTAAACCGAGGTCTTGTGTCGGTGCTTTACACCGTGCACGTAAAAGAACCAGAGGAGACTCTGGAATGTGTATAATTGCACTATCCTCCAAAATGACTAATCTCTTCAGGAGGTGTCGCTCATATTGGCAACCGGTAGCGACGATAAATAAATGTAAAACACACAGTAGTTTGTAGACTATTTCCTTGTGGTGATGTCATAGAGTGTTGTCAGATTAGAGGTTAATAAGCATTTATATGTACAGTCAAACTTGTGGCCACCAGTATTAAGCAGACCAATATTTAGCAGTCAACTGATATTAGACAGTCCACCTGTATTAATGCAGTCAACTTGTATTAAGCAGTCAACTGATATTAGGCAGTCCACCTGTATTAATGCAGTCAACTGATATTAGACAGTCCACCTGTATTAATGCAGTCAACTTGTATTAAGCAGTCCACCTGTATTAAGCAATCATTCACCTGATTCCTAATGAAGCAATTGTGTTCAACAATTAAATTCTATTGTTCTCGGATAAGCATTCACTTTGTTCACTAGCTGCTAAGCATTCACTTTGTTCACTAGCTGCTAAGCATTCACTTTGTTCACTAGCTGCTAAAGCATTCACTTTGTTCACTAGCTGCTAAGCATTCACTTTGTTCACTAGCTGCTAAGCATTCACTTTGTTCACTAGCTGCTAAGCATTCACTTTGTTCACTAGCTGCTAAGCATTCACTTTGTTCACTAGCTGCTAAGCATTCACTTTGTTCACTAGCTGCTAAGCATTCACTTTGTTCACTAGCTGCTAAGCATTCACTTTGTTCACTAGCTGCTAAGCATTCACTTTGTTCACTAGCTGCTAAGCATTCACTTTGTTCACTAGCTGCTAAGCATTCACTTTGTTCACTAGCTGCTAAGCATTCACTTTGTTCACTAGCTGCTAAGCATTCACTTTGTTCACTAGCTGCTAAGCATTCACTTTGTTCACTAGCTTGCAGAATGTCGGTGCATCTAACCGGGTGTCCGGCCGTGCATGAAAATCCTCTTGAAGGGGCACCCGGCCGGGGTCTTCCACCAATATTAGCTGGAGAGTCACCATAACCTAAGCTGTTTGTGCGATGTTAAAGCCAAACAACACAAAAGTGATTTACCATACTTACTTGCCTATAAGACGCAATTGTTATCCCTTGATTATTGGCTCAGAATGCGCCAACTCAATAATTGATGACCTTCGAAATAACTGAAAGGGTGTAGCAAATTAATAGCCTTTCACAGCTCTATCTGCAAACTGAACTTTAAGCAAATCAAATTTATTGTTGTGCATCAGTGTATTTTTGTATGATTTGACATTTACAGTGCTTTTACGGTACAAATTGTTTGATCTTTACTTCTGAGTGGTTTCCATTTTCTCAACCATTCTTATATGCGGGTCGTCTTATAGTCGAGTAAATATGGTACTGCTTAACCCTTTACCTCATAGAAGCACCTTGATGCCATTACCAATACGACATACATTGACAATGTAGTAGCCAAACCAATGTTCATTAACCCTTTCCCTCATAGAAGCACCTCTTGACGCCATTACCAATACGACATACATTGACAATGTAGTAGCCAAACCAATGTTCATAAACCTTTTCCCTCATAGAAGCACCTTGATGCCATTACCAATACGACATACAGACAATGTAGTAGCCAAACCAAAGTTCATAAACCCTTTCCCTCATAGAAGCACCTTGATGCCATTACCAATACGACATACAGACAATGTAGTAGCCAAACCAAAGTTCATAAACCCTTTCCCTCATAGAAACACTTGAAGCCATTACCAATACGACATACATTGACAATGTAGTAGCCAAACCAATGTTCATAAACCCTTTCCCTCATAGAAACACCTCTTGACGCCATTACCAATACGACACACATTGACAATGTAGTAGCCAAACCAATGTTCATAAACCCTTTCCCTCATAGAAACACCTCTTGACGCCATTACCAATACGACATACATTGACAATGTAGCAGCCAAACCAATGTTCATAAACCCTTTCCCTCATAGAAGCACCTCTAGACGCCATTACCAATACGACATACATTGACAATGTAGCAGCCAAACCAATGTTCATAAACCCTTTCCCTCATAGAAACACCTCTTGACGCCATTACCAATACGACATACATTGACAATGTAGTAGCCAAACCAATGTTCATAAACCCTTTCCCTCATAGAAACACCTCTTGACGCCATTACCAATACGACATACATTGACAATGTAGTAGCCAAACCAATGTTCATAAACCCTTTCCCTCATAGAAACACCTCTTGACGCCATTACCAATACGACATACATTGACAATGTAGTAGCCAAACCAATGTTCATAAACCCTTTCCCTCATAGAAACACCTCTTGACGCCATTACCAATACGACATACATTGACAATGTAGTAGCCAAACCAAAGTTCATAAACCCTTTCCCTCATAGAAACACCTCTTGACGCCATTACCAATACGACATACATTGACAATGTAGTAGCCAAACCAATGTTCATAAACTCTTTCCCTCATAGAAACACCTCTTGACGCCATTACCAATACGACATACATTGACAATGTAGTAGCCAAACCAATGTTCATAAACCCTTTCCCTCATAGAAACACCTCTTGACGCCATTACCAATACGACATACATTGACAATGTAGTAGCCAAACCAATGTTCATAAACCCTTTCCCTCATAGAAACACCTCTTGACGCCATTACCAATACGACATACATTGACAATGTAGTAGCCAAACCAATGTTCATAAACCCTTTCCCTCATAGAAACACCTCTTGACGCCATTACCAATACGACATACATTGACAATGTAGTAGCCAAACCAATGTTCATAAACCTTTTCCCTCATAGAAGCACCTTGACGCCATTACCAATACGACATACATTGACAATGTAGTAGCCAAACCAATGTTCATAAACCCTTTCCCTCATAGAAACACCTCTTGACGCCATTACCAATACGACATACATTGACAATGTAGTAGCCAAACCAATGTTCATAAACCTTTTCCCTCATAGAAGCACCTTGACGCCATTACCAATACGACATACCTTGACAATGTAGTAGTCAAACCAATGTTCATAACAGGACAGAACCTCATGTAGTCCCAGTAATATATATGGAGGAGGGATAGATATTGCGACTACTTATCCACTGCATGATAGCTAAATGGCTGTCGTTTGTATGGAGATATAATAGTATATTAACCTAAATCTCTATGAAGGAAAGGGTTGAACAAGTTTGACTGTATTTAGATAGAATTAGGAATTGTGGTATTTGGCTAACAGCACAACATGTCTGGGAAACAATGGAGAGGTATGTATGAGTAGGAATTGAAGAATAGTTGTGGTATGTACAGGCATCCTTTCTGTTGGCATTAGGTATCATAATTTGCCATTTAGATATTGCAGGCGGTTCTCTGATGAAATAAATAGGAATTGCTGCCAAGGTTGGCATTCAGTGTAGTAGTATATTAGCGTATATTAATTTGTACGTGGGGCTGTATGCAAGGTATCTCTAGGTTTATGCAGTAATGCACCAGCCTTCGTCAAATAACAGGTATGAAGAATAGGCGGTTTTTTCTATTCCGAAACTAAGGAAACGCATTGTCTCCAGTAAACACACCGTCTCCAGTAAGCACATTGTCTCCAGTAAACACACTGCTTCCAGTAAACACACTGTCTCCAGTAAACACACTCTCCAGTAAACACACTGCCTCCAGTAAACACACTGTCTCCAGTAAACACACTGCCTCCAGTAAACACATTGTCTCCAGTAAACACACTGTCTCCAGGAAACACACTGTCTCCAGTAAACACATTGTCTCCAGTAAACACTCTGTTTCCAGTAAACACACTGTCTCCAGTAAACACACTTTCTCCAGTAAGCACACTGTCTCTACTAAACACACTGTCTCCAGTAAACACACTGTCTCTACTAAACACATTGTCTCCAGTAAACACACTGTCTCCAGTAAACACATTGTCTCCAGTAAACACACTGTCTCCAGTAAACACACTGTCTCCAGTAAACACACTGTCTCCAGTAAACACATTGTCTCCAGGAAACACACTGTCTCCAGGAAACACACTGTCTCCAGGAAACACACTGTCTCCAGTAAACACATTGTCTCCAGTAAACACACTGTCTCCAGTAAACACATTGTCTCCAGTAAATACACTGTCTCCAGTAAACACACTGTCTCCAGTAAACACACTCGCCAGGAAACACACCGTCTCCAGTAAACACATTGTCTCCAGTAAACACACTGTCTCCAGTAAACACATTGTCTCCAGTAAACACATTGTCTCCAGTAAACACACTGTCTCCAGTAAACACATTGTCTCCAGTAAACACATTGTCTCCAGTAAACACACTGTCTCCAGTAAGCACATTGTCTCCAGTAAACACACTGTCTCCAGTAAACACACTGTCTCCAGTAAACATCTCCAGTAAACACACTGTCTCCAGTAAACACATTGTATCCAGTAAACACACTGTCTCCAGTAAACACACCGTCTCCAGTAAACACACTCGCCAGGAAACACACCGTCTCCAGTAAACACACTGTCTCCAGTAAGCACACTGTCTCCAGTAAACACATTGTCTCCAGTAAACACACTGTCTCCAGTAAACACATTGTCTCCAGTAAACACAGTCTCCAGTAAACACACTGTCTTCAGTAAGCACACTCGCCAGGAAACACACTGTCTCTACTAAACACACTGTCTCCAGTAAGCACACTGTCTACTAAACACATTGTCTCCAGTAAACACACTGTCTCCAGTAAACACATTGTCTCCAGTAAACACATTGTCTCCAGTAAACACACTGTCTCCAGTAAACACATTGTCTCCAGTAAACACACTGTCTCCAGTAAACATACTGTCTCCAGGAAACACATTGTCTCCAGTAAACACACTCGCCAGGAAACACACTGTCTCTACTAAACACACTGTCTCCAGTAAACACACTCGCCAGGAAACACATTGTCTCCAGTAAACACACTGTCTCCAGTAAACACATTGTCTCCAGTAAACACACTGTCTCCAGTAAGCACACTGTCTCCAGTAAACACATTGTCTCCAGTAAACACACTGTCTGCAGTAAACACATTGTCTCCAGTAAGCACACTTGCCAGGAAACACACTGTCTCTACTAAACACATTGTCTCCAGTAAACACATTGTCTCCAGTAAACACCCTGTCTCCAGTAAACACATTGTCTCCAGTAAACACACTGTCTCCAGTAAACACACTGTCTCCAGTAAACACACTGTCTCCAGTAAACACACTGTCTCCAGTAAACACATTGTCTCCAGTAAACACATTGTCTCCTGTAAACACACTGTCTCCAGTAAACACATTGTCTCCAGTAAACACATTGTCTCCAGTAAATGCATACACTCGTGTAACGTATCCCTTTCTTCAGGGAGAGTTATCCCTTAGTTAGGGGAGAGTTATCCTTAGGTCAGAGAGAGTTATCCCTTAGTTAGGGGAGAGTTATCCCTTAGTTAGGGGAGAGTTTTCCCTTAGTTAGGGGAGAGTTATCCCTTAGGTCAGAGAGATTTATCCCTTAGTTAGGGGAGAGTTATCCCTTAGGTCAGAGAGAGTTATCCTTTAGTTAGGGGAGAGTTATCCCTTAGGTCAGAGAGAGTTATCCCTTAGTTAGGGGAGAGTTATCCCTTAGGTCAGGGAGAGTTATCCCTTAGTTAGGGGACAGTTATCCCTTAGGTCAGGGAGAGTTATCCCTTAGTTAGGGGAAAGTTATCCCTTATTTACGGGAGAGAGTTATCCCATAGTTATGGGAGAGTTATCCCTTAGGTCAGGAGAGTTATCCCTTAGTTAGGGGACCGTTATCCCTTAGGTCAGGAGAGTTATCCCTTAGTTAGGGGAGAGTTATCCCTTATTTATGGGAGAGTTATCCCTTAGGTCAGGGAGAGTTATCCCTTAGTTAGGGGAGAGTTATCCTTAGGTCAGAGAGAGAGTTATCCCTTAGTTATGGGAGAGTTATCCCTTACGTCAGGGAGAGTTATCGCTCTGAGTTTACTGTGGTCGTCTGTCACCAGCATGACACAGAGTTTACTGTGGTCGTCTGTCACCAGCATGATACAGCGTTTATTGTGGTTGTCTGTCACAGAGTTTACAGTGGTCGTCTGTCACCAGCATGACACAGAGTTTACTGTGGTCCTCTTGTCACCAGCATGACACAGCGTTTACTGTGGTTGTCTGTCACCAGCATGACACAGAGTTTACTGTGTTCTGTCACCAGCATGACACAGCGTTTACTGTGGTTGTCTGTCACCAGCATGACACAGAGTTTACTGTGGTCGTCTGTCGCTGAGTATACTGTAGTTGTCTGTCACCAGCATGACACAGAGTTTACTGTGGTCGTCCGTTGCAGAGTTTACTGTGGTTGTCTGTCACCAGCATGGCACAGAGTTTACTATGGTCTGTCACTAGCATGACACAGAGTTTACTGTGTTCTGTCACCAGCATGACACAGAGTTTACTGTGGTCTGTCACCAGCATGACACAGAGTTTAATGTGTTCTGTCACCACCATGGCACAGAGTTTACTGTGGTCTGTCACCAGCATGACACAGAGTTTACTGTGGTCTGTCAACAGCATGACACAGAGTTTACTGTGGTCGTCCGTTGCAGAGTTTACTGTGGTTGTATGTCACCAGCATGGCACAGAGTTTACTGTGGTTGCCTGTCACCAGCATGGCACAGAGTTTACTGTGGTTGTCTGTCACCAGCATGACACAGAGTTTAATGTGTTCTGTCACCAGCATGGCACAGAGTTTACTGTGGTTGTCTGTCACCAGCGTGGCACAGAGTTTACTGTGGTCTGTCACCAGCATGGCACAGAGTTTACTGTGGTCTGTCACCAGCATGACACAGAGTTTAATGTGTTCTGTCACCAGCATGACACACAGTTTACTGTGGTCTGTCACTAGCATGGCACAGAGTTTACTGTGGTCTGTCAGCAGCATGACACAGAGTTTACTGTGGTCGTCCGTTGCAGAGTTTACTGTGGTTGTCTGTCACCAGTATGGCACATAGTTTACTGTGGTTGTCTGTCACCAGCGTGGCACAGAGTTTACTGTGGTCTGTCACCAGCATGACACACAGTTTACTGTGGTCTGTCACCAGCATGACACAGAGTTTACTGTGTTCTGTCACCAGCATGACACAGAGTTTACTGTGGTCTGTCACCAGCATGACACAGAGTTTACTGTGTTCTGTCACCAGCATGACACAGAGTTTACTGTGGTCTGTCACCAGCATGACACAGAGTTTACTGTGTTCTGTCACCAGCATGACACAGAGTTTACTGTGGTCTGTCACCAGCATGACACAGAGTTTACTGTGTTCTGTCACCAGCATGACACAGAGTTTACTGTGGTCTGTCACCAGCATGACACAGAGTTTACTGTGGTCTGTCACCAGCACGACACAGAGTTTACTGTGTTCTGTCACCAGCATGACACAGAGTTTACTGTGGTCTGTCACCAGCATGACACAGAGTTTACTGTGGTCTGTCACCAGCATGACACAGAATTTACTGTGGTCTGTCACCAGCATGACACACAGTTTACTGTGGTCGTCCGTTGCAGAGTTTACTGTGGTTGTCTGTCACTAGCATGACACACAGTTTACTGTGGTCTGTCACCAGCATGACACAGAGTTTACTGTGGTCTGTCACCAGCATGACACAGAGTTTACTGTGTTCTGTCACCAGCATGACACAGAGTTTGCTGTGGTCTGTCACCAGCATGACACAGAGTTTACTGTGGTCTGTCACCAGCATGACACAGAGTTTGCTGTGGTCTGTCACCAGCATGACACAGAGTTTACTGTGGTCTGTCACCAGCATGACACAGAGTTTACTGTGTTCTGTCACCAGCATGACACACAGTTTACTGTGGTCTGTCACCAGCATGACACAGAGTTTACTGTGTTCTGTCACCAGCATGACACAGAGTTTGCTGTGGTCTGTCACCAGCATGACACAGAGTTTACTGTGGTCTGTCACCAGCATGACACAGAGTTTGCTGTGGTCTGTCACCAGCATGACACAGAGTTTACTGTGGTCTGTCACCAGCATGACACAGAGTTTACTGTGTTCTGTCACCAGCATGACACAGAGTTTACTGTGGTCGTCTGCCAGACTTGAGAAAGAAAGAATAATCATGTCCAGAATAAAACTGCAATAAAAGCGGGGAATACAACTACAACAGCTGCTGATTTGCTTGATTTAGTGTTTCAAGATGCAATCAGAGCACTGGGGGATGGTCATGCTACATGGGTGTAGTAATGTGACAATATTGGTGTGAGAAACAGGAGCCGTCCAGGGTTTGTTAGTAGTATTCCCACCCCTGCAACATCCCTGCCCCCACCACTGCCCCCTGCAACATCCCTGCAACCTCTCTGCCCCTCAGTTGACCCCTATTGGAATGACTACAGATATTGTGGCTGTGCTGGTGTGGAAAGATGTGGGTTAGAAATTCACTGTCATCGCCTTTATCTCCAGAGTGTGGCTGTGCTGGTGTGGAAAGATGTGGGCTAGAAATTCACTTTCATCGTTTCTACCCCAGAGTGTGGCTGTGCTGGTGTGGAAAGATGTGGGCTAGAAATTAACTTTCATCGCATCTACCCCAGAGTGTGGCTGTGCTGGTGTGGAAAGATGTGGGCTAGCAGTGTGACTGTGCTGGTGTGGGAAGATGTGGGCTAGCAGTGTGACTGTGCTGGTGTGGGAAGATGTGGGCTAGCAGTGTGGCTGTGCTGGTGTGGGAAGATGGGGGCTAGCAGTGTGGCTGTGCTGGTGTGGACAGATGTGGGCTAGCAGTGTGGCTGTGCTGGTGTGGGAAGATGTGGGCTAGCAGTGTGGCTCTGCTGGTGTGGGAAGATGTGGACTCGCTGTGTGTGGCTGTGCTGGTGTGGGAAGATGTGGACTAGCAGTGTGGCTGTGCTGGTGTGGGAAGATGTGGACTAGCAGTGTGGCTGTGCTGGTGTGGGAAGATGGGGACTAGCAGTGTGACTGTGCTGGTGTGGGAAGATGTGGGCTAGCAGTGTGGCTGTGCTGGTGTGGGAAGATGGGGGACTAGCTGTGTGGCTGTGTTGGTATGGGAAGATGGGGACTAGCTGTGTGACTGTGCTGATGTGGGAAGATGTGGACTAGCTGTGTGGCTGTGCTGGTGTGGGAAGATGGGGACTAGCTGTGTGGCTGTGCTTGTGTGGGAAGATGTGGACTAGCAGTGTGGCTGTGCTGGTGTGGGAAGATGGGGACTAGCAATGTGGCTGTGCTGGTGTGGGAAGATGTGGGCTAGCAGTGTGACTGTGCTGGTGTGGGAAGATGTGGACTAGCTGTGTGACTGTGTTGGTGTGGGAAGATGTGGACTAGCTGTGTGGCTGTGCTGGTGTGGGAAGATGTGGACTAGCTGTGTTGTTGTGCTGGTGTGTGAAGATGTGGACTAGCTGTGTGGCTGTGCTGGTGTGGGAAGATGTGGACTCGCTGTGTGTGGATGTGCTGGTGTGGGAAGATGTGGACTTGCTGTGTGTGGGAAGATGTGGACTTGCTGTGTGTGGATGTGCTGGTGTGGGAAGAAGCAGTTGAATATCCTATAATTTATATAGTATAGTGTAGGGGAAAAACTCCTGGTTCAACATTGCAAAAAAAGATGGGAACTAGCAGTGTGTCTGTGCTGGTGTGGGAAGATGGGGACTAGCTGTGTGGCTGTGCTGGTGTGGGAAGATGTGGGCTAGCTGTGTGGCTGTGCTGGTGTGGGAAGATGGGGACTAGCTGTGTGGATGTGCTGGTGTGGGAAGATGTGGGCTAGCTGTGTGGCTGTGCTGGTGTGGGAAGATGGGGACTAGCTGTGTGGATGTGCTGGTGTGGGAAGATGGGGGCTAGCAGTAGCAGTGTGGCTGTGCTGGTGTGGGAAGATGTGGGCTAGCTGTGTGGCTGTGCTGGTGTGGGAAGATGGGGCTAGCAATGTGGCTGTGCTGGTGTGGGAAGATGGGGACTAGCTGTGTGGATCTGTTGGTGTGGGAAGATGGGGACTAGCAGTGTGACTGTGCTGGTGTGGGAATATGTGGGCTAGCTGTGTGGGAAGATATGGACTAGCTGTGTGACTGTGTTGGTGTGGGAAGATGTGGACTAGCTGTGTGACTGTGTTGGTGTGGGAAGATGGGGACTAGCTGTGTGGATGTGCTGGTGTGGGAAGATGTGGACTAGGTGTGTGGCTGTGCTGGTGTGGGAAGATGTGGACTAGCTGTGTGGTTGTGCTGGCGTGTGAAGATGTGGACTAGCTGTGTGGTTGTGCTGGTGTGGGAAGATGTGGACTAGCTGTGTGGTTGTGCTGGTGTGGGAAGATGTGGACTAGCTGTGTGGCTGTGCTTGTGTGGGAAGATGTGGACTAGCAGTGTGGCTGTGCTGGTGTGGGAAGATGGGGACTAGCAATGTGGCTGTGCTGGTGTGGGAAGGTGGGGACTAGCAGTGTGTGGCTGTGCTGGTGTGGGAAGATGTGGGCTAGATGTGTGGATGTGCTGGTGTGGGAAGATGGGGACTAGCAGTGTGACTGTGCTGGTGTGGGAAGATGTGGGCTAGCTGTGTGACTGTGTTGGTGTGGGAAGATGTGGACTAGCTGTGTGGTTGTGCTGGTGTGTGAAGATGTGGACTTGCTGTGTGGTTGTGCTGGTGTGGGAAGATGTGGACTAGCTGTGTGGTTGTGCTGGTATGGGAAGATGTGGACTAGCAGTGTGACTGTGCTGGTGTGGGAAGATGTGGACTAGCTGTGTGATTGTGTTGGTGTGGGAAGATGTGGACTCGCTGTGTGTGGATGTGTTGGTGTGGGAAGATGTGGACTAGCAGTGTGGCTGTGCTGGTGTGGGAAGATGTGGACTAGCTGTGTGACTGTGTTGGTGTGGGAAGATGTGGACTCGCTGTGTGTGGATGTGTTGGTGTGGGAAGATGTGGACTAGCAGTGTGGCTGTGCTGATGTGGGCTAGCAGTGTGACTGTGCTGGTGTGGGAAGATGTGGACTCGCTGTGTGTGGATGTGCTGGTGTGGGAAGATGTGGGCTAGCAGTGTGGATGTGTTGGTGTGATAAGATGGGGCTAGCAATGTGGCTGTGCTGGTGTGGGAAGATGTGGGTTAGCTGTGTGGAGCTGCTGATGTGGGAAGATGGGGACTAGCAGTGTGACTGTGCTGGTGTGGGAATATGTGGGCTAGCTGTGTGGATGTGCTGGTGTGGGAAGATATGGACTAGCTTTGTGACTGTGTTGGTGTGGGAAGATGTGGGCTAGCTGTGTGACTGTGCTGGTGTGGGAAGATGTGGACTAGCTGTGTGACTATGCTGGTGTGGGAAGATGTGGACTAGCTGTGTGACTGTGTTGGTGTGGGAAGATGGGGACTAGCTGTGTGGATGTGCTGGTGTTTGAAGATGTGGACTAGCTGTGTGGTTGTGCTGGTGTGGGAAGATGTGGGCTAGCAGTGTGACTGTGCTGGTGTGGGAAGATGTGGACTCGCTGTGTGTGGATGTGCTGGTGTGGGAAGATGTGGGCTAGCAGTGTGGATGTGCTGGTGTGATAAGATGGGGCTAGCAATGTGGCTGTGCTGGTGTGGGAAGATGTGGGCTAGCTGTGTGGAGCTGCTGGTGTGGGAAGATAGGGACTAGCAGTGTGACTGTGCTGGTGTGGGAATATGTGGGCTAGCTGTGTGGCTGTGCTGGTGTGGGAAGATATGGACTAGCTTTGTGACTGTGTTGGTGTGGGAAGATGTGGGCTAGCTGTGTGACTGTGCTGGTGTGGGAAGATGTGGACTAGCTGTGTGACTATGCTGGTGTGGGAAGATGTGGACTAGCTGTGTGACTGTGTTGGTGTGGGAAGATGGGGACTAGCTGTGTGGATGTGCTGGTGTTTGAAGATGTGGACTAGCTGTGTGGTTGTGCTGGTGTGTGAAGATGTGGACTAGCTGTGTGGTTGTGCTGGTGTGGGAAGATGTGGACTAGCTGTGTGGTTGTGCTGGTGTGGGAAGATGTGGACTAGCTGTGTGGCTGTGCTGGTGTGGGAAGATGTGGACTAGCAGTGTGGCTGTGCTGGTGTGGGAAGATGGGGACTAGCAATGTGGCTGTGCTGGTGTGGGAAGGTGGGGACTAGCAGTGTGTGGCTGTGCTGGTGTGGGAAGATGTGGGCTAGCTGTGTGGATGTGCTGGTGTGGGAAGATGGGGACTAGCTGTGTGGCTGTGCTGGTGTGGGAAGATGTGGACTCTTGCAGTTGAATATCCTATAATTTATATAGTGTAGGGAAAAAACTCCTGGTTCAACATTTCAAAAAATGAAGTTATGAATGACACATAAAAACTGCTTACTTTGCACAAATGTTGTGACCTTTTAAGCCTAATATTAGTCTGCAAAAACACTTATTAAAATATACCCTGGGATTGTTGTCTGTTATTGATATGGTACAGTGTTTGTTTGCTTTTGCCTAGCTGGGTATACAAATAATCTGCACAGCCATTGAAGGAAAAAATATGGGTCAGGAATCTATACTACTTTATCAATGAGACCAGTTGTAGTTGAATGGAATGTCATTTTGATTCAGTTGTAGGAATTAACAATTTTACACTAATGTCTTACTATTATAGAGCAGGTACTGAAAGATATTATAACTTGTGCACATGTTTTCAATAAGTTTAGAGAAATACTTAAATCTGTCACAATGGGAACTGATTCTAGACCATTGTTTGAGTGTCACAGCAGGTATGATTCAGTCCTAATATTATAACTTGTGAACAAGTTTTCAATAAGTTTAGAGAAATACCTAAATCTGTCACAATGGGAAATGATTCTAGACCATTGTTTGAGTGTCACAGCAGGTATGATTCAGTCCTAATATTATAACTTGTGAACAAGTTTTCAATAAGTTTAGAGAAATAACTAAATCTGTCACAATGAGAAATGAATCTAGACCAGTGTTTTATTGTCACAGCAGGTATGGTTCAGTCCTAGACTATACAGTCTTATATGCTCCAGGTTGTGACATACGGTAGAATAATTCCCTGCTGTGACACACTGTAAATTGTCAAATAGAATCTTTACCTGACGTGACGGAATCCCAGCAATGTGTTAATGTTGTGTTATTATCCTGTTTTCTCAAGGAGAAATGGGAAAACACATGTGTATTTATCTGATTGCTCTAATGTTTGTACCAGATTCAGTAGCTCAATGCAAGCTCTCTATCACTGCAGGAGATCAGCAGTTTAGAGCTTATAATGTCCAATTAGGCCAGCCTACAAATGTGTGGTTCATGCTACCTTGTAGGAAACGGCCCTTCAGTTGTTTACACAATGATATTTGAGTTGGTTTGTGAATTTGTTTTTCGACATTATTTTAATCTCAGTAGCTCAATGCAAGCTCTCTATCACTGCTGGAGATCAGCAGTGTAGAGCTTATAATGTCCAATTAGGCTGGCCTACAAAAGTGTGGTTCACGCTACCGTGTAGGAAACAGATGAGCAGTGTAGAGCTTATAATGTCCAATTAGGCCGGCCTACAAATGTGTGGTTCACGCTACCGTGTAGGAAACAGATGAACAGTGTAGAGCTTATAATGTCCAATTAGGCCGACCTACAAATGTGTGGTTCACGCTACCTTGTAGGAAACAGATGAGCAGTGTAGAGCTTATAATGTCCAATTAGGCCGGCCTACAAATGTGTGGTTCACGCTACCTTGTAGGAAACAGATGAGCAGTGTAGAGCTTATAATGTCCAATTAGGCCAACTACAAATGTGTGGTTCATGCTACCTTGTAGAAACAGATCCGCAGTGTAGAGCTTATAATGTCCAATTAGGCCGGCCTACAAATGTGTGGTTCATGCTACCGTGTAGGAAACAGATCCGCAGTGTAGAGCTTATAATGGATAATTAGGCCGGCCTACAAATGTGTGGTTCATGCTACCTTGTAGGAACCGGTCCTTCAGTTGTTTACACAATGATATTTTAGTTGGTTTGTGAATTTGTTTTTCGACATTTTTTAATGGCTCTTGCGACATCCCTTATGGAATCTCTCGTGATGAGTGAGAGAGAAGATGCAATGTGGATTTATGTGTCTGCCATAGGATACAACAAATGTGCTTCTGACCCTGCTCAATTTTGTAATCCCTTATACCGAGGTCTCGTGTCGGTGTTTTACACCGTGCACGTACAAGAACCAGAGGAGACTCTGGAATGGGTCTCTGTCTGTATCATTGCACTATCCTCCAAAATCTAAAATGACTAATCTCTTCAGGAGGCGTCGCTCATATGGGTATCCGGTAGCGACGATAAATAAACGTAAAACACATGGACTGGTGGTACATGGTATTTTTAGACCAATAAATTAATAAGAAAATTACATTTGGACCAGTTAATTTATCAAAATGGGTAATTTTGTATAAAAATAGTAATATTATTGGCAAAAAGTTCAGATCCTGATGAGACGACTCACAATGAGCCGGCTCATCTGGATCTACACTTTTTGTAAGCCTATTTAGAGGTATGTGGTGTTGAAAGGGTTAAATATCCTGTTTTGGCCCTTGAGTTGTAATAATGTTTGACATGTATGAAATTTCCTATGTTTTCAGATCACAGTTGGCACAGGTGTTTGATGTTATACAGGAAGTGAATGTGTTGGATAGCAATGATTCAATCAATTTAGCACTGCTCGGACGACCAGACCTCAATGTTACATTTACAAAACTGCACTGTTGGCGGCTCACACAATACGATAAAGCTGTCTTCCTAGATGCTGATACACTAGTAAGTGCTGCCGTATACCCCACATAAACATACCTGTAATAGATGCTGATACATAAGTGCTGCTGTTAGGCCATATACACACACGTAAACGTACCTGTAATAGATGCCGATACATTAGTAAGTGCTGCTGTTAGGCCGTATACCCCACATAAACATACCTGTAATAGATGCCGATACATTAGTAAGTGCTGCTGTTAGGCCGTATACCCCCACATAAACATACCTGTAATAGATGCCGATACATTAGTAAGTACTGCTGTTAGGCTGTATACCCCACATAAACATACCTGTAATAGATGCCGATACATTAGTAAGTGCTGCTGTTAGGCCGTATACCCCCACATAAACATACCTGTAATAGATGCCGATACATTAGTAAGTACTGCTGTTAGGCTGTATACCCCACATAAACATACCTGTAATAGATGCTGATACATTAGTAAGTGCTGCTGTTCGGCCATATACCCCACATAAACATACCTGTAATAGATGCTGATACATAAGTGCTGCTGTTAGGCCGTATACCCCACATAAATATACCTGTAATAGATGCTGATACATAAGTACTGCTGTTAGGCCGTATACCCCACATAAACATACCTGTAATAGATGCCGATACATTAGTAAGTGCTGCTGTTCGGCCATATACCCCACATAAACATACCTGTATCTTTGTACGATACATTAGTAAGTGCTGCTGTTAGGCTGTATACCCCACATAAACATACCTGTAATAGATGCCGATACATTAGTAAGTGCTGCTGTTAGGCCGTATACCCCACATAAACATACCTGTAATAGATGCCGATACATTAGTAAGTGCTGCTGTTCGGCCATATACCCCACATAAACATACCTGTATCTTTGTACGATACATTAGTAAGTGCTGCTGTTAGGCTGTATACCCCACATAAACATACCTGTAATAGATGCCGATACATTAGTAAGTGCTGCTGTTAGGCCGTATACCCCACATAAACATACCTGTAATAGATGCCGATACATTAGTAAGTGCTGCTGTTAGGCAGTATACCCCACATAAACATACCTGTAATAGATGCCGATACATTAGTAAGTACTGCTGTTAGGCCGTATACCCCACATAAACATACCTGTAATAGATGCTGATACATTAGTAAGTGCTGCTGTTAGGCCGTATACCCCACATAAACATACCTGTAATAGATGCCGATACATTAGTAAGTGCTGCTGTTCGGCCATATACCCCACATAAACATACCTGTATCTTTGTACGATACATTAGTAAGTGCTGCTGTTAGGCTGTATACCCACAGTGTTTGTAAATGCACTTAAATCATGCAGTGTTTGTAAATGCACTTAAATCATGCAGTGTTTGTAAATGCACTTAAATCATGCAGTGTTTGTAAATGCACTTAAATCATGCAGTGTTTGTAAATGCACTTAAATCATGCAGTGTTTGTAAATGCACTTAAATCAGGCAGTGTTTGTAAATGCACTTAAATCATGCAGTGTTTGTAAATGCACATAAATCATGCAGTGTTCGTAAATGCACTTATATCATGTAGTGTTTGTAAATGCACATAAATCATGCAGTGTTTGTAAATGCACTATATCATGCAGTGTTTGTAAATGCACTTAAATCATGCAGTGTTTGTAAATGCACATAAATCATGCAGTGTTTGTAAATGCACTTAAATCAGGCAGTGTTTGTAAATGCACATAAATCAGGCAGTGTTTGTAAATGCACTTATATCATGTGCAGTATTTGTAAATGCACTTAAATCACGCAGTGTTTGTAAATGCACTATATCATGCAGTGTTTGTAAATGCACTTAAATCATGCAGTGTTTGTAAATGCACTTAAATCATGCAGTGTTTGTAAATGCACTTAAATCATGCAGTGTTTGTAAATGCACTTAAATCATGCAGTGTTTGTAAATGCACTTAAATCATGCAGTGTTTGTAAATGCACTGTATCATGCAGTGTTTGTAAATGCACTGTATCATGCAGTGTTTGTAAATGCACTGTATCATGCAGTGTTTGTAAATGCACTGTATCATGCAGTGTTTGTAAATGCATTTAAATCATGCAGTGTTTGTAAATGCACTTAAATCATGCAGTGTTTGTAAATGCACTTAAATCATGCAGTGTTTGTAAATGCACTATATCATGCAGTGTATGTAAATGCACTTAAATCATGCAGTGTTTGTAAATGCACTTAAATCATGCAGTGTTTGTAAATGCACATAAATCATGCAGTGTTTGTAAATGCACTTAAATCATGCAGTGTTTGTAAATGCACATAAATCATGCAGTGTTTGTAAATGCACTTAAATCATGCAGTGTTTGTAAATGCACTTATATCATGCGCAGTATTTGTAAATGCACATAAATCATGCAGTGTTTGTAAATGCACTTAAATCATGCAGTGTTTGTAAATGCACTTTTATAATGCAGTGTTTGTAAATGCACATACATCATGCAGTGTTTGTAAATGCACATAAATCATGCAGTGTTTGTAAATGCACTTAAATCATGCAGTGTTTGTAAATGCACTTAAAGCATGCAGTGTTTGTAAATGCACTGTATCATGCGGTGTTTGTAAATGCATTTAAATCATGCAGTGTTTGTAAATGCACTTAGATCAGGCAGTGTTTGTAAATGCACTTAAATCATGCAGTGTTTGTAAATGCACTTAAATCAGGCAGTGTTTGTAAATGCACTTAAATCAGGCAGTGTTTGTAAATGCACTTAAATCATGCAGTGTTTGTAAATGCACATAAATCATGCAGTGTTTGTAAATGCACTATATCATGCAGTGTTTGTAAATGCACTTATATCATGCAGTGTTTGTAAATGCACTTAAATCATGCAGTGTTTGTAAATGCACTATATCATGCAGTGTTTGTAAATGCACTTAAATCATGCAGTGTTTGTAAATGCACTATATCATGCAGTGTTTGTAAATGCACTATATCATGCAGTGTTTGTAAATGCACTTATATCATGCAGTGTTTGTAAATGCACTTAAATCAGGCAGTGTTTGTAAATGTACATAAATCATGCAGTGTTTGTAAATGCACTTAAATCATGCAGTGTTTGTAAATGCACTTAAATCATGCAGTGTTTGTAAATGTACATAAATCATGCAGTGTTTGTAAATGCACTTAAATCATGCAGTGTTTGTAAATGTACATAAATCATGCAGTGTTTGTAAATGCACTTAAATCACGCAGTGTTTGTAAATGCACTTAAATCATGCAGTGTTTGTAAATGCACTTAAATCATGCAGTGTTTGTAAATGCACTTAAATCATGCAGTGTTTGTAAATGCACTTAAATCATGCAGTGTTTGTAAATGCACTTATATCATGCACAGTATTTGTAAATGCACATAAATCATGCAGTATTTGTAAATGCACTTAAATCATGCAGTGTTTGTAAATGCACATAAACCATGCAGTAAATCATGCAGTGTTTGTAAATGCACATAAATCATGCATTGTTTGTAAATGCCCTTAAATCATGCAGTGTTTGTAAATGCACTTAAATCATGCAGTGTTTGTAAATGCACTTAAATCATGCAGTGTTTGTAAATGCACATATATCATGCAGTGTTTGTAAATGCACATAAATCATGCATTGTTTGTAAATGCACTTAAATCATGCAGTGTTTGTAAATGCACTTAAATCATACAGTGTTTGTAAATGCACTTAAATCATGCAGTGTTTGTAAATGTACTTAAATCAGGCAGTGTTTGTAAATGCACATAAATCAGGCAGTGTTTGTAAATGCACTTAAATCATGCAGTGTTTGTAAATGCACTTAAATCATGCAGTGTTTGTAAATGCACTATATCATGCAGTGTTTGTAAATGCACTTAAATCATGCAGTGTTTGTAAATGCACTATATCATGCAGTGTTTGTAAATGCACTTAAATCATGCAGTGTTTGTAAATGCACTTAAATCATGCAGTGTTTGTAAATGCACTTATATCATTGCACAGTATTTGTAAATGCACATAAATCATGCAGTGTTTGTAAATGCACTTAAATCATGCAGTGTTTGTAAATGCACTTATATCATGCACAGTATTTGTAAATGCACATAAATCATGCAGTGTTTGTAAATGTACATAAATCATGCATTGTTTGTAAATGCACTTAAATCATGCAGTGTTTGTAAATGTACATAAATCATGTAGTGTTTGTAAATGCACTTAAATCATGCAGTGTTTGTAAATGCACTTAAATCATGCAGTGTTTGTAAATGTACATAAATCATGCAGTGTTTGTAAATGCACATAAATCATGCATTGTTTGTAAATGCACTTAAATCATGCAGTGTTTGTAAATGCACTTAAATCATGCAGTGTTTGTAAATGCACTTAAATCATGCAGTGTTTGTAAATGCACTTAAATCATGCAGTGTTTGTAAATGTACATAAATCATGCAGTGTTTGTAAATGCACTTAAATCATGCAGTGTTTGTAAATGTACATAAATCATGCATTGTTTGTAAATGCACTTAAATCATGCAGTGTTTGTAAATGCACTTATATCATGCACAGTATTTGTAAATGCACATAAATCATGCAGTGTTTGTAAATGTACATAAATCATGCATTGTTTGTAAATGCACTTAAATCATGCAGTGTTTGTAAATGCACTTAAATCATGCAGTGTTTGTAAATGTACATAAATCATGTAGTGTTTGTAAATGTACTTAAATCATGCAGTGTTTGTAAATGCACTTAAATCATGCAGTGTTTGTAAATGTACATACATCATGCAGTGTTTGTAAATGCACATAAATCATGCATTGTTTGTAAATGCACTTAAATCATGCAGTGTTTGTAAATGCACTTAAATCATGCAGTGTTTGTAAATGCACTTAAATCATGCAGTGTTTGTAAATGCACTTAAATCATGCAGTGTTTGTAAATGTACATAAATCATGCAGTGTTTGTAAATGCACTTAAATCATGCAGTGTTTGTAAATGCACTTAAATCATGCAGTGTTTGTAAATGCACTTAAATCATGTAGTAAATCATGCAGTGTTTGTAAATGCACTTAAATCATGCAGTGTTTGTTTGTATATTAAGGTTTTACAGAATGTCGACGAGTTATTTGACCGGGAAGAGCTGTCGGCAGCCCCTGATGCTGGTTGGCCTGACTGCTTTAACTCTGGTGTGTTCGTCTTCAAACCGTCCCTAGATACATACGAGTCTGTACTTAATTTTGCAACCTCACAAGGCAGCTTTGATGGTGAGTAAATCTTAAACTCTTTGCATGCTGGGTAAATCTTAACTCTTTGCATGCTGGGTAAATCTTACACTCTTTGCATGCTTGGTAAATCTTAACTCTTTGCATGCTGGGTTAATATTAACTCTTTGCATGCTGGGTAAATCTTAACTCTTTGCATGCTGGGTAAATCTTAACTCTTTGCATGCTGGGTAAATCTTACACTCTTTGCATGCTGGGTAAATTACTGGCTATAAGTTGGTCAACTAATTGTATCAGACGGCAAATCATTAATGAGGTTTTCTAATTTGTAACTGAATATATGTCGTGCAATTTCGTTAAATATTCATGAAATACCACAACATTTGACTGTTATTTTCGCCGCTAGCGTGCAAAGTTAATATGTATATCACACACACAAATGTCTATGCAATATACCAATAATATAATTGTTGAAAACATAGGTCATGCACCACTAAAAATGAAACCTGTCTTAAGCAGCCACTCAAGGGAATTGACTATTTGCTTATGTATGGCAGGTGACCATTTAATGCAGGTGTGGATCATCTGGATAAGGGGCGGCCACAAATCATCAAATAACACATACATTTTGTTATGTATCATACTTTCCATCATCGTCATAACTCTAACATTTTTGTAGTTTTGTGATATCAATTACGCTTTCTAACAAATAATACAAACTATTTTTTAGCTTTTTAGATATTTTGGTCGTGTTGAATCGAAATATTATTTGTATTTGCGTTGTTTAAATAATAGACGAATAACACATGGTTTGCCGTTCTAAGTGCTGGAATTAACCACTTAGACATACGAAAAACAAATATTATTTCTTAACCATTTCCCCCCTTAGACGTGCCTCTCGACGCCAATGCCTATTGATATAGATCGACACATTAGTAGTCAAACAAGCTATAATAAAGATGGGAACTACGTAGTGTATACAACACGTAATAATTCCTAGTACCTGTAACCTCCATGAAGGTGGAGTAGGCAAGTTCACAGCTTATCCATTGCATACGATGGTAATGGTTTATAAACTATGTATTGTCGGATTGCCTTTGGTTTATAAGCTATGTATTGTCGGCTTGCCTCTGGTTTATAAGCTATATATTGTTGGATTACCTTTGGTGTATAAGCTATGTATTGTCGGATTGCCTTTGGTGTATAAGCTATGTATTGTTGGATTGCCTTTGGTGTATAAGCTATGTATTGTTGGCTTGCCTTTGGTGTATAAGCTATGTATTGTCGGATTGCCTTTGGTTCATAAGCTATGTATTGTCGGATTGCCTTTGGTTTATAAGCTATGTATTGTCAGCTTGCCTTTGGTTTATAAGCTATATATTGTTGGATTACCTTTGGTGTATAAGCTATGTATTGTCGGATTGCCTTTGGTGTATAAGCTATGTATTGTCGGATTGCCTTTGGTGTATAAGCTATGTATTGTCGGCTTGCCTTTGGTTTATAAGCTATGTATTGACGGATTGCCTTTGGTGTATAAGCTATGTATTGTCGGATTGCCTTTGGTGTATAAGCTATGTATTGTCGGATTGCCTTTGGTGTATAAGCTATGTATTGTTGGATTGCCTTTGGTGTATAAGCTATGTATTGTCGGATTGCCTTTGGTTTATAAGCTATGTATTGTCGGATTGCCTTTGGTTTATAAGCTATGTATTGTCGGCTTGCCTTTGGTTTATAAGCTATATATTGTTGGATTACCTTTGGTGTATAAGCTATGTATTGTCGGATTGCCTTTGGTGTATAAGCTATGTATTGTTGGATTGCCTTTGGTGTATAAGCTATGTATTGTCGGCTTGCCTTTGGTTTATAAGCTATGTATTGACGGATTGCCTTTGGTGTATAAGCTATGTATTGTTGGATTGCCTTTGGTGTATAAGCTATGTATTGTTGGATTGCCGTTGGGTGTATAAGCTATGTATTGTCGGATTGCCTTTGGTGTATAAGCTATGTATTGTCGGCTTGCCTTTGGTGTATAAGCTGTGTATTGTCGGATTGCCTTTGGTGTATAAGCTATGTATTGTCAGATTGCCTTTGGTGTATAAGCTATGTATTGTCGGATTGCCTTTGGTGTATAAGCTATGTATTGTTGGATTGCCATTGGTGTATAAGCTATGTATTGTCAGATTGCCTTTGGTGTATAAGCTGTGTATTGACGGATTGCCTTTGGTGTATAAGCTATGTATTGTCGGATTGCCTTTGGTTTATAAGCTATGTATTGTTGGATTGCCTTTGGTTTATAAGCTATGTATTGTTGGATTGCCTTTGGTGTATAAGCTATGTATTGTCGGCTTGCCTTTGGTTTATAAGCTATGTATTGTCGGCTTGCCTTTGGTGTATAAGCTGTGTATTGTTGGATTGCCGTTGGGTGTATAAGCTATGTATTGTCGGATTGCCTTTGGTGTATAAGCTATGTATTGTCGGCTTGCCTTTGGTGTATAAGCTGTGTATTGTTGGATTGCCGTTGGGTGTATAAGCTATGTATTGTCAGATTGCCTTTGGTTTATAAGCTATGTATTGTCGGATTGCCTTTGGTTTATAAGCTATGTATTGTCGGATTGCCTTTGGTTTATAAGCTATGTATTGTCGGCTTACCTTTGGTGTATAAGCTATGTATTGTTGGATTGCCTTTGGTGTATAAGCTATGTATTGTCGGATTGCCTTTGGTGTATAAGCTATGTATTGTTGGCTTGCCTTTGGTGTATAAGCTATGTATTGTCGGATTGCCTTTGGTGTATAAGCAATGTATTGTTGGATTACCTTTGGTTTATAAGCTATGTATTGTCGGCTTGCCTTTGGTTTATAAGCTATGTATTGTCGGCTTGCCTTTGGTTTATAAGCTATGTATTGTTGGATTACCTTTGGTTTATAAGCTATGTATTGTCGGATTGCCATTGGTGTATAAGCTATGTATTGTCAGATTGCCTTTGGTGTATAAGCTGTGTATTGACGGATTGCCTTTGGTGTATAAGCTATGTATTGTCGGATTGCCTTTGGTTTATAAGCTATGTATTGTTGGATTGCCTTTGGTTTATAAGCTATGTATTGTTGGATTGCCTTTGGTGTATAAGCTATGTATTGTCGGCTTGCCTTTGGTTTATAAGCTATGTATTGTCGGCTTGCCTTTGGTGTATAAGCTGTGTATTGTTGGATTGTCGGCTTGCCTTTGGTGTATAAGCTGTGTATTGTTGGATTGCCGTTGGGTGTATAAGCTATGTATTGTCGGATTGCCTTTGGTGTATAAGCTATGTATTGTCGGATTGCCTTTGGTGTATAAGCTATGTATTGTCGGCTTGCCTTTGGTGTATAAGCTGTGTATTGTCGGATTGCCTTTGGTGTATAAGCTATGTATTGTCGGATTGCCTTTGGTGTATAAGCTATGTATTGTCGGATTGCCTTTGGTGTATAAGCTATGTATTGTTGGATTGCCATTGGTGTATAAGCTATGTATTGTCAGATTGCCTTTGGTGTATAAGCTGTGTATTGACGGATTGCCTTTGGTGTATAAGCTATGTATTGTCGGATTGCCTTTGGTTTATAAGCTATGTATTGTTGGATTGCCTTTGGTTTATAAGCTATGTATTGTTGGATTGCCTTTGGTGTATAAGCTATGTATTGTCGGCTTGCCTTTGGTGTATAAGCTGTGTATTGTCGGATTGCCTTTGGTGTATAAGCTATGTATTGTCAGATTGCCTTTGGTGTATAAGCTATGTATTGTCGGATTGCCTTTGGTGTATAAGCTATGTATTGTTGGATTGCCATTGGTGTATAAGCTATGTATTGTCAGATTGCCTTTGGTGTATAAGCTGTGTATTGACGGATTGCCTTTGGTGTATAAGCTATGTATTGTCGGATTGCCTTTGGTTTATAAGCTATGTATTGTTGGATTGCCTTTGGTTTATAAGCTATGTATTGTTGGATTGCCTTTGGTGTATAAGCTATGTATTGTCGGCTTGCCTTTGGTTTATAAGCTATGTATTGTCGGCTTGCCTTTTGTGTATAAGCTGTGTATTGTTGGATTGCCGTTGGGTGTATAAGCTATGTATTGTCGGATTGCCTTTGGTGTATAAGCTATGTATTGTCGGCTTGCCTTTGGTGTATAAGCTGTGTATTGTTGGATTGCCGTTGGGTGTATAAGCTATGTATTGTCAGATTGCCTTTGGTTTATAAGCTATGTATTGTCGGATTGCCTTTGGTTTATAAGCTATGTATTGTCGGATTGCCTTTGGTTTATAAGCTATGTATTGTCGGCTTACCTTTGGTGTATAAGCTATGTATTGTTGGATTGCCTTTGGTGTATAAGCTATGTATTGTCGGATTGCCTTTGGTGTATAAGCTATGTATTGTTGGCTTGCCTTTGGTGTATAAGCTATGTATTGTCGGATTGCCTTTGGTGTATAAGCAATGTATTGTTGGATTACCTTTGGTTTATAAGCTATGTATTGTCGGCTTGCCTTTGGTTTATAAGCTATGTATTGTCGGCTTGCCTTTGGTTTATAAGCTATGTATTGTTGGATTGCCTTTGGTGTATAAGCTATGTATTGTCGGCTTGCCTTTGGTTTATAAGCTATGTATTGTCGGCTTGCCTTTGGTGTATAAGCTGTGTATTGTTGGATTGCCGTTGGGTGTATAAGCTATGTATTGTCGGATTGCCTTTGGTGTATAAGCTATGTATTGTCGGATTGCCTTTGGTGTATAAGCTATGTATTGTTGGATTGCCATTGGTGTATAAGCTATGTATTGTCGGCTTGCCTTTGGTGTATAAGCTGTGTATTGTCGGATTGCCTTTGGTGTATAAGCTATGTATTGTCGGATTGCCTTTGGTGTATAAGCTATGTATTGTCGGATTGCCTTTGGTGTATAAGCTATGTATTGTTGGATTGCCATTGGTGTATAAGCTATGTATTGTCAGATTGCCTTTGGTGTATAAGCTGTGTATTGACGGATTGCCTTTGGTGTATAAGCTATGTATTGTCGGATTGCCTTTGGTTTATAAGCTATGTATTGTTGGATTGCCTTTGGTTTATAAGCTATGTATTGTTGGATTGCCTTTGGTGTATAAGCTATGTATTGTCGGCTTGCTTTTGGTTTATAAGCTATGTATTGTCGGCTTGCCTTTGGTGTATAAGCTGTGTATTGTTGGATTGCCGTTGGGTGTATAAGCTATGTATTGTCGGATTGCCTTTGGTGTATAAGCTATGTATTGTCGGCTTGCCTTTGGTGTATAAGCTGTGTATTGTTGGATTGCCGTTGGGTGTATAAGCTATGTATTGTCAGATTGCCTTTGGTTTATAAGCTATGTATTGTCGGATTGCCTTTGGTGCATAAGCTATGTATTGTCGGATTGGCTTTGGTTTATAAGCTATGTATTGTCGGCTTGCCTTTGGTTTATAAGCTATGTATTGACGGATTGCCTTTGGTGTATAAGCTATGTATTGTCGGATTGCCTTTGGTGTATAAGCTATGTATTGTTGGATTGCCTTTGGTGTATAAGCTATGTATTGTTGGTTTGCCTTTGGTGTATAAGCTATGTATTGTCGGATTGCCTTTGGTTTATAAGCTATGTATTGTCGGATTGCCTTTGGTTTATAAGCTATGTATTGTCGGCTTGCCTTTGGTTTATAAGCTATATATTGTTGGATTACCTTTGGTGTATAAGCTATGTATTGTCGGATTGCCTTTGGTGTATAAGCTATGTATTGTTGGATTGCCTTTGGTGTATAAGCTATGTATTGTTGGCTTGCCTTTGGTGTATAAGCTATGTATTGTCGGCTTGCCTTTGGTTTATAAGCTATGTATTGTCGGCTTGCCTTTGGTTTATAAGCTATGTATTGTTGGATTACCTTTGGTTTATAAGCTATGTATTGTCGGATTGCCTTTGGTTTATAAGCTATGTATTGTCGGCTTGCCTTTGGTTTATAAGCTATGTATTGTTGGATTGCCTTTGGTTTATAAGCTATGTATTGTCGGCTTGCCTTTGGTTTATAAGCTATGTATTGTCGGCTTGCCTTTGGTTTATAAGCTATGTATTGTTGGATTACCTTTGGTTTATAAGCTATATATTGTCGGATTGCCTTTGGTGTATAAGCTATGTATTGTTGGATTACCTTTGGTGTATAAGCTATGTATTGTCAGATTGCCTTTGGTTTATAAGCTATGTATTGTTGGATTGCCTTTGGTGTATAAGCAATGTATTGTTGGATTACCTTTGGTTTATAAGCTATGTATTGTCGGCTTGCCTTTGGTGTATAAGCTGTGTATTGTTGGATTGCCTTTGGTTTATAAGCTATGTAATAATACACAATATAATTTCACTTACAGGTGGGGATCAAGGTCTACTTAATATGTACTTCAAGACCTGGGCTTCAGAAGACATATCGAAACATCTGCCTTTTATTTATAATGTAGTATCGCAGGCGTTCTACAGCTATCTTCCAGCTTTTACACAGTAAGTTATCAACATTGGTAGTGCCTGCATTGTCAGTCGTAAAGAAGGTAATATCGCAGGCGTTCTACAGCTATCTTCCAGCTTTTACACAGTAAGTTATCAACATTCGTAGTGCCTGCATTGTCAGTCGTAAAGAAGGTAATATCGCAGGCGTTCTACAGCTATCTTCCATCTTTTACACAGTAAGTTATCAGCATTGGTAGTGCCTGCATTTCAGTCGTAAATAAGGTAATATCGCAGGCGTTCTACAGCCATCTAACAGCATTTACCCAGTAAGTTATCAACATTGTTGGTGCCTGCATTGTCAGTCGTAAAGAAGGTAATATCGCAGGCGTTCTACAGCCATCGACCAGCATTTACACAGTAAGTTAACAACATTGTTGGTGCCTGCATTGTCAGTAATAATATCGCAGGCATTCTACAGCCATCTACCAGTATTTACCCAGTAAGTTAACAACATTGTTGGTGCCTGCATTGTCAGTCGTAAAGAAGGTAATATCGCAGGCGTTCTACAGCTATCTTCCAGCATTTACATAGTAAGTTATCAACATTGGTAGTGCCTGCATTGTCAGTAGTATAGACGGTAATATCGCAGGCGTTCTACAGCCATCGACCAGCATTTACATAGTAAGTTATCAACATTGGTAGTGCCTGCATTGTCAGTCGTAAAGAAGGTAATATCGCAGGCGTTCTACAGCTATCTTCCAGCTTTTACACACTAAGTTAACAACATTGTTGGTGCCTGCATTGTCAGTAATAATATTGCAGGCGTTCTACAGCTATCTTCCAGCATTTACACAGAAAGTTAACAACATTGTTGGTGCCTGCATTGTCAGTAATAATATCGCAGGCGTTCTACATCCATCTACCAGTATTTACCCAGTAAGTTAACAACATTGTTGGTGCCTGCATTGTCAGTCGTAAAGAAGGTAATATCGCAGGCGTTCTACAGCTATCTTCCAGCATTTACCCAGTATGTTAACAACATTGGTAGTGCCTGCATTGTCAGTAGTATAGACGGTAATATCGCAGGCGTTCTACAGCCATCGACCAGCATTTACCCAGTATGTTAACAACATTGTTGGTGCCTGCATTGTCAGTAATAATATTGCAGGCATTCTACAGCCATCTAATAGCATTTACACAGTATTTTCGTGTATTGCAATATATCGTGGTATGCTTCAGGCATTTCGTGACTGCCATAATTCACCATAAAGTTGTGATGCACGTGCACTTTTCGTGAGGATCGGTCCAAAAACACCAGAATGATTGACCTTTAATTCACTAAAACTCCACAAATTTGTCTGTTGTCTAGTGTGCCTACAAATTTGTCCGTTGCCTAGTGTCCCATACACTCGGATATACGGACTCCGATAAATCCCATACACTCGGATATACAGACTTCGATAAATCCCATACACTCGGATATACGGACTCCGATAAATCCCATACACTCGGATATACAGACTCCGATAAATCCCATACACTCGGATATACGGACTCCGATAAATCCCATACACTCGGATATACGGACTCCGATAAATCCCATACACTCGGATATACGGACTTCGATAAATCCCATACACTCGGATATACGGACTTCGATAAATCCCATACACTCGGATATACGGACTCCGATAAATCCCATACACTCGGATATACGGGCTCCGATAAATCCCATACACTCGGATATACGGACTTCGATAAATCCCATACACTTGGATATACAGACTCCGATAAATCCCATACACTCGGATATACGGACTCCGATAAATCCCATGCACTCCGATATACAGACTGTAAACTCAACATATACTGCAGGGTTCAGTCTAGGTCAGAATTTTTGGGAGAAGTGAGAAAGCGCGTGATCGCTTCCTTAAATGGTGTTCTTTAATATACTTCTGCAAAATTGGGTTAAAATGCACAGTACAACCATTAAATACATTTGAATAGAAGGAGTGCTTTATAATGGGCCAGTGTATCTTACTAGACAAAATTTTGTTTGAAAATCGTAAAAACCAAAAATATTTTAGGGAAAAGTGGGGCCCCGAGAGGGCGAAATCAGGGTCCCTAGGGCGACAATTTCGCCCACATCGCCCTCTAAACTGATCCCTGATACTGAACCATTTTCCGTAGTGAACTGTAACAAACAATCTTTCTTGCAGGTTCAAAGATAGAGTAAAGATAGTTCATTTTATTGGTGCTGTAAAACCCTGGCATCACACGTACGACCCAAGTTCGAGTACCGTACACCCATTGCCGGGTACCGGACACAGCCAGGAGTTCCTACAGATCTGGTGGAACATTTTCATTGCGACAGTGCAGCCATGCCTCGACCCGACTCTGGTAAGCCGCCCTGCTGGTGTTCAAACATTTCTTGTTGGTTCATTCGTTCTGGTCGCTGTAGATAACAGAATAATTAAACAAACGTACTAGTAAATACATGGCATCCTTTTTTTATAGGTCAAGGCCATTGTGCCATTTTTATATAAAAACCAAGTATGTGTTAAAAATGTTTGACCTAGCAAGAAAAGGAATGCTTGCCTTCATTTGAAGTGTGAGGTATTAGTATTGCAAAATTCTGCATAGTTTGTACTAATCCAGCATGTTTCGTTACGTCTTAACAACAACACTGAGACACTTACGAGAGCTAGTATACACATCTCCAGTCAAGCTAATTGATTTATTGCAGTGTTTACATTGAATTTGATTATGAATGCCAATTATTTACATTGAAATTGTTTACAAATGACAACTATTTACATGGAAATTGTTTACAAATGACAATTATTTACATGGAAATTGTTTACAAATGACAATTATTTACATGGAAATTGTTTACAAATGACAATTATTTACATGGAAATTGTTTACAAATGACAATTATTTACATTGAAATTGTTTACAAATGACAATTATTTACATGGAAATTGTTTACAAATGACAATTATTTACATTGAAATTGTTTACAAATGACAATTATTTACATTGAAATTGTTTACAAATGGCAATTATTTACATTGAAATTGTTTACAAATGACAATTATTTACATGGAAATTGTTTACAAATGACAATTATTTACATTGAAATTGTTTACAAATGACAATTATTTACATGGAAATTGTTTACAAATGACAATTATTTACATTGAAATTGTTTACAAATGACAATTATTTACATGGAAATTGTTTACAAATGACAACTATTTACATGGAAATTGTTTACAAATGAAACTATTTACATTGAAATTGTTTACAAATAACAACTATTTACATTGAAATTGTTAACAAATGACAACTATTTACATTGAAATTGTTAACAAATGCCAACTATTTACATTGAAATTGTTAACAAATGCCAACTATGTAGATGATTCTAGGACAACTACTCTGAGAATTAGGATGGCTATTGTACATGTCCTGAGGTCCACTTTGCAAGTTAAGTTTCACACATAGAAACGCCCCTTGACGCCATTGAACATACCACATGCACTATGCATTGGTAGTAACAAGCTGCAGTTGTACCCAGAATAAAGATTTAGTTTATACAAAATGATCTTGGTTCGATTGCGAAACAAGTTCTTGCTATTCTTGCTACATTAGTTTAATCGCTCTCGAGACCTCATTCCTGATGGAATCCATCTCCATGAGGGAGAGGGAAGAGGCAAAATGTGTCTTGCCGAAGGAAACCACCACCGCGGTTCTTGCGAGGTTCAAACTCGCAACCTCTTGGTTATGAGGGTGACACCGTATCCATTTTACCACAGAGGCTTCCCCCCCGCAAGTTAACGTTCAGAATAACACAGGCATGTATCTCTTCCATGTTTAATTGGTCTTTAATTTGTTGAATATGGGGGTGGGTGATGAAAATCGGTCTATAAATTGAAAAGTTGTTACAATAAGATGAATAACTCCAGTGAAAACTTGAGTGTTTAATTCACTGTCGTTAACTGTTATATATGAGAAATATATTAATACACGGTCGTTAACCGTTATTTATATATGAGAAATATATTAATACATGGTCGTTAACCGTTATATATGAGAAATATATTAATACACTGTCGTTAACTGTTATATATGAGAAATATATTAATACACGGTCGTTAACCGTTATATATGAGAAATATATTAATACACGGTCGTTAACCGTTATTTATATATGAGAAATATATTAATACACGGTCGTTAACCGTTATATATGAGAAATATATTAATACACTGTCGTTAACCGTTATATATGAGATATATATTAATACACGGTCGTTAAACCATTATATATGAGAAATATATTAATACACGGTCGTTAACCGTTATATATGAGAAATATATTAATACACTGTCGTTAACAGTTCTATATGACAAATATATTAATACACAGTCGTTAACCGTTATGAAAAATATATTAATACACGGTCGTTAACCGTTATGAGAAATATATTAATATACGGTCGTTAACCATTATATATGAGAAATATATTAATACACTGTCGTTAACAGTTATATATGAGAAATATATTAATACACTGTCGTTAACAGTTATATAGGAGAAAAACGGGTGAACCATGGTGTACGTTAACTTTACTATACAAGGGGAAACAATTCTTGCATCATTGTTTCTCATGTGTGCAACAGTCTGATTTTGTTATACCGTGGGGGTCTCCGTGTCCGAGTGGTTACGGTCGCTTACTTCAATCACTTGCCTTCACCGCTATAGGTTTGAATCCCACGGGAGGGGGAGTCTAATTTGTTCATATGAGGAAGCTATCCAGCTGGCATGCAGTGAGTCGGTGTAGCTGGCTTGCAGTGGGTCGGTGTAGCTGGCTTGCTGTGGGTCAGTGTAGCTGGCTTGCTGTGGGTCGGTGTAGCTGGCTTGCTGTGGGTCGGTGTAGCTGGCTTGCAGTGGGTCGGTGTAGCTGGCTTGCAGTGGGTCGGTGTAGTTCTACTCTTCTACTACTCCGTCCGTCCGTGCATGCAATACTGCTCAGATGGGCACCCAAGGTCTTCCTCCACCAATAACAGCTAGAGAATCGCTGTATGACCTAGCTGTTGGTGCTACAATAAACCACAAACATACTATATTGAGGTATTGTTACGGTAAAGTCCGCCTCCGTGGTCGAGTTGTTAAGGTCGCTGACTTGTATACCACTATAACCTATCATCACTGATGGTCACGGGTTCGAGCCCCGCTCAGGCCGTGTCTCATTTATATGAAAAGGTTGGCAGTTTCTTACGGAGGTTGGTGCACCCAAGTACTGGTTAACCGCTGGAGCCTGCCCAGGAAAGGTGTTGTTAGGTAAACTGCCCGTCGGTGATATAGCCCAAAATGGTGCTGATGCAGGCGTAAAACCCGAAATATAACATAATATAGCATAATTGTTTTGGTAATAAATGTGGATATAATTGATTTATTCCTTACATGTATTTATTTAATCGAGATTGCTAGATAAGCTCGTACACGTATTAAAATATGTTACTGCTGCTATTATAGGCAATGAAAAAGCAGCTACTCCCGACAATCGTCGTATCGCATCCATGCAACCAGAAAACCCGCGTCTTTGTTCCCAAGTCCAGCATGCACCTGAACAAGGTTCCCAGAGAAGCTCCCTGGTGCTGGTCTAAGGGGCCCTGGCGCTCCATCCTACAGTCTCCTATGCAATATTGTAAATTGGCATTCCACACGATAGCTACGTGCTGGCAATCTAAACCAAATCAAAACTGCAAGGTATCAGTCAATGTATTTTGATGGAGTCATGCAAATATGTCGTGCACCTGCTTTAGATGTTGTGCTTGGAATTCTGTTTTCCTTCGCACTCGTTGCAGTCGACCATGTCTAAAATTAATATAAAGTAATGTATAATGGTTGTTTGCAAGAGGTTTAGTTCCAAGACTGTTTATGTCACCCTTTATAAATAGTGAAATGCAGGGATCATTCTAGAGGTGGGCGAAATTGTCGCCCTAGGGACTCTGACTTCGCCCTCTGACTTCACTTCTCCCTAAAAACAAAAAAAAACAAAAACAAAAAAACAAAATATTTGTCTAGTAAGATAAAGCACTCCTTCTATTCAAATGTTGTATTAGTGTACATTTTAACCCTATTTTGCAGAAGTATATTAAAGAACACCATTTAAGGAAGCGATCACGCGCTTTCTCACTTCTCCCAAAAATTCTGACCTAGAATGAACCCTGAAATGTTTATGATTGCAGGATATAGTATATACCAGTATATCTGGTCTAGTTGTACTAATACTTAAAGGTGTTCTCTACAGTTTTGTAAGAAAAGTTTACAATAATAGAATTTGTTCATTTTTTTTAATTAATTTTTTTATAGCATGCCTATTTTCCATTTCAGTCCATAATTTCACATTTTGGTGACAAGTGTAAAATAAAAAGATATTTGCAATTATTATGTGTGTATTGATATACTAATATGTTACATATGACTATTAATCATAATTACATGTATATCTGTAACTACAAACATAAAATATGCATATTTAGAATACAATATAATAATTTCATAATATTTATTATATAATTTCAATTTTTTTTTACAATAATAGAATTTCTTCAAATGTTATATCTCATTAGTTCTCTGTATGCCTAAGTATAACATTACATACAATTGTTATGCTAATGACTTCGTTTTTTATATATTTTTTATGAATTAATTTGTAACATGCCAATTTTCTCACTTTCATTAAAACTGTTGGAAATCTATGTATCTCGTCAGTAAGCTTACAACAGGCATATTATTACATACAAATAACTTTTACAACTTTATAGAAGATCTATTTATGTTCTTGTGTATTCATTAACATAATTGCTGACGCAAGAAATAAGTAACATAATCATTAATGTAAGGGAGGTAACTTTTCTATCATAAACATGAAATTATTGTGATCATTTTTAAAACTAAGCCCCATATATGATAACACTGATTAATACAGTCAAACCTGCCCAATACCTCAATAAAGATACCACCTGTCTTATTAGGCCAAATTTGGTGTGCATTGAGGTCATAACTAGCTAAAATTGTGGAAGTCGTGATACTGAGTTCGCGTCAGGTGTTAAACGCCCGGAGTGTTCGCGGCCAGCTGCAGCCATTACGATTGTATCCTTAGGCAAGGCATTTAAGTTCCACATTTCCTCTTATCTCTCCTTTGTGGCGATGGATTCCATCATGAATGAGTTCTAGAGAGTGATTAATATAAGTTGTAAGAACTTGTTTCGCAATCGAGCTAAAATAAATTTGTATAAACAAATATTCACATCTCGACTTCAAATTGTTCTCAACTCAAGATTCTCAAAGTTAATAACTCCTTAAACGCCTTCGTTAAGATATTGTTTCTAAATACTAAACAAAATATACCTAAAATTGTTCAAGTTCCACCGACAACACAGACCTGAAACCGTAGAATTTCTCTCCTTTAGTGTTCAACTGCTGGCCACAATCCACGCAGCTTTGCTACTGGTCTACCAGGTGCCCCAATTCAACAATCCTCCGGCCAGATTGCCACGATTCCTTACTATCCGGATTTATAGTACAGTCGAATTACTTATTACCGGCTCAACATTTAACTGGTTGATAACGGTATCGTTCATCGTTTGACCTTTATGCCATGCAGTCAAGCGCGCCGATGACTGTGCTGCCCCGCCTGTCACTTTTAGCGGATGAAAACCCTTTTTTATGCTTAAACGGCTTGTGGCTTGTTAAAACAAGCTTTGTTTGCATATTACTTTGTTGTGATTTGACAGGCGGTGTGAGCGTTAAATGTACACGTCGTAATAATTTTCTACCGCGAACGTCTTCAATATATGAAGAAGCCGCATGTGTGAGTCAAGGGCTTATTACATTATCGCAATTTTCGTCATCACCCGTTCACCAGTATCTTGCGACATCACCCGTTCACCAGTATCTTGCGACATCACCCGTTCACCAGTATCTTGCGACATCACTCATTCACCAGTATCTCGCAGCATCACCCATTCACCAGTATCTCACAGCATCACCCATTCACCAGTATCTCACAGCATCACCCATTCACTAGTATCTCACAGCATCACCCATTCACCAGTATCTCATGGCATCACCCGTTCACCAGTATCTCCCAGCATCACCCGTTCACCAGTATCTCGCGGCATCACCCGTTCACCAGTATCTCACAGCATCACCCATTCACCAGTATCTCGCGGCATCACCCGTTCACCAGTATCTCACAGCATCACCCGTTCACCAGTATCTCATGGCATCATCCGTTCACCAGTATCTCATGGCATCACCCGTTCACCAGTATCTCGCGGCATCACCCATTCACCAGTATCTCACAGCATCACCTGTTCACCAGTATCTCGCGGCATCACCCGTTCACCAGTATCTCGCGGCATCACCCGTTCACCAGTATCTCACAGCATCACCCGTTCACAAGTATCTCGCAGCATCACCTGTTCACCAGTATCTCGCGGCATCACCTGTTCACCTGAGTATCTTGCGGCATCACCCGTTCACCAGTATCTCGCGGCATCACCCGTTCACCAGTATCTCGCGGCTTCACCCGTTCTCCTGAGTATCTCGCAGCATCACCCGTTCATCAGTATCTCGCGGCATCACCCGTTCACCAGTATCTCGCGGCATCACTCGTTCTCCTGAGTATCTCGCGGCATCACCCGTTCACCAGTATCTCACAGCATCACCCGTTCACCAGTATCTCGCGGCATCACTCGTTCTCCTGAGTATCTCGCGGCATCACTCGTTCTCCTGAGTATCTCGCGGCATCACCCGTTTTAAATATGGTAAAAATGATTAATACATGTATACCGTAATGTGAATGTTTCAACTCTCCGTCATTCAATAAACTTCAAGTCTGGAGGTTGCCACCTATAAAGCCACCTCACACTGGAAACTGATAATTTCGCATAATTATGACCTAATTCAAACATCAAAACATCATGTGCTTGAGTCGAGCTATCTGATTGGATGAGTCAAATGTGCAGTTTTCAAATCCAACCAATCGTATGCCTTGAGCTTGAGTTTGAGTTTGAGAACAGTTTTGTAACCTCCATAGCACCAATTAATATATTTTTGCAAAGTCGTGGTTTTGAATTGGTTGCTAAGTTACTTGCTTACAGTATTATATTAGATATGCGTCGTCACACATAGCGCATTAATTAGTTAGATAGACTTCCTTGTATACTTGATTTGTCACCCACATGTACCATGTTTGTCACCGATACACATGTACCATGTTTATCACTGATACACATGTACCATGTTTGTCACTGATATACACATGTACCATGTTTATCACTGATACACATGTACCATGTTTGTCACTGATATACACATGTACCATGTTTATCACTGATACACATGTACCATGTTTGTCACTGATATACACATGTACCATGTTTATCACTGATACACATGTACCATGTTTGTCACTGATATACACATGTACCATGTTTATCACTGATACACATGTACCATGTTTGTCACTGATATACACATGTACCATGTTTATCACTGATACACATGTACCATGTTTGTCACTGATATACACATGTACCATGTTTATCACTGATACACATGTACCATGTTTGTCACTGATATACACATGTACCATGTTTATCACTGATACACATGTACCATGTTTGTCACTGATATACACATGTACCATGTTTATCACTGATACACATGTACCATGTTTGTCACTGATATACACATGTACCATGTTTATCACTGATACACATGTACCATGTTTGTGACCAATACACATGTACCATGTTTGTGACCGATACACATGTACCATATTTGTGACCGATATACACATGTACCATGTTTGTCACTGATACACATGTACCATATTTGTGACCGATACACATGTACCATGTTTGTCACTGATACACATGTACCATGTTTGTTTTTGCACAGGATTGTTTCAAGCTTAGCAGAGAATTGCCGGTAACTGCCTTTACATTTATACTATCCAGTACTCGCTTTTACTATATCAAAGGCATATATATATTTGGACAAATACAGACTTGAATAACATGCTTTCTTCACAATTATATAAGCAATGATAAATCGCTGGTCTTTTGGTATATATATGGGATACACTAGATTTCTTCAGAACATTTCAGTAGGAAATGAATGACAAATATTTCTTGCATCAGTTTCAAATAGATGGTTGTCACTATTCTATCTTTGGTTATTTGGTTGTCACTATATTATCTTCAGTTAGTATTTGGTTGTCACTATTTTATCTTCGGTTAGTATTTGGTTGTCACTATTCTTTCTTCGGTTAGTATTTGGTTTTCACTATATTATCTTCGGTTAGTATTTGGTTGCCACTATTCTATCTTTGTTTAGTATTTGGTTGTCACTATTCTATCTTCGGTTAGTATTTGGTTGTCACTATTCTATCTTCAGTTAGTATTTGGTTGTCACTATATTATCTTCGGTTAGTATTTGGTTGTCACTATATTATCTTCGGTTAGTATTTGGTTGCCACTATTCTATCTTCAGTTAGTATTTGGTTGTCACTATTCTATCTTCAGTTAGTATTTGGTTGTCACTATATTATCTTCGGTTAGTATTTGGTTGTCACTATTCTATCTTCGGTTAGTATTTGGTTGCCACTATTCTATCTTCAGTTAGTATTTGGTTGTCACTATATTATCTTCGGTTAGTATTTGGTTGTCACTATTCTATCTTTGGTTAGTATTTGGTTGTCACTATTCTATCTTCAGTTAGTATTTGGTTGTCACTATATTATCTTTGGTTAGTATTTGGTTGTCACTATTCTATCTTCGGTTAGTATTTGGTTGTCACTATTCTATCTTCGGTTAGTATTTGGTTGTCACTATTCTATCTTTGGTTAGTATTTGGTTGTCACTATTCTATCTTCGGTTAGTATTTGGTTGTCACTATATTATCTTCAGTTAGTATTTGGTTGTCACTATTCTATCTTTGGTTAGTATTTGGTTGTCACTATTCTATCTTTGGTTAGTATTTGGTTGTCACTATATTATCTTCGGTTAGTATTTGGTTGTCACTATATTATCTTCGGTTAGTATTTGGTTGTCACTATATTATCTTCGGTTAGTATTTGGTTGTCACTATATTATCTTCGGTTAGTATTATACTCACTCTGTTGTTCTGTGGAACACCTCTACTGTAACCTTGCATGATTCTCGTATACAGGCACAGCACTTCCTTTGGTGTAGAAAGTGAATGACACTATATTATATACTTTTAGGAAGTTTCAGTAACAAATGAGACACTTTCTACTTTCCACAGTCAATGTACGCCTACTTCTGTAAGTTTCTGTACCAAATATGTGACACTTTCTACAGTCAATGTACGCCTACTTCTGTAAGTTTCTGTACCAAATATGTGACACTTTCTACAGTCGATGTACGCCTACTTCTGTAAGTTTCTGTACCAAATATGTGACACTCTACTTTCTACAGTCAATGTACGCCTACTTCTGTATGTTTCTGTACCAAATATGTGACACTTTCTACTTTCCACAGTCAATGTACGCCTACTTCTGTAAGTTTCTGTACCAAATATGTGACACTCTACTGACTACAGTCAATGTACGCCTACTTCTGTATGTTTCTGTACCAAATATGTGACACTTTCTACTTTCCACAGTCAATGTACGCCTACTTCTGTAAGTTTCTGTACCAAATATGTGACACTCTACTGACTACAGTCAATGTACGCCTACTTCTGTATGTTTCTGTACCAAATATGTGACACTTTCTACTTTCCACAGTCAATGTACGCCTACTTCTGTAAGTTTCTGTACCAAATATGTGACACTCTACTGACTACAGTCAATGTATGCCTACTTCTGTATGTTTCTGTACCAAATATGTGTGTGTAGTCCGCCTCCGTGGTCGAGTGGTTAAGGTCGCTGACTTGTATACTACTGTAACCTATCATCACTGATGGTCACGGGTTTGAGCCCCGCTCAGGCCTTGTCTCATTTATATGAAAAAGTTGGCAGTTTCTTACGGAGGTTGGTGCACCCAAGTACTGGTTAACCGCTGGAGCCTGCCCAGGAAAGGTGTTGTTAGGTAAACTGCCCGCCGGCGATATAGCCCAAAATGGTGCTGATGCAGGCGTAAAACGCGAATCATAAAATATAAAAAAATATAACCAAATATGTGACACTCTCTACTGACTACAGTCAATGTACGCCTACTTCTGTAAGTTTCAGTACCAAATATGTGACACTTTCTACTTTCAACAGTCAATGTATGCTTTCCCAAATCAGTTTGTATCTATGTATTTACTCACTATTTCAGTGGCAAATGTTTCTTTTCAATGCTACCAAATATATTGCTTGCTTACTTCCGACCTCTCGATTATTTTTTTTTTTTCGCCAACTCAATTTTTTCCTCACCAAGTCTTGTTATTTTCACCAAATGCAGAAATGGCAACTGTCAGCAAGATGCCTTATGGATACTATTCTATTCTATTCTATTCTATTCTATTGATAATTTAATTAATAATGTTTACTAATATAATATTTCAGCCCATCAGAGGGTGTACTTTTCGATATCTTGGATATTTGATTTTGTTGGATTGGATTAGCAGCTTTTATTTCCCAAATTGCATCTTTAGTTTGATAATACTGTACAAGCAGAATTATTTTAATTTTGTGCGTGAATTTTGATTTTTGTTCATATTTATTTTGTTGTTTTTATTATCTATTTTCATTGCATGCTGCAGAGAGAGGAGTTAACTGTGGTAAGATTATGTCATTATATATGTTATATGCATTCTTGTAGTGACTTAGAATCATGTGAAGGAATGTCTTGCACAAGGTGTAGGACAGACAGACGGTGTGGCCACAGATACTGTAGAGTAGGAACTCAAATCCATGGGGATGGGGTGGGATCAAGGGGTCTGTCTGAATTTCATGGTATAATTTGGACAAAAATATGGGGATTTGAAAAAAGTGGAATGAATATCTTAGGTATTTAGGTACTTTTCAGGTTGAATTTATCAGGTTCACTGGGGTCATAATTGATACAGTGAGTCGGTCAAACATATTGGGAAACAAATTATTATTGGGAGCCAGTAGACAGTTATTGGGAACTAGTAGTAGGGTTATTGGGAGCCAGTAGTAGGGTTATTGGGAACCAGTAGTAGGGTTATTGGGAACCAATAGTAGGGTTATTGGGAACCAGTAGTAGGGTTATTGGGAACCAGTAGTAGGGTTATTGGGAACCAGTAGTAGGGTTATTGGGAGCCAGTAGTAGGGTTATTGGGAGCCAGTAGTAGGGTTATTGGGAGCCAGTAGTAGGGTTATTGGGAACCAGTAGTAGGGTTATTGGGAGCCAGTAGTAGGGTTATTGGGAACCAGTAGTAGGGTTATTGGGAACCAGTAGTAGGGTTATTGGGAACCAGTAGAACCAGTAGTAGGGTTATTGGGAACCAGTAGAACCAGTAGTAGGGTTATTGGGAACCAGTAGTAGGGTTATTGGGAACCAGTAGTAGGGTTATTGGGAGCCAGTAGTAGGGTTATTGGGAGCCAGTAGTAGGGTTATTGGGAACCAGTAGTAGGGTTATTGGGAGCCAGTAGTAGGGTTATTGGGAACCAGTAGTAGGGTTATTGGGAACCAGTAGAACCGGTAGTAGGGTTATTGGGAGCCAGTAGTAGGGTTATTGGTAACCAGTAGTAGGGTTATTGGGAACCAGTAGTAGGGTTATTGGGAACCAGTAGTAGGGTTATTGGGAACCAGTAGTAGAGTTATTGGGAACCAGTAGTAGGGTTATTGGGAACCAGTAGAACCAGTAGTAGGGTTATTGGGAGCCAGTAGTAGGGTTATTGGGAACCAGTAGTAGGGTTATTGGGAGCCAGTAGTAGGGTTATTGGGAACCAGTAGTAGGGTTATTGGGAACCAGTAGTAGGGTTATTGGGAACCAGTAGTAGGGTTATTGGAACATTTTGTCAGTAGCATTCTTATAACAACCTTTGGCACGTCTTGTTCAAATGGGGTTATGGCGGTCAAATGGGGTCATGGAGTTCAAAATCTAATGGGGTCATGGAGATCAAATGGGGTTGGGTTATGGAGATCAAATGGGGTCATGGATATCAAATGGGGTCATGGATATCAAAATTTAATGGGGTCATGGATATCAAAACACTAGGTCACCAAAAAACATGCACCAAAACACACTATTCAAGGTGGGATAACTCTCAGATTCCAGGCCAAGTTTCTAATGAAGCATTTATTGTTTGAGACGCTGCTAGCAAGAAGATAGCATGACGTCAGTAGTCATATCTATTATAATGGTTAAATAAATTAGTACATCTACTTTCTGTAGGGGGAAAAGATCTGGAATGATTTAGGAATTCATTCCGACAATTATTGTGGCCACGCTTGATTGGGTTAAGTTTGCACTCTCTTTCAGTATTTTATTCCAATAGCTTCTTCCTAATCCACACAACCTTCGGTCTTTTCAAACTGCTTTAGTAAATCCCAGGAAATCGTACCCAATATGTGATATAGACCTGTAGGCTGTAGTCTATGCATTATGGTGTGCTTACAGCCAAACCTGTATTAGTGGTCACCTCTATTAAGCAGCCAGTATTAACCCTTTGCATGCTAGCGGCCAATCACTTTTGCAAACAGCATAGAGCCTGATCAGATGGTACCGAATGTGTGATCTGATCAGGTTCTATGCCGTTTGCTATTCAGATAGTGGAGCTAAAACATTTTGCATTCTGCCGCGGCTGATCTGGAACCATGTTGTTTGCAAATGTGATTTTATTTACTCAGCAGGAAAAGGGTTAAGCAGCCAGTTTTCAATTCCCAATAGGTTACTTTGTTATACATTTGACCTCTATTATTTAAGCATCCACATGTGCTAAGCAGCCACTTTCTGTGGCTCCCCTGGCTGGTTGTTTTAAGGCAGGTTTGACTGTAGTTTATTTAACCTACAAGTGTGGATACTGTGAGTAACATGTTCATGACAGAAATATACACTGGGGGCAGGGATTAATATATAGTACACATTCATAGACATGACAGAAATATACACTGGGGGCAGGGATTAATATATAGTACACATTTATAGACATGACAGAAATATACACAGGTGACTGGGATTAATATATACACACATTCATAGACATGACAGAAATATACACAGGTGACTGGGATTAATATATAGTACACATTTATAGACATGACAGAAATATACACAGGTGACAGGGATTAATATATAGTACATATTTATAGACATGACAGAAATATACACAGGTGACTGGGATTAATATATAGTACACATTTATAGACATGACAGAAATATACACAGGTGACTGGGATTAATATATAGTACACATTTATAGACATGACAGAAATATACACAGGTGACAGGGATTAATATATAGTACACATTTATAGACATGACAGAAATATACACAGGTGACAGGGATTAATATATAGTACACATTTATAGACATGACAGAAATATACACGGGTGACTGGGATTAATATATAGTACACATTTATAGACATGACAGAAATATACACTGGGGGCAGGGATTAATATATAGTACACATTTATAGACATGACAGAAATATACACAGGTGACTGGGATTAATATATACTACACATTTATAGACATGACAGAAATATACACAGGTGACAGGGATTAATATATAATACACATTTATAAACATGACAGAAATATACACAGGTGACAGGGATTAATATATAGTACACATTTATAGACATGACAGAAATATACACAGGTGACTGGGATTAATATATAGTACACATTTATAGACATGACAGAAATATACACAGGTGACAGGGATTAATATATAGTACACATTTATAGACATGACAGAAATATACACAGGTGACTGGGATTAATATATAGTACACATTTATAGACATGACAGAAATATACACAGGTGACAGGGATTAATATATAGTACACATTTATAGACATGACAGAAATATACACAGGTGACAGGGATTAATATATAGTACACATTTATAGACATGACAGAAATATACACGGGTGACTGGGATTAATATATAGTACACATTTATAGACATGACAGAAATATACACTGGGGGCAGGGATTAATATATAGTACACATTTATAGACATGACAGAAATATACACAGGTGACTGGGATTAATATATACTACACATTTATAGACATGACAGAAATATACACAGGTGACAGGGATTAATATATAATACACATTTATAAACATGACAGAAATATACACAGGTGACAGGGATTAATATATAGTACACATTTATAGACATGACAGAAATATACACAGGTGACTGGGATTAATATATAGTACACATTTATAGACATGACAGAAATATACACAGGTGACAGGGATTAATATATAGTACACATTTATAGACATGACAGAAATATACACAGGTGACTGGGATTAATATATAGTACACATTTATAGACATGACAGAAATATACACAGGTGACTGGGATTAATATATAGTACACATTTATAGACATGACAGAAATATACACGGGTGACTGGGATTAATATATACTACACATTTATAGACATGACAGAAATATACACGGGTGACTGGGATTAATATATACTACACATTTATAGACATGACAGAAATATACACGGGTGACTGGGATTAATATATACTACACATTTATAGACATGACAGAAATATACACGGGTGACTGGGATTAATATATACTACACATTTATAGACATGACAGAAATATACACAGGTGACAGGGATTAATATATAGTACACATTTATAGACATGACAGAAATATACACAGGTGACTGGGATTAATATATAGTACACATTTATAGACATGACAGAAATATACACAGGTGACTGGGATTAATATATAGTACACATTTATAGACATGACAGAAATATACACAGGTGACTGGGATTAATATATAGTACACATTTATAGACATGACAGAAATATACACAGGTGACAGGGATTAATATATAGTACACATTTATAGACATGACAGAAATATACACAGGTGACAGGGATTAATATATAGTACACATTTATAGACATGACAGAAATATACACAGGTGACAGGGATTAATATATAGTACACATTTATAGACATGACAGAAATATACACAGGTGACAGGGATTAATATATAGTACACATTTATAGACATGACAGAAATATACACAGGTGACAGGGATTAATATATAGTACACATTTATAGACATGACAGAAATATACACAGGTGACAGGGATTAATATATAGTACACATTTATAGACATGACAGAAATATACACAGGTGACAGGGATTAATATATAGTACACATTTATAGACATGACAGAAATATACACGGGGCGAAGTGAAGGTGCCTAGGGCGACTACTCCGCCCATGTCATCCTCTAGAATGAGCCTCGTTTTAGGGGTTCCTTACTCATTACATATTATACAGATTTCTGCATGTAAATGTTATGGAACCTCGTAGTTTAGTGATTAACTGTTGTTTATTCTCTTATGTTTGTATTAATCCAGTCTGCCTTCATACTGAAGTCTTTGCTTCATAATGATACGGTACTGTCTAAGAACTCCATAAACAGAATTATGTCTAACCACTCCATAATATAATTATGTCTAACCACTCCATAAACAGAATTATGTCTAACCACTCCATAATATAATTATGTCTAACCACTCCATAAACATAATTATGTCTAACCACTCCATAAACAGAATTATGTCTAACCACTCCATAAACAGAATTATGTCTAACCACTCCATAATATAATTATGTCTAACCACTCCATAAACAGAATTATGTCTAACCACTCCATAATACAATTATGTCTAACCACTCCATAAACAGAATTATGTCTAACCACTCCATAATATAATTATGTCTAACCACTCCATAATATAATTATGTCTAACCACTCCATAAACAGAATTATGTCTAACCACTCCATAATATAATTATGTCTAACCACTCCATAAACAGAATTATGTCTAACCACTCCATAAACAGAATTATGTCTAACCACTCCATAATATAATTATGTCTAACCACTCCATAAACAGAATTATGTCTAACCACTCCATAATACAATTATGTCTAACCACTCCATAAACAGAATTATGTCTAACCACTCCATAAACAGAATTATGTCTAACCACTCCATAATATAATTATGTCTAACCACTCCATAAACAGAATTATGTCTAACCACTCCATAATATAATTATGTCTAACCACTCCATAAACATAATTATGTCTAACCACTCGATAAACATAAGTATGTCAAACCACTCCATAAACAGAATTATGTCTAACCACTCCATAAACAGAATTATGTCAAACCACTCCATAATATAATTATGTCTAACCACTCCATAAACATAATTGTGTCTACCCACTCCATAGACATAATTATGTCTACCCACTCCATAAACATAATTATGTCAAACCACTCCATAAACAGAATTATGTCTAACCACTCCATAAACAGAATTATGTCAAACCACTCCATAATATAATTATGTCTAACCACTCCATAAACATAATTATGTCTACCCACTCCATAGACATAGTTCCATCCACCCATATAAAGCTTGTCCTGCTCTAGCTGCTACCTCCATACGTACGTACATGTCTTAATGGCCGCTTTCTTACTTAGAAATGTGGATGCAACATTAATGACATAATCTATTAATAGAATAATCATGGGATTTTGGCATTTTAGGTCGATTATTAATAGAACAGCTGTGGTATAAAAACTGCATGTTGACAGGTAATCTGTAAATGAGCTTAGATCTCAGCATGTTGACAGGTAATCAGTAAATGAAGCTTAGATCTCAGCTTAGATCTCAGCATGTTGACAGGTAATCAGTTAATGAAGCTTAGATCAGCATGTTGACAGGTAATCTGTAAATGAAGCTTAGATCTCGGCATGTTGACAGGTAATCAGTAAATGAAGCTTAGATCTCAGCATGTTGACAGGCGTTTGTTGTAATAATTCTCAGACCATTTCCTGTTTATACCTCCAATATGCTTATATAATCATGTACTTCCAAGCAGCTTCTCCATACCAACCAATATATTGCACTATATAGTTTATAATATAATCTATACCAGTTACTCACCATATTACAGGGGAAGTCAAACGATGTATGGAAAATAGTTCTAACAATTGTGTTGTTTTTGTTGCCTTTTTTTTGGACTGTTAACTAAATTGTAGTTACTTTAGTTTAAACAATTTATTCACAAATACAAAACATGACATTTATAATTACAACACGTTCAGATTTAATATACAGATTTAATATACAGATTTAATATACAGATTTAATATACAGATTTAATATCCTGGAAGCCAATGGCTTATTATTGACATTACCATGGCAACAATATCTCCATTCCAATATGTATCTGATATATTCTGATATTTTGTTACAAAATGATATGATATTTTGTGATATTTATTATGTATATTATATTGCATCACATATCTGATATGTTGTCATGGATATTTGCCTATAAATCATATTTTCTCATGTGTTTGATATCAGTGTGTTGCTAACTTGTTGTAAGTGATATTAATGAAGTATTATGCAAACATAATGTGAAACAACACAATGTTTTCATATAATGATGAATGTTTTCATATAATGATGGATGTTTTCATATAATGATGAATGTTTTCATATAATGATGAATGTTTTCATATAATGATGGATGTTTTCATATAATGATGGACATTTTCATATAATGATGAATGTTTTCATATAATGATGAATGTTTTCATATAATGATGAATGTTTTCATATAATGATGGACGTTTTCATATAATGATGAATGTTTTCATATAATGATGAATGTTTTCATATAATGATGAACATTTTTATATAATGATGAACGTTTTCATATAATGATGGAATGTTTTCATATAATGATGAATGTTTTCATATAATGATGAACATTTTTATATAATGATGGACGTTTTCATATAATGATGGATGTTTTCATATAATGATGGATGTTTTCATATAATGATGGATGTTTTCATATAATGATGGATGTTTTCATATAATGATGGATGTTTTCATATAATGATGGAATGTTTCCATATAATGATGGAATGTTTTCATATAATGATGAATGTGTTCATATAATGATGGATGTTTTCATATAATGATGGAATGTTTTCATATAATGATGAATGTATTGATGATGAGGTGTTGAAGTTTTTTGTCGTCAAAAAGACAGATCCCTGAGTTTTGGGGAGGGTAAATCACAGTTTTGGGGAGGGTAAATCACAGTTTTGTGGAGGGTAAATCACAGTTTTGGGGAGGGTAAATCACAGTTTTGTGGAGGGTAAATCACAGTTTTGGGGAGGGTAAAACACAGTTGTGGGGAGGGTAAATCACAGTTTTGAGGAGGGTAAATCAGTGTTTGAGGAGGGTAAATTACAGTTGTGTGGAGGGTAAATCACAGTTTTGGGGATGGTAAAACACAGTTTTGGGGAGAGTAAATCACAGTTTTGGGAAGGGTAAATCACAGTTGTAGGGAGAGTAAATCACAGTTTTGGGGAGAGTAAATCACAGTTTTGGGGAGAGTAAAACACAGTTTTGGGGAGAGTAAAACACAGTTTTGGGGAGAGTAAATCACAGTTTTGGGGAGGGTAAATCACAGTTTTGGGGAGGGTAAAAGATTTACCAAGCGCATGGCCATTGAAGTGGATGGTTCTAATCTCGGCATAAACAAAAGAAACGACAGAAATAACAGCATAGTTTACACTGTAGTAGCCAATTACTGAGCAGAAAGAGGTTTGTTTATATGACAATATTTTGGCTTTATTTGAAACAAGTAGTGGCTTTTCCTAATACAAATAGCAGGGTGTGTTTTGACGTGACTACATTTTAGCATATTATTAATAGCTGTATAGCTTGAACTAAGCAAAAATTTCCGGAACATTTACTTGAAATGAAACGGAACTGTGCTATATATACCATGCAATGCTGTATATATTGGAATGTGCCACAGCATTCAGTATTTACCAGCATTGAGTATTTACATTGAGTATTTACCAGCATTGAGTATTTACCAGCAATGATTATTTACCAGCATTGAGTATTTCCAGCATTGTGTCTGTAGCAGTATGTGTGTTATCCCACATATATACATAATAATCATTGATTCAGTGAAACTTTGTGTATTTTACCACAACTCTATTGCACCAATGACACTGTGTAATTTACCACAACCCTATTGCACCAATGACACTGTGTAATTTACCACAACTCTATTGCACCAATGAAACGTTGTGTAATTTACCACAACTCTATTGCACCAATGAAACTTTGTGTAATTTACCACAACTCTATTGCACCAATGAAACTTTGTGTAATTTACCACAACCCTATTGCACCAATGACACTGTGTAATTTACCACAAATCTATTGCACCAATGACACTTTGTGTATTTTACCACAAATCTATTGCACCAATGACACTGTGTAATTTACCACAAATATATTGCACCAATGACACTGTAATTTACCACAACCCTATTGCACCAATGACACTGTGTAATTTACCACAACTCTATTGCACCAATGAAACTTTGTGTAATTTACCACAACTCTATTGCACCAATGAAACTTTGTGTATTTTACCACAACTCTATTGCACCAATGACACTGTGTAATTTACCACAACTCTATTGCACCAATGACACTGTGTAATTTACCACAACTCTATTACACCAATGACACTGTGTATTTTACCACAACTATATTGCACCAATGACACTTTGTGTATTTTACCACAACTATATTGCACTAATGACACTTTGTGTAATTTACCACAACTATATTGCACTAATGACACTTTGTGTATTTTACCACAACTCTATTGCACCAATGACACTTTGTGTATTTTATGACAACTCTATTGCACCAATGACACTGTGTAATTTACCACAACTCTATTGCACTAATGACACTTTGTGTATTTTACCACAACTCTATTGCACCAATGACACTTTGTGTATTTTACCACAACTCTATTGCACCAATGACACTGTGTATTTTACCACAACTCTATTGCACCAATGACACTGTGTATTTTACCACAACTCTATTGCTATTATTAAGAAATAACTGTATTATATTATTTGTTGATGTCTTTAACAGTTAATTGTCAAGTTCATTAAGCCGGAATGTCCATTTTATTGTACCTTTAGAAGTTGACACTTGTGTAGCTTGTATAAATGCATGCGATTTGTTATTTTTTATCAACTGGAAACAATTAGTGTATGCGCTTGTAACAAAGTTAAATCAATAAACGTATTGATCAATGTACATATAACAAAGTTAAATTTATAAAAGGATAGGTAAATGCACATGTAACAAAGTTAAATGTATATAAGCATAGGTAAATGCACATGTAACAAAGTTAAATGTATATATGTATAGGTCATTGTACTTGTAACAAAGTTAAATGTATATAAGCATAGGTAAATGCACATGTAACAAAGTTAAATGTATATAAGTATAGGTAAATTTACTTTGCAACAAAGTTAAATGTATATAAGTATAGGTCAATGTACTTGTAACAAAGTTAAATGTATATAAGCATAGGTAAATGCACATGTAACAAAGTTAAATGTATACATTGTAGATCAATTCACTTGTAACAAAGTTAAATGTATATAAGTATAGGTAAATGCACATGTAACAAAGTTAAATCTATAAATGTATAGGTAAATGTACTTGTAACAAAGATGGATTCCATCAGGAATGAGGTCTCGAGAGTGATTAGTATAAGTTATAAGAACTTGTTTCGCAATCGAGCTAAAATAAATTTGTATAAACTAAAGCTCTTGTAATAATGTTATCTGTATGTTAATGTGTTCTGTAACAATGTTCAACCTATAAATCACTGCACTTGTAGCAAAGTAAATCTATAAATCACTGCACCTGTAGCAAAGTAAATCTATAAATCACTGCACCTGTAGCAAAGTAAATCTATAAATCACTGCACCTGTAGCAAAGTAACTCTATAAATCACTGCACCTGTAGCAAAGTAAATCTATAAATCACTGCACCTGTAGCAAAGTAAATCTATAAATCACTGCACATGTAGCAAAGTAAATCTATAAATCAATTTGCATATAGCAAGTTAAATCTGAAAAGCATGATTGTAAAATATTATACCTAACATAACTCTGCTTGTGTTTTCTAGAATTGTTTAAGCATGTTCTAGAATTGTCATCTCTGTAGATTGTTAGGTGTTTGTCTTTTAATACCTTAATTTCAAGCACTGGTAATTTACAGGACAACTCCCAATGTTGTTGATTGATTTTTTATGACATTTTGTGGATATATAGAGGGTTGATCTAGGAGGAAGTGGATATATAGAGGGTTGATCTAGAGGAAGTGGATATATAGAGGGTTGATCTAGGAGGAAGTGGATATATAGAGGGTGGATCAAGGAAGTGGATATATAGAGGGTTGATCTTGGAGGAAGTGGATATATAGAGGGTTGATCTAGGAGGAAGTGGATATATAGAGGGTTGATCTAGGAGGAAGTGGATATATAGAGGGTTGATCTAGGAGGAAGTGGATATATAGAGGGTGGATCAAGGAAGTGGATATATAGAGGGCTGATGAAGGAGGAAGTGATTTGATTTTGAGAGAAATGATCATATCTTCATTTTAATATTGGAGAAGAGCACACTTGAATAGAGCAGGCCAATCAATACCTTCACAGATCTCGCGCAGTAATACTATATTAGCAACAGTATCACCATGTATTGTCAGTTATTTACACTATTATAACAAATATTTATTGAACCCAATATATTTACATATCACCATTTAATGAACCCAATATATTTACATATCACCATTTAATGAACCCAATATATTTACATATTACTATTTATTGAACCCAATATATTTACATATTACTATTTATTGAACCCAATATATTTACATATCACTATTTATTGAACCATTAGTATAGACCAGTTCAGTTCCCAGTGATCTTTCAGATACAATAAAGCAGCATTTATTTACAAATTATGTATCAAGTACATCAATAGCCCGCGCTAATACACACCCAGGATAATACTCACCCAGGATAATACACACCCAGGATAATACACACCCAGGATAATACACACCCAGGATAATACACACCCAGGATAATACACACCCAGGATAAGACTCACCCAGGATAGTACACACCCAGGATAATACACACCCAGGATAATACACACCCAGGATAATACACACCCAGGATAAAACTCCAGATAATACACACCGAGGATAATAAACCTAGACTACACACCCAGGATAGAAAACCTAGACTACACACCCAGGATAATACACACCCAGGATAATACACACCCAGGATAGTAACCTAGACTACACACCCAGGATAAAACACACCAGACTACACACCCAGGATAGAAAACCTAGAATACACACCCAGGATAATAAACCTAGACTACACACCCAGGATAATACACACCCAGTAATACACACCCAGGATAATACACACCCAGGATAATACCACCTAGGATAATACACACCCAGGATAATACACACCCAGGATAATACACACCTAGGATAATACACACCTAGGATAATACACACCCAGGATAATACTCACCCAGGATAAAAACCTAGATACTACACACCCAGGATAATAAACCTAGACTACACACCCAGGATAATACACACCCAGGATAATACTCACCCAGGATAATACACACCCAGGATAATACACACCTAGGATCATAATACTTGATTGTCTCATGCAGTTTTTGTAGAATTTTTGTATAAACATAGAAGAGTTGATTATAAACACAGCATATGTGGCCAAGTTGTTGAAGTAGCTGACAATGTTTGTACCCGAGTGTTTGTGCCTGAGTGTGTGTACCCGAGTGTTTGTGCCTGAGTGTTTAGTTTAATCATATTTGTATTGCATTCATTCTATATACACAATGTACAGAACAAAACAAATGAACACACTTGTATAATTATGCATAGTATATATGTTTTATGTTATTGTTGTGCACAAGAATTGTCAATAAATGTTGAAGCAAATGTGTTGGGCCACACGTTTTAACAACATTAGTTACAGCCCTCCTCAAACAGCCTGAGTGTGTTACGGCCTGAGTGTTTGTACCCAAGAGTTTGTACCTGAGTGTATGTACCTGAGTGTTTGTACCTGAGTGTATGTACCTGAGTGTTTGTACCTGAGTGTTTGTACCTGAGTGTATGTACCCGAGTGTTTGTACCTGAAGTTCTACACTGATGGTCTCCTGGGATCTTCCTCAACCGCTTATAAGTAGAACTACCATAGCTCCACTAGCGAATAAACGCTTTACAAGATGTTGCATTACCGTGTTCGCGTTATTCTACACCCACTTCTTTGTTTACTTCACTAAACCAAATTAAAGATGGATCATTGATAAGGGGCTGGGAGAAAAGGTGGTCCTGAAATGAGTCTGAGAATTATATGGCAGCAATTGTTCTAGCTTTATGCTTTAGCTATTTTATTTTCTGTTTGGTTTCTATTATAAATCTACTGTCTTGCTATCAGTCTATCTTCCCATCTGTCTGCCATATTTCTCAATTCATTTTCAGTCACTTTTCGCTCCATGGCCACCTCCAATGCGAGATGTGCCTCAGCATAGAGAAAGTCCGATCGTTGGGAGTACAGTACATGTAGTAGTCCCATATAAACCACCCGATGTTGATGAAGTGTTCTATGAAGTTCATAAAGACAGTCTTATTGGAACTGAAGCCAGTATTGAAGAAAGCATTGTAGAAATGACAATCATACCTAGAAGTTATTCCGAATTAGAGTCGCATTATGCCGAGGAGCCACTATCTCAAATTGACGCTGCAGATCCTCCAGCGGGAACATACAGCGCTCCATGGATCACTGAGGGCTGGGCGAAAGGAACAAAACGACCAGATCTTAATCCCCCAGATTTCACAATCGCACATAAATCTGATGAAAATGAATTAGAATCAAATATTGAGCCGGAATCAAATGAAAATGGTATTACGGAGGAGGAGGTGGAGAATACATCATCTAGTCCAACAGTTGAGAAAGAACCAATGTTGGCTGTAAGTCTTAATTTCATTTTGGTTTCATTGTTCTTCATCAAAGTTAACAATGAAGAAACGACGAGTTCTTTACTCAGCTGGCTTGCTATTTTTCATGTTTCACTTTCCCGAATTCAGACAATTGTAAATTCTGAAATGTCTTTATATTTGAAATGAGGATTTTGGAGATGTCAGTGTGTTGTAGAATGGAAATGGCAGTGCGAGGTAGAGTGAACTGGCAGGATGTTGTAGAATGGAAATGGCAGGGTAGAAATGACGCAATGCCTTGCAAGATCTAATGGAATGAAAATGATGGTCCTTGTATAATGACAGAATGAATAGGGCCTTGTATTGAGAAAATCCCAAGGCCTGCTTGTTACAATGAAAATGACGGGTAGAACGAATAGGGCCTTGTATTGAGCAAATCCCAAGGCCTGCTTGTTACAATGACTGGACCAATTGTCCGAATCGGATTGAAAACGACTGGAACTGGTAGAATGAAAATGGCAAGATCCTGTTTCTGTAAAAATGATTCGCAACATAAAATAAATAACACAACGTGTATTCATTTGCATCTAAGGATAGTTTTACTGAATACCAATTGTACAAACAGGTTCATAGGTTCATAAAACATTACCATATCTTGTGTTGTTATTATTTTAATTTAGTCCGCCTCCGTGGTCGAGTGGTTAAGGTCGCTGACTTGTATACCACTGTAACCTATCATCACGGATTGTCACGGGTTCGAGCCCCACTCAGGCCGTGTCTCATTTATATGAAAAAGTTGGCAGTTTCTTACGGAGGTTGGTGCACCCAAGTACTGGTTAACTGCTGGAGCCTGCCCAGGAAAGGTGTTGTTAGGTAAACTGCCCGCCGGCGATATAGCCCAAAATGGTGCTGATGCAGGCGTAAAACCCGAAATATAACATAACATAATTATTTTAATTGTGAACTGTTTAAAAGTTTTGTACTTAAATATTTCTATCACATTGTGTAAATACTGCTTCCATTTGTTTGCCACTAAAGTGTTGAAATTATTAACCAGTGACTTTTCAACAGGGCTATTTGAGGAGAGGTGTGGTCTGATACAGGTAGTATGTTACAATCAAGCCGCTTGTTCTATTCAGTCCTGTTTATTATAAACATGTATGTGCAGTTTATTCAATAGTAAATTATTTTTTGAATGCAGCCATTTTTTCCATTTGAATTACTTAAATAGTCTTGAATCAAAATACTGGTGAATTGTAGATAGAATTTTCAGATTAGTTATCAATTGAGCTGTGTGTGGGGGGGGGGGGGTATATTAATTGTAATGAAATGACTATGTTATTATAAACATATATTTTGTGACGGAACTTCAGCATTGCTCGGAAAATATGTGAGGCATCGGCCTTTAGAGAGCTTTGCACTTGTGACATTGGTGCCCGCAGCACACCATGCATGTTGCCGTGTATCTCTCAAACTACCACATGGAATTAATGGTCACGAGTTCGAGCTCCGCTCAGACCGTGTCTCTTTATAGGAAAAAGTTTGCAGTTTCTTACTGAGGTTGGTGCACCAAGTACTGGTTAACCGCTGGAGCCTGCCCAGGAAAGGTGTTGTTAGGTAAACTGCCCGTCGCTCAAATGGGCAAGGAGAAGAATTATATAAGACTCTGTCTTCCATTCTAATCCTGTTTCTGTATTCTGATTATGCGTGATGTATGCATTGTTCAATATGTATTATATTGGGAAATAAAATATGTTTAAACTAAATGGGCAACCGTTGGCGACTGAATAGCAAACAACATAGATCCTGACGATCGGCATTTCGCCGCGGCTGATCTGGATCTATGTTGTTTGCACATTCTGTCCAATTTATTCGGCAAGTTACGTTTTAAAGTAAGAAAATTATGTAAATCTTGGAGATTATATAGCCAGGCTGCCAGCGAACAGGACCTGTGTATTCCCTGTGCATTGTAAGCTAGGACTGAAGGAAATTATGAGATGCAATTTATGTTATGGCAATGTGGGAGTGACCATTTAAAGGATAGGATAGCTATCCAGAAGATTCGTGCTAATCTTGAAAAATAAAGCGCACTAAATCATAGAATGAGGTGAAAGAATTCTGTAATAGAAAAATAATGGTGGTGGCCATCTTGGATTATCCAAGTCACATGACTTTCAAAACAATCAAATTATACTCATTTTATCAACACAAATATTTTATTTAATATTTCTATTAATAGCTACATATCTATTATTTAGAAAGTTTACCGGAACTTATTTGTATGTCAACTTTTATTATTATTGCTATACAGGAAGTTATGATATAATTAGACCAAATAACAAATATTCAAAATGGCAGTTCATGTTTTCAAATACCCATAACTACTTAACACTATACAGTATGATTTTCATCATTTATTCACTATTATATTCACATTTCCAATTTGAGATAGTGCTTAAATTGGCATACAGTTTGCCACAGGTTTTCCTTTAAAGTATTTATAAGTGTGTTTGCAACATCTCTGTTGTGTTTGTTAGCAACCAGCATTGCAGTATTGTTGCTGTGTAACTTACTGTACTCCTCTACTCTGTTTCCAGCTTGAATATCTTATCAATGATGTATTGCTAAGTCTTGTTACTGTCTGCATATTCCAGTTCTTCCAGTACATACATAGACTCATCCAGTACATACATAGACTCATCCAGTACATACATAGACTCATCCAGTACCTACATAGACTCATCCAGTACCTACATAGACTCATCCAGTACATACATAGACTCATCCAGTATGTACATAGACTCATCCAGTATGTACATAGACTCACCCAGTACCTACATAGACTCATCCAGTACGTACATAGACTCATCCAGTACATACATAGACTCATCCAGTATGTACATAGACTCATCCAGTACCTACATAGACTCATCCAGTACCTACATAGACTCATCCAGTACATACATAGACTCATCCAGTACATACATAGACTCATCCAGTACATACATAGACTCACCCAGTACATACATAGACTCACCCAGTACATACATGAACTCATCCAGTACGTACATAGACTGATAGTCATCTTTTCTTTTATATTTAAAGCTGTATATTTACTAATTTTGAGCTCCATATTTAATTGATTTGTTGAGCTCAATATGTTTATTTGATCATTTAAAGCATGCATGTTCTGTTCACTGTTAATATTCTGAAATTAACTCTGTTAATGTTAACACAGAGGTGTATAGAAAGCTGTTTGTTACTTGTAAACATGGCCACCAAATTCTAGTGTTTTTAATATTTTCTGGAGCTGCATTATATATTGAAATCCGACCAATTGGAACCAGGGTGAACATACCGGTTTATAATGGACCTGGTGGTTGAAGAACCAGGCTCTCAAATTATGTAAATGGCACATTTTGCTACAGATATCTGGATGGATTTCGTGGGAAAGCTGTGAAAGACGACTTGTTGGTCACGTTACAGGAAATAAATAGCTTTCTTAGACCTAATGTTTTCCTCACAAATATTGTGCATTTTGGATATGACATAATTATTTAGATTGTATATACATGTAGAATAACTATACTTCCTTACAAAGAATTGTTGAGCATATATGTATAAGTTAGTTTTATATTTTATAACTAATCTTCCTTGCAAAGTATTGTATACAATATATATAGTTTTAGTAACATCCATATAGACATGTAGTATAACTACTAAGTATTGTTCACGATATACCGGTATGTTAGTTTTATATAGTATAACTACACTTCCATACAAAGTATTGTTCACGATATACCGGTATGTTAGTTTTATATAGTATAACTACACTTCCATACAAAGTATTGTTCACGATATACCGGTATGTTAGTTTTATATAGTATAACTACACTTCCATACAAAGTATTGTTCACGATATACCGGTATGTTAGTTTTATATAGTATAACTACACTTCCATACAAAGTATTGTTCATATAAATAACTATAAAGCAGTTTGTTTATTTTATTTTACAGAATGTAGATTGAATGATTATTTTGTCAGAAACCTGTTTTGTTTTATCACATAACTTTGGTTGTATTTAGTGTATTACAGTCATGACATAAATTCTTATATGACCACACGTTTAATAACCCCTGGCAGGATTCTGATTGGTCGTGGCAGGACAATGACAGCTTGCAATATACATTACATGCTGTTTGCATTCATGCTTTATTTGTTGAAAATCAATAAAATGTGATCCTATAAATATGGTACGAAATCACCACTCATGTACAATCCTATATATGTATGGTACGAAATCACCACTCATGTACAATCCTATATATGTATCGTACGAAATCACCACTCATGTACGATCCTATATATGTATGGTACGAAATCACCACTCATGTACAATCCTATATATGTATCGTACGAAATCACCACTCATGTACGATCCTATATATATATATATATATATATATATATGGTACGAAATCACCACTCGTGTACAATCCTATATATGTATGGTATGAGATCACCACTCATGTACAATCCTATATATGTATGGTACGAAATCACCACTCGTGTACAATCCTATATATATATATGGTATGAGATCACCACTCATGTACGATCCTATATATATATGGTATGAGATCACCACTCATGTACAATCCTATATATATATGGTACGAAATCACCACTCGTGTACGATCCTATATATATATGGTATGAGATCACCACTCGTGTACAATCCTATATATGTATGGTACAAAATCACCACTCGTGTACAATCCTATATATATATGGTATGAGATCACCACTCATGTACAATCCTATATATGTATGGTACGAAATCACCACTCGTGTACGATCCTATATATATATGGTATGAGATCACCACTCATGTACAATCCTATATATGTATGGTACGAAATCACCACTCGTGTACAATCCTATATATATATATATGGTATGAGATCACCACTCATGTACGATCCTATATATATATGGTATGAGATCACCACTCATGTACGATCCTATATATATATGGTACGAAATCACCACTCCTGTACGATCCTATATATGTATGGTACGAAATCACCACTCGTGTACGATCCTATATATATATGGTACGAAATCACCACTCATGTACGATCCTATAAATGTATGGTATGAAATCACCACTCATGTACGATCCTATATATGTTGTACGAAATCACCACTCGTGTACGATCCTATATATGTATGGTATGAAATCACCACTCATGTACGATCCTATAAATGTATGGTATGAAATCACCACTCCTGTACGATCCTATATATGTATGGTATGAAATCACCACTCATGTACGATCCTATATATGTTGTACGAAATCACCACTCATGTACGATCCTATATATATATGGTACGAAATCACCACTCCTGTACGATCCTATATATGTATGGTACGAAATCACCACTCATGTACGATCCTATATATATATGGTACGAAATCACCACTCCTGTACGATCCTATATATGTATGGTACGAAATCACCACTCGTGTACGATCCTATATATATATGGTACGAAATCACCACTCCTGTACGATCCTATATATGTATGGTACGAAATCACCACTCATGTACAATCCTATATATGTTGTACGAAATCACCACTCATGTACGATCCTATATATATATGGTACGAAATCACCACTCCTGTACGATCCTATATATGTATGGTACGAAATCACCACTCGTGTACGATCCTATATATATATGGTACGAAATCACCACTCATGTACGATCCTATATATGTTGTACGAAATCACCACTCGTGTACGATCCTATATATGTATGGTATGAAATCACCACTCATGTACGATCCTATAAATGTATGGTATGAAATCACCACTCCTGTACGATCCTATATATGTATGGTATGAAATCACCACTCATGTACGATCCTATATATGTTGTACGAAATCACCACTCATGTACGATCCTATATATATATGGTACGAAATCACCACTCCTGTACGATCCTATATATGTATGGTACGAAATCACCACTCATGTACAATCCTATTTATGTTGTACGAAATCACCACTCATGTACGATCCTATATATGTATATATGGTATGAAATCACCACTCATGTACGATCCTATATATATATGGTACGAAATCACCACTCATTTACGATCCTATATATGTATGGTACGAAATCACCACTCATGTACGATCCTATAAATGTATGGTATGAAATCACCACTCATGTACGATCCTATATATGTATGGTACGAAATCACCACTCATGTACGATCCTATAAATGTATGGTATGAAATCACCACTCATGTACGATCCTATATATGTATGGTACGAAATCACCACTCATGTACGATCCTATAAATGTATGGTACGAAATCACCACTCATGTACGATCCTATAAATGTATGGTATGAAATCACCACTCATGTACGATCCTATATATGTATGGTACGAAATCACCACTCATGTACGATCCTATATATATATGGTACAACATCACCACTCATGTACGATCCTATAAATGTATGGTACGAAATCACCACTCATGTACGATCCTATATATGTATGGTACAAAATCACCACTCGTGTACGATCCTATATATATATATATTTATGATGTCCGATACAACAGATTTGTCTTCACACTGAAAAGTTGGTACAACATGACACGATAATTGATCGAGGCAACGTTTTAGTAATTTTTTATCTCGATTGCAAAACAAGTTTTTGCAACATTATATCACTCTTGAGACCTCATTCCTGATGGAATCCATCGCCACGAGGGAGAGGGTGCTGTCAGTGTAAACAATGGATGCAGCAAATAGATTCGGTTCCGTTACTTACTGACAGGGAACTAGAAGCTAGGAGGCCAACGTTTCACTCTAAGTTTACAGTCTGACGCAGATTTATTTGACTTAAAATAAGTTCAGAAAACAAAACACTAAGTGGTGTCTCACTAACCATGAATGGCTGGCCCCTTCAATAGGGGGCAAAACAAAACACTAAGTGATGTATCACTAATCACGAATGGCTGGCCCCTACAATAGGGGGCGGGGCGACACTAATAAACAAACACACTATACTTTACACTTAAAGTTCTGATTCAAGGCGGTTTTTTTTTAGAACGCAGCCATTTTATCTACTGACCCTAGAGGACAAAGATATTTATTGACCCTCCACAGTCCCATGTGACCTGCTTTGACCAATGGAAATGATAGAAATTTAGTGGAAGGTATAATTAAGTGGATTGGGTCTTGTCGGAGGACCCCAGCACCGTGGTTCTGTGGGACTCGCACTCACAACCCGTTGGTTACAAGGCGGACACGCATCCATTACACCACTGATGATCGAAATAACTGAAGAAGCAGTGTAGTGTAGTTGTATCAACTTTTCCTAGTAAGGAACTTTGTTGTATTGGTTGTAGATGCAAGCATTTTATATTAATAGATACATGTAGGCTGTGCAGAGGAAAATATAACAATTGTGCTTAGTATAATCAAACCGGACACTCATTGGTTGTTTTCTTGTTCAATATAGGTCGGTCTTGTAGGAGAACTGGCCACAATGTCGCTCCAAAGTGCTTCATCGCCACCTCTGCCCGTTCCTGACGAAGAACGTAAACTTAATTGGGAAAAAGGTAAGTTTTCGATGTCGTGTCTTTATAAGAGAAGGCAAGTTATTTGTTAGAACATTGAGGGGAGATGGATTATTAGGTCTGAGGTTGTCCGTCTTGGTGTACATGCAATCTTGTGTGTCCAAGTCCTCATTCAATATGTGGCCAAAATGGCTTCTAATTTGGCATGGTGTCCGCCTCCGTGGTCGAGTGGTTAATGTCGCTGACTTGTATACCACTGTAACCTATCATCACTGATGGTCACGGATTCGAGCCCCGCTCAGACCGTGTCTCATTGATATGAAAAAGTTAACAGTTTCTTACGGAGGTTGGTGCACCCAAGTACTGGTTAACCGCTGGAGCCTGCCCAGGAAAGGTGTTGTTTGGTAAACTGTCCGCCGGCGATATAGCCCGAAATGGTGCTGATGCAGGCGTAAAACCCAAATATAACATATAATTTGGCATGGTGACTCACCTTGGTATGTAGTTGATAACCTGTTGCTTACTTTACAGGTCAGATAGATTACCTGGGTCAGGATTCACTGTTATTTTACAGGTCAGATAGATTACCTGGGTCAGGATTCACTGTTATTTTACAGGTCAGATAGATTACCTGGGTCAGGATACATTGTTATTTTACAGGTCAGATAGATTACCTGGGTCAGGATTCACTGTTATTTTACAGGTCAGATAGATTACCTGGGTCAGGATTCACTGTTATTTTACAGGTCAGATAGATTACCTGGGTCAGGATACATTGTTATTTTACAGGTCAGATAGATTACCTGGGTCAGGATACATTGTTATTTTACAGGTCAGATAGATTACCTGGGTCAGGATTCATTGTTACTTTACAGGTCAGATAGATTACCTGGGTCATGATTCATTGTTATTTTACAGGTCAGATAGATTACCTGGGTCAGGATTCATTGTTACTTTATTTTACAGGTCAGATAGATTACCTGGGTCAGGATTCGTTCGAGAACATTCAGAAGAAGATTGACGACACATTAAACACAGAAGGTGCATCAGCCCCAACAACGGCAGTCAGTCCGTTCACTCCAAAATCCTCAGAGCCTATAACCTCTGTGGTGGTACGGCCGGCACAACATGTTGTTGCCACTCCATCCAAAGCTGTAGTACCCAAGGAAGAAACACCAGTAGTGGCAAAACTACAATCCAAACCAGCAGCCCCTGCGGTACAGCCAAAGCAGACCGTCCCAGTAATACAACCCAAAGTTGCTGCCAAGGCACCACCACCAGTGCAGACAAAGGTGGCAGCACCGGTACGGCCTGCAGTACCAAGATCTACAGGTGCTGCAGTACCAACTAGGCCTGCTGGGCCAGGTTCAGTACCAACTAGGCCTGCTGGGCCAGGTTCAGTACCAACTAGGCCTGCTGGGCCAGGTTCAGTACCAACTAGGCCCTTGGCACAAGGTGCAGTACCAACTCGGCCTGCTGGGCCAGGTTCAGTACCAACTAGGCCTGCTGGGCCAGGTTCAGTACCAACTCGGCCAGGTTCAGTACCAACTAGGCCCTTGGCGCAAGGTGCAGTACCAAAGCCTGCAGCACCAGGTGCAGCTTCAACTAGGCCCACAGCTCCTGCAAAAACATCTAGCTTAAATTTTCAAGCATTTTCTAAAAAGAAATGAGAACTTTTTAAACCAAACTTTAGTCCAATCATTTGACAATTAATAAATAACTGTTGCCATAGTTACCATCACTTGAAATCGATGTTATTTGATACATTATTGAGTTGTAGATTTATGAGGGTTGAAAATATTAAGTATGTCCAGGACATAAGATAAGAAAATATATGATTCAATTAAGCAGCTGTGGGGAAATGTTTCTAAACTCTTCCCCCCCCCCCCCCATAGAGATGTAGTTTTATTTCATACATTTGGCTGTAATTTTACCAATCGTATGCAATGGATAAGCTGTGAACTTGCCTGCTCCACCACCTTCATGGAGGTTACTAGGAATTATTAAGTGTTGTATGCACTATGTTGTTCCAATCTTTATTATAGCTCGTTTGATTACTAATGTGTCGATCTATGTCAATAGGCATTGACGTCGAGGTGCGCTTTTAAGGGGGGAAAGGGTTAAACACTGGTTGCAAACAAGCTAGAGCTGACACAGTGTGTATGTCATAGAGACCCATGAAGCCTTTACCTGGGCCCGAGCAAACTTTTCAAATCTCGAGCTCAAGTTTTACTCTCAACTGAAACTGTAGACCGAGATTGAAGAAGGGTTTGCTAACCTCCACGTCATGCATATGATAGCTGTGCTCATACAGTCATCCAACTATTGCCTTTAATGGAGAACTACTGTTGACAAGCAGTGAGGCCCATAACGATTCTTTTAAAAATATTGTAGATTTTGGTCCGGGAATGGACCTCAACCAGTTCTTCTCTTTTACAGTTTAACAAATGTGTGCCTAACTGTACTTGCGGGCACTTCCCATACTTTTACAGTTTAACAAATGTGTGCCTAACTGTACGTGCGGGCACTCCCCATACTTTTACAGTTTAACAAATGTGCTTAACTGTACTTGCGGGCACTCCCCATACTTTTACAGTTAACAAATGTGTGCCTAACTGTACTTGCAGGCACTTCCCATACTTTTACAGTTTAACAAATGTGTGCCTAACTGTACGTGCGGGCACTCCCCATACTTTTACAGTTTAACAAATGTGCCTAACTGTACTTGCAGGCACTCTCCATACTTTTACAGTTTAACAAATGTGCCTAACTGTACTTGTGGGCACTTCCCATACATACTCTGCTCTTAACTTGTTTCGCAAAATGTTGCAGGATATCTTAAAATAGAAACTCTTGTCTTAACTCTTTCAACACTACACACATTTAAATACGTTTGCAGTTTCAGTGGAAGTCGTGATAGCACAGTGGTAGTGCGTTCACTACAGGTGCAATTTCTGGTAGTATACTATTTCGAGATCGCGATCTGCAATTTTTGCTAATATACTATTTTGACACGAAATTACCCATTTTTATAGAAATGAACTGGTTGAAATAATTTATTGGATCAGTCTATATCAGTTGTTTTGTGTTGAACAATCTAGTTGGCTGCTCTAGTTATAGACAATGACCAACATACGTCAAATATCTGTATGAACATGTTCACAACTTGTTAGGCTGGCATGCGTTCCTCTCGTAAGTCAGAGGTCCTTGGTTCTAGCCTCAAGTTGGCATTTTCTAAAATGTACGGGCCGAACAAATTTTTTCTAAAATGGTGCAAATCTCGTTGCAACTGATAAAGTCTGTGTCATGACACGTGGCAACTGATAAAAGTCTGTGTCATGACACACAGTCAAACCTGTCTTAAGCAGCCAGCCAAGGGAATCACTGAAAGTGGCTGCGTAATAGAGGTCAAATGTATAGTAAACTAGCATTGGGATTCTTGAAACTGGCTGCTTAATAGAGGTCAAATGTATAATAAACTAGCATATTGGGAATCTTGAAACTGGCTGCTTAATAGAGGTGACCACTAACACAGGTTTGACTGTATATACAATGTCTGTCTATTGCTTAGTTGAGCAAGTCGACACTTCGTTGGAAGAAGTTAGTATCTGAAAGAAACCACACAAAACAGTCTTGTACACGATGCATTGTATATAGTTTGCACACTTGTGAGTAGTTGTGCTCTGTTATTGTTAACATCATCCAACTGTGTGATTGTGCACAATTCATAGATTGCACACATGCATGTACTATGTTCAGCATTCATACGACTGTGTAGTTTATCGTCCATACGACTGTGTAGTTTATCGTCCACATGACTGTGTAGTTTATCGTCCATACGACTGTGTAGTTTATCGTCCACATGACTGTGTAGTTTATCGTCCACACGACTGTAGTTTATCGTCCACACGACTGTAGTTTATCGTCCACACGACTGTGTAGTTTATCGTCCACACGACTGTAGTTTATCGTCCACACGACTGTAGTTTATCGTCCACACGACTGTGTAGTTTATCGTCCATACGACTGTGTAGTTTATCGTCCACACGACTGTGTAGTTTATCGTCCACATGACTGTGTAGTTTATCGTCCACACGACTGTGTAGTTTATCGTCCATACGACTGTGTAGTTTATCGTCCACACGACTGTGTAGTTTATCGTCCACACGACTGTGTAGTTTATCGTCCACATGACTGTGTAGTTTATCGTCCATACGACTGTGTAGTTTATCGTCCACATGACTGTGTAGTTTATCGTCCACACGACTGTGTAGTTTATCGTCCATACGACTGTGTAGTTTATCGTCCACACGACTGTGTAGTTTATCGTCCACATGACTGTGTAGTTTATCGTCCATACGACTGTGTAGTTTATCGTCCACATGACTGTGTAGTTTATCGTCCATACGACTGTGTAGTTTATCGTCCACACGACTGTGTAGTTTATCGTCCACATGACTGTGTAGTTTATCGTCCATACGACTGTGTAGTTTATCGTCCACATGACTGTGTAGTTTATCGTCCATACGACTGTGTAGTTTATCGTCCACACGACTGTGTAGTTTATCGTCCACATGACTGTGTAGTTTATCGTCCATACGACTGTGTAGTTTATCGTCCACATGACTGTGTAGTTTATCGTCCACACGACTGTGTAGTTTATCGTCCACATGACTGTGTAGTTTATCGTCCACATGACTGTGTAGTTTATCGTCCATACGACTGTGTAGTTTATCGTCCACACGACTGTGTAGTTTATCGTCCACACGACTGTGTAGTTTATCGTCCACACGACTGTGTACAATGTGCTTAAATCTGCTAGCAATTTTATAATTAGATACCTCAGTGGCGGACTGCTCATTTTGTTTTGATGGGGGAACTGGGCGGTCGATCACAGTCAACTACCGTAAAACACCATTTATTATATTTTACTAATTTTCGTTCATAATTCTGTGTCCGAATGTAGAATTATATCCAAAAAATATGTATTTTTTATTAACATTTTAAGAATGAACAATTATTTGCATCGATAGTTACAAATTAACCATTATTATAAACTTACCTTTCACAATTGGTTAGTTTGAGTTTTCCCACAGATTATCGATACAAGTTTAGACAACTGCCATTATTGAGTGATTTAGGCTTGCTACGAGGCTGTATGGAGATTACCGATTTAAACCAAATCTACTGCTGGATTTTATTTTTCAAGATACACGAATTCAAAACTCGAATTAATTGAAAATGTTCAAAATTGCAAAAGTAGTGTTTGTGAAATAATAGTGTTTTACAGTATAACAATATACCAGTAGTGTTGCAGGCTTTGCGAGTTGCTAAACACCAAAAGTTGCAAAGCTAAGTATTCAGCATTCATTTGTAGCAGAGTGGTTTAAGATAGTTGGCCTCAATTCACTTGCCCCCTCACCATTGCAGTTCCGAATTCATTCATTTTTTAATATTCATTTAAAGCGACACTACATCTGTGAAAATGGTCCGCCTCCGTGGTCGAGTGGTCAAGGTTGCTGACTTGTATACCACTGATGGTCATGGGTTCGAGTCCCGCTCAGACCGTGTCTCATTTGTATGAAAAAGTTGGCAGTTTCTTACGGAGGTTGGTGCACCCAAGTACTGGTTAACCGCTGGAGCCTGCCCAGGAAAGGTGTTGTTAGGTAAACTGCCCGTCGCTCAAATGGGAAACCGGTAGCGATGTTAAATAACCGTGTCTCTGTATATGATAATGTTCGTAGTTTCTTACGATGGTGTGTGCACCAAGTACTGGTTAACCGCTGGAGCATGCCCAGGAAAGGTGTTGTTAGGTAAACTGCCCGCCGGCGTAAAACCCGAAATATAATAATAATCTGTGGGGGGGGGGGGGAATTTCCTACTGAGTATTTCAACTAATAGACAAACATTGTATATTATGTTTGATGACGTAACAAAATAATACGCACAGTGTAATACAACGTGTATCCTGAATAACATTTATGGTACATATATATCCATTTCTATCTCTAAATTACAGTATGGACTCCAATAATAAACCACTGTCAATTCAGGAGCGTGGCTGACCGCTATATAAAATCTTACTTTCACATATGAGAAATTGTTGTCGCAAAAACACTGTTTATTTCAATTTTTTGGGAAGAATTTGTAGTAAATATTATTTTTTGCTGTGTAATGGGGCTTTAACTCTTTCAGCGCCGAATAAATTCAGAGCATGTGCAAACAATATAGATCCAGATCAGACGCGGCGTAATGCCGTGTCTGATCATGATCTATGTTGTTTACTACACGGACAGGTGCTTCAGCGCCACTGTCTGAAGAGCAATCAGCATACAACCTGATCAGACGGCACGTTCTGTTCTGTTTGATCGGGTTCTCTGCTTTTTGCAGTCGCTTTTATGCGACATTGGCGGTGAAAGAGTTAAGCAAGCCCTTTTGACTTGTGAATATTCATATATCCAGTTGGCTTGTTTTCTACAGCTTTGATAATACCTTCCAGGTTCTGCAACTGCCCCAAAGTTCTAGAACTTATTTTGTTTATTTAACCCATTCAACACCAAGTAACTGACATGGACTGGTCCATGATATTTTTAGACCAATAAATTAATAACAAAATTACATTTGGATCAGTTCATTTATCAAAATGGGTAAAAAAAATTCTAAAAATAGTTATATTACTTGAAAAAAGTGCATCTGGATCTACACATTTTTGTAAGCCAATTTAGAGGTCTGTGGTGTTGAAAGGGTTAACGTCACTACTGGTTGCCCATTTGAGCGACGTGCAAACGAAATCATTTCTGGGCAGGCTATGGCGGTTAACCAGTACTTGTTGCACCAACCTCCGTAGAAAATCTGCAAATTATTTTATTAGCAAGACAGTGCTATTAAATACATTAAAAACTAACCCAAAAAGTGCTATAATATATATTTATTAACTATAGACTGTGTGAGTAACATTGATCTCTTGTACTTTTGTCAACCTAATCAAAATTTTCAGAGGGAAACGGTTTAAGAATTGGCTCATTTATGGGGGCAACTAAACCGGTAATCTCACGAGTATACAGCTTTCACATATAAATCTACCGGTACTTGCCAGGCATAATAAAAGGTTTTTGTATTTTAGAAAATGTATATTTTTACAACTGATAATGCATGCTACAGCAGTACATTTAGTGGCTTGGTGGTCACTTGCTCCCCACTGCTGTAAGTTTGAATCCCAGTATGGAATTAATTCCAGCTGTTACAATTGTTTCTTAAAATTGCACATTGCCTCTCCCTCATGATAGCGTAGTGGATGTGCGTTTGCTTCAGGTGCGAAAGGTCCGGAGTTTGAGCCCTGCTGGAGCCGTTACGATTGTGCCCTTAGGCAAGGCATTTAAATTCCACGTTGCCTCTTCTCTCTCCCTCGTGGTGCTGGATTCCTTTAGGAATGAGGTCTCGCGAGTGATTAATATAAGTTCTAAGAACTTGTTTCGCAATCGAGCTAAAATACATCTGTATAAACTAATTTATGGGATAAGTGAGAACGCGCGCGATTGCATCCTTAAATGGTGTTATTTCAATAAAAGAGCGTTACAATACATTTGAAAACGAGTGTATATACAAAATGTGCAACCCTGTTTGACCCCTCGGTGCTGCACACACACGGAGAATATATATTTTTTGCCTGCTAAATTCCAACATTATTTTAATGCAGGTTTTATATTTTACAAATGAGATTCAACCAATATGTCATTGGTGTTTTGATTATTTTGTTAAGTTAGTCAATGAACGTATTGTATATTTATAAACGAGATTTAATATAAGAAAGTTAGGAATTTTTCACCAAGTTACCAAAGAACAATTTTTCATTTAAAGTTAGTGTGTATATATCGTAGAGTATATATAACCAGGATTATATTTATACAGTATTACATGTACATGCATAATAATCATCAATTACATGTTATTTAACTTTGCTAGTGCAATGAAAAAATTACGCTGTATCAGTCTTCTAGTTTCTGGATAATGTATCGCAACCTGCAGCTTTGTCCAGAATGTGTATTTATTATATACAGCAGTTTCATGATAGTTTTGTTTTTAACGATTGTTGCTATGTTGGCTTCACATGCACCTCACCGCTGTAGATTCTGCCGGAAGTTGAAGTTTGAAATCCAAGGTCGGTGGTGAGTATGACCTACTTGTCTGTACGACTTTAAACCCCAGAAACAAATCATAACATTGCTACACTACGCAGCCAATAATTTTTTGTTTTCATTATTAAAATTGATTGCTCCGAACAAGTTTGTATATCCAAACTTTTGGTCATGCGTTCCACAAGGAGACCATACTTATCTTCCATGTTTTTGTTGTCGAAATCTTGCATTTTAGAAGGGGGAATCGTACATTTATGATATAAAAGACGAGTGTATGTATATATTACCAATGATAGTTAGATAAAACATGTGCAACAGTTATAGTGCTTTACAAGGGATTGTTAATATATAATTATTCTATATAACGTTACTGGGTATATTAGCAGTATTTTCCAAGGTATGGTAATAAATTGTTATCCACATAGTTTGGAGTTTTTATTTCTATATATATATATATATATATCCGGTAGGGTGGTTTGTTGACACAGCACAGAAAGCTGTTCTACCATAAAGGCAAAATCAGATGATTTTGTCGTCCAAAATGGCCACCAAAAGATTGGTTCTTTTACAATAGATGTCCACATTCTTCTACAACCAAACTGCTTGGTAGCCAAATTTCAATATGGCGAATATTTGTGGCATATATGTACGGCGGAGGTTGATGCACGCTGGAGGCATAGAGAGAGAGAGAGGTTGATGTATATGCTGGAGGCATAGAGAGGTTGATGTATATGCTGGAAGCATAGAGAGGTTGATGTGTATGCTGGAGGCATAGAGGTTGATGTGTATGCTGGAGGCATAGAGAGGTTGATGCATGCTGGAGGCATAGAGAGGTTGATGCATGCTGGAGGCATAGAGAGGTTGATGCATGCTGGAGGCATAGAGAGGTTGATGTGTATGCTGGAGGCATAGAGAGGTTGATGCATGCTGGAGGCATAGAGAGGTTGATGCATGCTGGAGGCATAGAGAGGTTGATGTATATGCTGGAGGCATAGAGAGGTTGATGTACGCTGGAGGCATAGAGAAGTTGATGCACGCTGGAGGCATAGAGAGGTTGATGTATGCTGGAGGCATAGAGAGGTTGATGTATATGCTTGAGGCATAGAGAGGTTGATGTATATGCTGGAGGCATAGAGAGGTTGATGCACGCTGGAGGCATAGAGAGGTTGATGCATGCTGGAGGTTGATGCACGCTGGAGGCATAGAGAGGTTGATGTATATGCTGGAGGCATAGAGAGGTTGATGTATATGCTGGAGGCATAGAGAGGTTGATGTATATGCTGGAGGCATAGAGAGGTTGATGTATGCTGGAAGCATAGAGAGGTTGATGTATATGCTGGAGGCATAGAGAGGTTGATGTATATGCTGGAGGCATAGAGAGGTTGATGTATGCTGGAGGCATAGAGAGGTTGATGTATGCTGGAGGTTGATGCACGCTGGAGGCATAGAGAGGTTGATGTTATGCTGGAGGCATAGAGAGGTTGATGTATGCTGGAGGCATAGAGAGGTTGATGTATGCTGGAGGCATAGAGAGGTTGATGTATGCTGGAGGCATAGAGAGGTTGATGATGCTGGAGGCATAGAGAGGTTGTATGCTGGAGGCATAGAGAGGTTGATGTATGCTGGAGGCATAGAGAGGTTGATGTATATGCTGGAGGCATAGAGAGGTTGATGTATGCTGGAGGCATAGAGAGGTTGATGCATGCTGGAGGCATAGAGAGGTTGATGTATGCTGGAGGCATAGAGAGGTTGATGTATATGCTGGAGGCATAGAGAGGTTGATGTATATGCTGGAGGCATAGAGAGGTTGATGTATATGCTGGAGGCATAGAGAGGTTGATGTATGCTGGAGGCATAGAGAGGTTGATGTGTATGCTGGAGGCATAGAGAGGTTGATGTATGCTGGAGGCATAGAGAGGTTGATGTATATGCTGGAGGCATAGAGAGGTTGATGTATGCTGGAGGCATAGAGAGGTTGATGTATATGCTGGAGGCATAGAGAGGTTGATGTATATGCTGGAGGCATAGAGAGGTTGATGTATATGCTGGAGGCATAGAGAGGTTGATGTATGCTGGAGGCATAGAGAGGTTGATGCACGCTGGAGGCATAGAGAGGTTGATGTATATGCTGGAGGCATAGAGAGGTTGATGTGTATGCTGGAGGCATAGAGAGGTTGATGTATATGCTGGAGGCATAGAGAGGTTGATGTATGCTGGAGGCATAGAGAGGTTGATGTGTATGCTGGAGGCATAGAGAGGTTGATGCATGCTGGAGGCATAGAGAGGTTGATGTATATGCTGGAGGAGGCATAGAGAGGTTGATGTATGCTGGAGGCATAGAGAGGTTGATGTATGCTGGAGGCATAGAGAGGTTGATGTATATGCTGGAGGCATAGAGAGGTTGATGTATGCTGGAGGCATAGAGAGGTTGATGTATATGCTGGAGGCATAGAGAGGTTGATGTATGCTGGAGGCATAGAGAGGTTGATGTATATGCTGGAGGCGTTGATGTATGCTGGAGGCATAGAGAGGTTGATGTATGCTGGAGGCATAGAGAGGTTGATGTATGCTGGAGGCATAGAGAGGTTGATGTTATGCTGGAGGCATAGAGAGGTTGATGTATATGCTGGAGGCATAGAGAGGTTGATGTATATGCTGGAGGCATAGAGAGGTTGATGCACGCTGGAGGCATAGAGAGGTTGATGTATGCTGGAGGCATAGAGAGGTTGATGTATATGCTGGAGGCATAGAGAGGTTGATGTATATGCTGGAGGCATAGAGAGGTTGATGTATGCTGGAGGCATAGAGAGGTTGATGCACGCTGGAGGCATAGAGAGGTTGATGTATATGCTGGAGGCATAGAGAGGTTGATGTATATGCTGGAGGCATAGAGAGGTTGATGTATATGCTGGAGGCATAGAGAGGTTGATGTATATGCTGGAGGCATAGAGAGGTTGATGTATGCTGGAGGCATAGAGAGGTTGATGCACGCTGGAGGCATAGAGAGGTTGATGTGTATGCTGGAGGCATAGAGAGGTTGATGCATGCTGGAGGCATAGAGAGGTTGATGCATGCTGGAGGCATAGAGAGGTTGATGTATGCTGGAGGCATAGAGAGGTTGATGCATGCTGGAGGCATAGAGAGGTTGATGTATGCTGGAGGCATAGAGAGGTTGATGCATGCTGGAGGCATAGAGAGGTTGATGTATATGCTGGAGGCATAGAGAGGTTGATGTATATGCTGGAGGCATAGAGAGGTTGATGCACGCTGGAGGCATAGAGAGGTTGATGTTTATGCTGGAGGCATAGAGAGGTTGATGTGTATGCTGGAGGCATAGAGGTTGATGTATGCTGGAGGCATAGAGAGGTTGATGTATATGCTTGAGGCATAGAGAGGTTGATGTATATGCTGGAGGCATAGAGAGGTTGATGCACGCTGGAGGCATAGAGAGGTTGATGCATGCTGGAGGTTGATGCACGCTGGAGGCATAGAGAGGTTGATGTATATGCTGGAGGCATAGAGAGGTTGATGTATATGCTGGAGGCATAGAGAGGTTGATGTATATGCTGGAGGCATAGAGAGGTTGATGTATGCTGGAGGCATAGAGAGGTTGATGTATATGCTGGAGGCATAGAGAGGTTGATGTATATGCTGGAGGCATAGAGAGGTTGATGTATATGCTGGAGGCATAGAGAGGTTGATGTATATGCTGGAGGTTGATGCACGCTGGAGGCATAGAGAGGTTGATGTATGCTGGAGGCATAGAGAGGTTGATGTATTGCTGGAGGCATAGAGAGGTTGATGTATATGCTGGAGGCATAGAGAGGTTGATGCATGCTGGAGGCATAGAGAGGTTGATGCATGCTGGAGGATGCTGGAGGCATAGAGAGGTTGATGTATATGCTGGAGGCATAGAGAGGTTGATGTATATGCTGGAGGCATAGAGAGGTTGATGTATATGCTGGAGGCATAGAGAGGTTGATGTATGCTGGAGGCATAGAGAGGTTGATGTATATGCTGGAGGCATAGAGAGGTTGATGTATATGCTGGAGGCATAGAGAGGTTGATGTATATGCTGGAGGTTATGCCGCTGGAGGCATAGAGAGGTTGATGTGTATGCTGGAGGCATAGAGAGGTTGATGTATGCTGGAGGCATAGAGAGGTTGATGTATGCTGGAGGCATAGAGAGGTTGATGCATGCTGGAGGCATAGAGAGGTTGATGTATGCTGGAGGCATAGAGAGGTTGATGTGCTGGAGGCATAGAGAGGTTGATGTATGCTGGAGGCATAGAGAGGTTGATGTATATGCTGGAGGCATAGAGAGGTTGATGTATGCTGGAGGCATAGAGAGGTTGATGCATGCTGGAGGCATAGAGAGGTTGATGTATATGCTGGAGGCATAGAGAGGTTGATGTATATGCTGGAGGCATAGAGAGGTTGATGTATATGCTGGAGGCATAGAGAGGTTGATGTATATGCTGGAGGCATAGAGAGGTTGATGTATGCTGGAGGCATAGAGAGGTTGATGTGTATGCTGGAGGCATAGAGAGGTTGATGTATGCTGGAGGCATAGAGAGGTTGATGTATATGCTGGAGGCATAGAGAGGTTGATGTATGCTGGAGGCATAGAGAGGTTGATGTATGCTGGAGGCATAGAGAGGTTGATGTATATGCTGGAGGCATAGAGAGGTTGATGTATATGCTGGAGGCATAGAGAGGTTGATGTATGCTGGAGGCATAGAGAGGTTGATGCACGCTGGAGGCATAGAGAGGTTGATGTATATGCTGGAGGCATAGAGAGGTTGATGTGTATGCTGGAGGCATAGAGAGGTTGATGTATATGCTGGAGGCATAGAGAGGTTGATGTATGCTGGAGGCATAGAGAGGTTGATGTGTATGCTGGAGGCATAGAGAGGTTGATGCATGCTGGAGGCATAGAGAGGTTGATGTATATGCTGGAGGAGGCATAGAGAGGTTGATGTATGCTGGAGGCATAGAGAGGTTGATGTATGCTGGAGGCATAGAGAGGTTGATGTATATGCTGGAGGCATAGAGAGGTTGATGTATATGCTGGAGGCATAGAGAGGTTGATGTATATGCTGGAGGCATAGAGAGGTTGATGTATGCTGGAGGCATAGAGAGGTTGATGTATATGCTGGAGGCATAGAGGTTGATGTATATGCTGGAGGCATAGAGAGGTTGATGTATGCTGGAGGCATAGAGAGGTTGATGCACGCTGGAGACATAGAGAGGTTGATGTATGCTGGAGGCATAGAGAGGTTGATGTATATGCTGGAGGCATAGAGAGGTTGATGTATATGCTGGAGGCATAGAGAAGTTGATGCACGCTGGAGGCATAGAGAGGTTGATGTATATGCTGGAGGCATAGAGAGGTTGATGTATATGCTGGAGGCATAGAGAGGTTGATGTATGCTGGAGGCATAGAGAGGTTGATGCACGCTGGAGGCATAGAGAGGTTGATGTATATGCTGGAGGCATAGAGAGGTTGATGTGTATGCTGGAGGCATAGAGAGGTTGATGTATATGCTGGAGGCATAGAGAGGTTGATGTATATGCTGGAGGCATAGAGAGGTTGATGTATATGCTGGAGGCATAGAGAGGTTGATGTATGCTGGAGGCATAGAGAGGTTGATGCACGCTGGAGGCATAGAGAGGTTGATGTGTATGCTGGAGGCATAGAGAGGTTGATGCATGCTGGAGGCATAGAGAGGTTGATGCATGCTGGAGGCATAGAGAGGTTGATGTATGCTGGAGGCATAGAGAGGTTGATGCATGCTGGAGGCATAGAGAGGTTGATGTATGCTGGAGGCATAGAGAGGTTGATGCATGCTGGAGGCATAGAGAGGTTGATGTATATGCTGGAGGCATAGAGAGGTTGATGTATATGCTGGAGGCATAGAGAGGTTGATGCACGCTGGAGGCATAGAGAGGTTGATGTGTATGCTGGAGGCATAGAGAGGTTGATGTGTATGCTGGAGGCATAGAGAGGTTGATGCATGCTGGAGGCATAGAGAGGTTGATGCATGCTGGAGGCATAGAGAGGTTGATGCATGCTGGAGGCATAGAGAGGTTGATGTGTATGCTGGAGGCATAGAGAGGTTGATGCATGCTGGAGGCATAGAGAGGTTGATGCATGCTGGAGGCATAGAGAGGTTGATGTATATGCTGGAGGCATAGAGAGGTTGATGTACGCTGGAGGCATAGAGAAGTTGATGCACGCTGGAGGCATAGAGAGGTTGATGTATGCTGGAGGCATAGAGAGGTTGATGTATATGCTTGAGGCATAGAGAGGTTGATGTATATGCTGGAGGCATAGAGAGGTTGATGCACGCTGGAGGCATAGAGAGGTTGATGCATGCTGGAGGTTGATGCACGCTGGAGGCATAGAGAGGTTGATGTATATGCTGGAGGCATAGAGAGGTTGATGTATATGCTGGAGGCATAGAGAGGTTGATGTATATGCTGGAGGCATAGAGAGGTTGATGTATGCTGGAAGCATAGAGAGGTTGATGTATATGCTGGAGGCATAGAGAGGTTGATGTATATGCTGGAGGCATAGAGAGGTTGATGTATATGCTGGAGGCATAGAGAGGTTGATGTATATGCTGGAGGTTGATGCACGCTGGAGGCATAGAGAGGTTGATGTGTATGCTGGAGGCATAGAGAGGTTGATGTATGCTGGAGGCATAGAGAGGTTGATGTATGCTGGAGGCATAGAGAGGTTGATGCATGCTGGAGGCATAGAGAGGTTGATGTATGCTGGAGGCATAGAGAGGTTGATGTATGCTGGAGGCATAGAGAGGTTGATGTGTATGCTGGAGGCATAGAGAGGTTGATGTATGCTGGAGGCATAGAGAGGTTGATGCATGCTGGAGGCATAGAGAGGTTGATGCATGCTGGAGGCATAGAGAGGTTGATGTATATGCTGGAGGCATAGAGAGGTTGATGTATATGCTGGAGGCATAGAGAGGTTGATGTATATGCTGGAGGCATAGAGAGGTTGATGTATATGCTGGAGGCATAGAGAGGTTGATGCACGCTGGAGGCATAGAGAGGTTGATATGTATGCTGGAGGCATAGAGAGGTTGATGTGTATGCTGGAGGCATAGAGAGGTTGATGTATATGCTGGAGGCATAGAGAGGTTGATGTATATGCTGGAGGCATAGAGAGGTTGATGCACGCTGGAGGCATAGAGAGGTTGATGTATGCTGGAGGCATAGAGAGGTTGATGTATATGCTGGAGGCATAGAGAGGTTGATGTATATGCTGGAGGCATAGAGAGGTTGATGTATGCTGGAGGCATAGAGGTTGATGCACGCTGGAGGCATAGAGAGGTTGATGTATATGCTGGAGGCATAGAGAGGTTGATGTGTATGCTGGAGGCATAGAGAGGTTGATGTATATGCTGGAGGCATAGAGAGGTTGATGTATGCTGGAGGCATAGAGAGGTTGATGCATGCTGGAGGCATAGAGAGGTTGATGTATATGCTGGAGGAGGCATAGAGAGGTTGATGTATGCTGGAGGCATAGAGAGGTTGATGTATATGCTGGAGGCATAGAGAGGTTGATGTATATGCTGGAGGCATAGAGAGGTTGATGTATATGCTGGAGGCATAGAGAGGTTGATGTATGCTGGAGGCATAGAGAGGTTGATGTATATGCTGGAGGCATAGAGGTTGATGTATATGCTGGAGGCATAGAGAGGTTGATGTATGCTGGAGGCATAGAGAGGTTGATGCACGCTGGAGACATAGAGAGGTTGATGTATGCTGGAGGCATAGAGAGGTTGATGTATATGCTGGAGGCATAGAGAGGTTGATGTATATGCTGGAGGCATAGAGAAGTTGATGCACGCTGGAGGCATAGAGAGGTTGATGTATGCTGGAGGCATAGAGAGGTTGATGTATATGCTGGAGGCATAGAGAGGTTGATGTATGCTGGAGGCATAGAGAGGTTGATGTATATGCTGGAGGCATAGAGAGGTTGATGTATATGCTGGAGGCATAGAGAGGTTGATGTATGCTGGAGGCATAGATTGATGTACGGCTACCCTTCTTGGACACGTCGGTGGTTAAAAGTGTACATGGACATGTTTGAAATGGAAACAATAACACAATAGAATCTAGCTGCCTATTCAGATTACGGCATGTACAATGAACAATGAAACTCTACTACGAAAACTCTACTACGATTGGTCAATGTCATATCACCGATTTCAATTAACCTTTTCAACAAGTAACTGACCTTGACTGGTGCACGATATTTTTAGACCAATTAATTAGGAAAATTACATTTGGACCAGTTCATTTTGTCTAAAAATAGTAATATTACTGGCAAATCCTGATGAGACGGCTCATCTGGATCTACACTTTTTGTAAGCCTATTTAGAGGTCTGTGGTGTTGAAAGGTTAACTAGATTTACAGTTAGTACCGTCCGTAATACAAAAATTGTACACGACTCACGTTTACAACAGAATTACATTCCTTGGCATGTCCAATTAGCGCATTTAGCATGCTTGCTTCCCACCCTCAGACTGGTATGGCAGTCGCCAGAGCAAACAGGTGGGTTTTCTAATGGTAATCCGATTTCCTCCGGCACAAATGACCAAATATATATACACGTCAAGATGACTATTAATATCACGGCTTGTTTCACAAAAGTTTATACATTTTCATTCCCAGGGTACGTGGTGGTATACATGTATATATGTACAAATCAATAACTAATTGCAGGATGAAACACAAAATTTCACAATACTAAATACCATTACAGTAGTAGGTTTAAACACATCCAAACCATTTACAAATAAAAAGTAAAATGTTTTTAGTTTAAAATCCTCAAGTCATTAACCCATTTCATTCTGGATACATACATTTAAAGGCTTTTGCAAACAACATAGATCCTTGCTACATAGCTAAGTGTCTTAGCAAGATGATCTGAACAGCATAGAGCCTGATCAGACGGAACGTTTCGTGGCGGCTGATCTCGCTCTATATTCTTTGCAAATACGGTTAACAAACAGTACCCTGTACCAGAAACAAAAGCCGGTCAGAGGAACATGTAGCCGATCAGAAGAACAAGTAGCCGGTAACCGAGAGCCGGCTATGTTCCATAACCACAGCTATAGATAGCGAAATATCTCAAATACTTAATTATGTCTGATAACAACACAATGTTCTACAGCAACGTTCTGCATGGCCATATTTATAACATTCAGGGTTGCCAATGGCGCCAAATTTTGTGAATTTGGTGCAACTTTATTTTTTTTGCACATGTCTTTATTTTTTTCAATTGGCACAGACAAAGGGAACCCTGACATTATGTTTTACCGATTTGTACATATTGGTTCCCGTATTTATAACATTATGTGACTTTCCTGGTTCAAAGAGGACTGAATATTTCATTTCTGCAAAAAATGCTTAACTATGTTATATTGAAATCCGTTATCAGATAAAACAAATATCAAAATATATACACAACAAGGAGATAAGAATTCATGCTAAATATGTACAATTTTAAGATGCTCAACAATGTCCCGTCTCCATGGCAATTCAGCGCATCATTACACTGTCTATATATTGAACACAAATGTGCTTGATAAAACACAAACTATTTCATTGTAATGTTTGCTGAACACAATGATTTTCACATAATTTCGCACCACTCTCTAGATCCGCTTTAGATCTCCGATCCTTGATTATCTCCGTTACCATGGTTACCAGAATTCATTACATACAGTGTACCTGTCACAACAAACCGGTCACAACAAACTGGAGTCCAAATCTGAAATGAAACATTGTAAAGTAGCTTGCTATTGCAATAACTGGCATATAATACAGTACACTAACTGACATATAATACAGTACAATACCTGGTATATAATACAGTACAATACCTGGCATATAATACAGTACAATACCTGACATATAATACAGTACAATACCTGGCATATAATACAGTACAATACCTGGCATATAATACAGTACAATACCTGACATATAATACAGTACAATACCTGGCATATAATACAGTACAATACCTGGCATATAATACAGTACAATACCTGGCATATAATACAGTACACTAACTGGCATATAGTACAGTACACTAACTGGCATATAATACAGTACAATACCTGGCATATAATACAGTACAATACCTGGCATATAATACAGTACACTAACTGGCATATAATACAGTACAATAACTGGCATATAATACAGTACAATACCTGGCATATAATACAGTACAATACCTGGCATATAATACATACAGTACAATACCTGGCATATAATACAGTACAATACCTGGCATATAATACATACAGTACCTGGCATATAATACAGTACAATACCTGGCATATAATACAGTACAATACCTGGCATATAATACAGTACAATACCTGGCATATAATACAGTACAATACCTGGCATATAATACAGTACAATACCTGGCATATAATACAGTACAATACCTGGCATATAATACAGTACAATAACTGGCATATAATACAGTACAATACCTGGCATATAATACAGTACAATACCTGGCATATAATACAGTACAATACCTGGCATATAATACATACAGTACAATACCTGGCATATAATACAGTACACTAACTGGCATATAATACACTACACTAACTGGCATATAATACAGTACAATACCTGGCATATAATACAGTACAATACCTGGCATATAATACACTACACTAACTGGCATATAATACACTACACTAACTGGCATATAATACACTACACTAACTTGCATATAATACTCGCATACTGTACGATGGGACACTCGCATACAGTACGATGGGACATTCACATACAGTGCAATGGGACACTCGCATACAGTACGATGGGACACTCGCATACAGTACAATGGGATACTCGCATACTGTACAATGGGACACTCTCGCATACAGTACAATGGGACACTCGTATACAGTACAATGGGACACTCACATACAGTGCAATGGGACACTCGCATACAGTAAAATGAGACACTCACATACAGTACAATGAGACATTCGCATACAGTACAATGGGACACTCACATACAGTACAATGGGACACTCGCATACAGTAAAATGGGACACTCGCATACAGTGCAATGGGACACTCGCATACAGTGCAATGGGACACTCGCATACAGTGCAATGGGACACTCGCATACAGTAAAATGGGACACTCGCATACAGTGCAATGGGACACTCGCATACAGTGCAATGGGACACTCGCATACAGTAAAATGGGACACTCGCATACAGTGCAATGGGACAGTGCAATGGGACACTCACATAGAGTATGATGGGACACTCGCATACAGTACGATGGGACACTCGCATAGAGTATGATGGGACACTCGCATACAGTACGATGGGACACACTCATACAGCACAATGGGACACTCGCATACAGTATAATGGGACAGTGCAATGGGACCCCTACATAGAGTATGATGGGACACTCGCATACAGTACGATGGGACACACTCATACAGTACGATGGGACACACTCATACAGTACAATGGGACACTCGCATACTGATACAGTACAATGGGACACTCGCATACTGATACAGTATGATGGGACACTCGACACTCGCATACAGTATGTTATATTTCGGGTTTTACGCCTGCATCAGCACCATTTCGGGCTATATCGCCGACGGGCAGTTTACTTAACAACACCTTTCCTGGGCAGGCTCCAGCAGTTAACCAGTACTTGGGTGAACCAACCTCCGTAAGAAACTGCCAACATTTTCATATAAATGAGACACGGCCTGAGCGGGGCTCGAACCTGTGACCATCAGTGATGATAGGTTACAGTGGTATACAAGTCAGCGACCATAACCACTCGACCACGGAGGCGGACTAACGCGTACAGTACGATGGGACACTCGCGTACAGTACGATGGGACACTCGTGTACAGTATGATGGGACACTAGCATAATGTACGATGGGACACTCACATATTGCACATTGGGACACTCACATACTGCACATTGGGTACTGTACAATGGGACACTCACATACAGTACAATGGGACACCCATATACAGTGCAATGGGACACTCGCATACAGTATGATGGGACACTCACATACAGTGCAATGGGACACTTGCATACAGTACAATGGGACACTCGCATACAGTACAATGGGACACTCGCATACAGTACAATGGGACACTCGCATACAGTACAATGAGACACTCGCATACAGTACAATGGGACACTCACATACAGTACAATGGGACACCCATATACAGTGCAATGGGACACTCGCATACAGTACAATGGGACACTCACATACAGTACAATGGGACACCCATATACAGTACAATGGGACACTCACATACAGTACAATGGGACACTCGCATACATTATGATGGGACACTCACATACAGTACAATGGGACACTCGCATACAGTAAAATGGGACACTCGCATACAGTATGATGGGACACTCGCATACAGTACAATGGGACACTCGCATACAGTATGATGGGACACTCACATACAGTACAATGGGACACTCGCATACAGTGCAATGGGACACTCGCATACAGTACAATGGGACACTTGCATACAGTATGATGGGACACTCGCATACAGTACAATGGGACACTTGCATACAGTATGATGGGACACTCGCATACAGTATGATGGGACACTCGCATACAGTATGATGGGATACTCGCATACAGTACAATGGGACACTCGCATACAGTACAATGGGACACTTGCATACAGTATGATGGGACACTCGCATACAGTATGATGGGACACTCGCATACAGTATGATGGGACACTCGCATACAGTGCAATGGGACACTCGCATACAGTACAATGGGACACTTGCATACAGTATGATGGGACACTCGCATACAGTATGATGGGACACTCGCATACAGTATGATGGGACACTCATATACAGTACAATGGGACACTCGCATACAATACAATGGGACACTCGCATACAGTATGATGGAACACTCGCATACAGTATGATGGGACACTCGCATACAGTACAATGGGACACTCGCATACAGTACAATGGGACACTCGCATACAGTATGATGGGACACTCGCATACAGTATGATGGGACACTCGCATACAGTACGATGGGACACTCGCATACAGTACAATGGGACACTCGCATACAGTACAATGGGACACTCGCATACAGTAATGGAACACTCGCATACAGTACAATGGGACACTCGCATACAGTACAATGGGACACTCGCATACAGTACAATGGGACACTCGCATACAGTACAATGGGACACTCGCATACAGTATGATGGGACACTCGCATACAGTACAATGGGACACTCGCATACAGTACAATGGGACACTCGCATACAGTACAATGGGACACTCGCATACAGTACAATGAGACACTCGCATACAGTACAATGGGACACTCACATACAGTACAATGGGACACCCATATACAGTGCAATGGGACACTCGCATACAGTACAATGGGACACTCACATACAGTACAATGGGACACCCATATACAGTGCAATGGGACACTCGCATAGAGTATGATGGGACACTCGCATACAGTGCAATGGGACACTTGCATACAGTACAATGGGACACTCGCATACAGTACAATGGGACACTCGCATACAGTACAATGGGACACTCGCATACAGTACAATGAGACACTCGCATACAGTACAATGGGACACTCACATACAGTACAATGGGACACCCATATACAGTGCAATGGGACACTCGCTTACAGTACAATGGGACACTCACATACAGTACAATGGGACACCCATATACAGTACAATGGGACACTCACATACAGTACAATGGGACACTCGCATACAGTATGATGGGACACTCACATACAGTACAATGGGACACTCGCATACAGTAAAATGGGACACTCGCATACAGTATGATGGGACACTCGCATACAGTACAATGGGACACTCGCATACAGTATGATGGGACACTCGCATACAGTATGATGGGACACTCACATACAGTACAATGGGACACTCGCATACAGTGCAATGGGACACTTGCATACAGTACAATGGGACACTTGCATACAGTATGATGGGACACTTGCATACAGTATGATGGGACACTCGCATACAGTATGATGGGATACTCGCATACAGTACAATGGGACACTCGCATACAGTACAATGGGACACTTGCATACAGTATGATGGGACACTTGCATACAGTATGATGGGACACTCGCATACAGTATGATGGGATACTCGCATACAGTACAATGGGACACTCGCATACAGTACAATGGGACACTTGCATACAGTATGATGGGACACTCGCATACAGTATGATGGGACACTCGCATACAGTATGATGGGATACTCGCATACAGTACAATGGGACACTCGCATACAGTACAATGGGACACTTGCATACAGTATGATGGGACACTCGCATACAGTATGATGGGACACTCGCATACAGTGCAATGGGACACTCGCATACAGTACAATGGGACACTTGCATACAGTATGATGGGACACTCGCATACAGTATGATGGGACACTCGCATACAGTATGATGGGACACTCATATACAGTACAATGGGACACTCGCATACAATACAATGGGACACTCGCATACAGTATGATGGAACACTCGCATACAGTATGATGGGACACTCGCATACAGTACGATGGGACACTCGCATACAGTACAATGGGACACTCGCATACAGTACAATGGGACACTCGCATACAGTACAATGGGACACTCGCATACAGTACAATGGGACACTTGCATACAGTATGATGGGACACTCGCATACAGTATGATGGGACACTCGCATACAGTATGATGGGATACTCGCATACAGTACAATGGGACACTCGCATACAGTACAATGGGACACTTGCATACAGTATGATGGGACACTCGCATACAGTATGATGGGACACTCGCATACAGTATGATGGGACACTCGCATACAGTGCAATGGGACACTCGCATACAGTACAATGGGACACTTGCATACAGTATGATGGGACACTCGCATACAGTATGATGGGACACTCGCATACAGTATGATGGGACACTCATATACAGTACAATGGGACACTCGCATACAATACAATGGGACACTCGCATACAGTATGATGGAACACTCGCATACAGTATGATGGGACACTCGCATACAGTACGATGGGACACTCGCATACAGTACAATGGGACACTCGCATACAGTACAATGGGACACTCGCATACAGTACAATGGGACACTCGCATACAGTACAATGGGACACTCACATACAGTACAATGGGACACTCGCATACAGTACAATGGGACACTCGCATACAGTTCAATGGGACACTCGCATACAGTACAATGGAACACTCGCATACAGTAAAATGGGACACTCGCATACAGTATGATGGGACACTCACATACAGTACAATGGGACACTCGCATACAGTACAATGGGACACTCGCATACAGTGCAATCACATACAGTACAATGTGACACTCGCATACAGTACAATGGGACACTCACATACAGTATGATGGGACACACTCATACAGTAAAATGGGACACTCGCATACAGTACAATGGGACACTCACATACAGTATGATGGGACACTTGCATACAGTACAATGGGACACTCGCATACAGTACGATGGGACACTCGCATACAGTACAATGAGACACTCGCATACAGTACAATGGGACACTCGCATACAGTAAAATGGGACACTCGCATACAGTATGATGGGACACTCACATACAGTACAATGGGACACTCGCATACAGTACAATGGGACACTCGCATACAGTGCAATCACATACAGTACAATGTGACACTCGCATACAGTACAATGGGACACTCACATACAGTATGATGGGACACACTCATACAGTAAAATGGGACACTCGCATACAGTACAATGGGACACTCACATACAGTATGATGGGACACACTCATACAGTAAAATGGGACACTCGCATACAGTACAATGGGACACTCGCATACAGTACAATGGGACACTCGCATACAGTACAATGAGACACTCGCATACAGTACAATGAGACACTCGCATACAGTACAATGGGACACTCGCATACAGTACAATGGGACACTTGCATACAGTATGATGGGACACTCGCATACAGTACAATGTGACACTCGCATACAGATGGGACACACGCATACAGTACGATGGGACACTCGCATACAGTATGATGGGACACTCACATACAGTGCAATGGAACACTCACATACAGTACAATGGGACACTCGCATACAGTACTTATACAGGGTTCTTTGAGTACTCTGATACAGGGCTCTTTGAGAACCTGTTCCACAATCAAACTAAAATAAATAACTAAATCATATAAAGGCAATTAACGATTTAGGATTACGGTAAAATATATACTAAGTATGACTAAGTTATCTAACCTGAATCAAAGTCGAGTTTCTTTGATCCACCCGCATCCCCAAGACCTTCTATATCTACGTCGCTCTCTGGAGCATTTAAGGCACTGAGCGTCACTTCTACAAGATAAAACAAAGGGAGTCAAACTAGAGGGAGATTTAAGGCATTGAACATCACTTCTACAAGATAAAACAAAGGGAGTCAAACTAGAGGGAGATTTAAGGCACTGAGCATCACTTCTACAAGATAAAACAAAGGGAGTCAAACTAGAGGGAGATTTAAGGCATTGAACATCACTTCTACAAGATAAAACATAGGGAGTCAAACTAGAGGGAGATTTAAGGCATTGAGCATCACTTCTACAAGATAAAACATAGGGAGTCAAACTAGAGGGAGATTTAAGGCATTGAGCATCACTTCTGCAAGATAAAACATAGGGAGTCAAACTAGAGGGAGATTTAAGGTACTGAGCATCACTTCTGCAAGATAAAACATAGGGAGTCAAACTAGAGGGAGATTTAAGGCATTGAGCATCACTTCTGCAAGATAAAACATAGGGAGTCAAACTAGAGGGAGATTTAAGGCATTGAGCATCACTTCTGCAAGATAAAACAAAGGGATTCAAACTAGAGGGAGAGTTAAGGCATTGAGCGTCACTTCTACAAGATAAAACATAGGGAGTCAAACTAGAGGGAGATTTAAGGCATTGAACATCACTTCTACAAGATAAAACAAAGGGATTCAAACTAGAGGGAGATTTAAGGCACTAAGCATCACTTCTACAAGATAAAACAAAGGGAGATTTAAGGCAATGAGCATCACTTCTACAAGATAAAACAAAGGGAGATTTAAGGCATTGAGCATCATTTCTACAAGATAAAACAAAGGGAGATTTAAGGCATTGAGCATCACTTCTACAAGATAAAACAAAGGGAGATTTAAGGCAATGAGCATCACTTCTACAAGATAAAACAAAGGGAGATTTAAGGCATTGAGCATCACTTCTACAAGATAAAACAAAGGGAGATTTAAGGCAATGAGCATCACTTCTACAAGATAAAACAAAGGGAGATTTAAGGCAATGAGCATCACTTCTACAAGATAAAACAAAGGGAGATTTAAGGCAATGAGCATCACTTCTACAAGATAAAACAAAGGGAGATTTAAGGTTATGGGCAACATAGTGGGTTTGCTTAATATAGCGTCTCCGTGGTCTAGTGGGTTTGCTTAATATAGCGTCTCCGTGGTCTAGTGGGTTTGCTTAATATAGCGTCTCCGTGGGTTTGCTTAATATAGCGTCTCCGTGGTCTAGTGGGTTTGCTTAATATAGCGTCTCCGTGGTCTAGTGGGTTCGCTTAATATAGCATCTCCGTGGTCTAGTGGGTTCGCTTAATATAGCGTCTCCGTGGTCTAGTGGGTTTGCTTAATATAGCGTCTCCGTGGGCTTAATATAGCGTCTCCGTGGTCTAGTGGGTTTGCTTAATATAGCGTCTCCGTGGTCTAGTGGGTTTGCTTAATATAGCGTCTCCGTGGTCTAGTGGGTTCGCTTAATATAGCGTCTCCGTGGTCTAGTGGGTTTGCTTAATATAGCGTCTCCGTGGTCTAGTGGGTTTGCTTAATATAGCGTCTCCGTGGTCTAGTGGGTTCGCTTATTATAGCGTCTCCGTGGTCTAGTGGGTTCGTTCTGATATGGTGATCCGCCAGCTAGTTACCGATTGCCTATCAGCCTGGCCTTCAAGGATAGGCATCGGGAAGTACTGATGTCCACACTAGGTGTCTCATAAGTCAGAAATGACTGGTCCTTTCAATAGGGGTGAAACAAACACTATAGCAAAATTTACTTTTGTACTATCGGCATAAATGGAAATTATTTTCGTCATAAATAACTAGTTTATGCTATGTCATATTTCCTGCAAGTGTCAGAAATTCGTGCAACACTATGCATGTCTTCAAAACAACAAGTCTTTATTTGGGTAAGGAAGAACACACACAGTGGAGGCCGTGCATGAGGCAAGACCACCCACAGTGGAGGCTGTGCATGAGGCAAGAATACCAACAGTGGAGACCGTGCATGAGGGAAGAACACCAACAGTGGAGGCCGTGCATGAGGCAAGAACACCCACAGTGGAGGCCATACATTAGGCAAGAACACACAGTGGAGGCCATATATGAGGCAAGAACACCCACAGTGGAGGTCGTGCATGAGGCAAGAACACAAACAGTGGAGGCTGTGCATGAGGAAAGAACACCAACAGTGGAGGCCATGCATGAGGCAAGAACACAAACAGTGGAGGCCATGCATGAGGCAAGAACACCCACAGTGGAGGCCGTGCATGAGGCAAGAACACAAACAGTGGAGGCCATGCATGAGGCAAGAACACCAACAGTGGAGGCCATGCATGAGGCAAGAACACCCACAGTGGAGGTCGTGCATGAGGCAAGAACACCCACAGTGGAGGCCGTGCATGAGACAAGAACACCCACAGTGGAGGCCATGCATGAGGCAAGAACACCCACAGTGGAGGCCATGCATGAGGCAAGAACACAAACAGTGGAGGCCATGCATGAGGCAAGAACACACATAGTGGAGGCCATGCATGAGGCAAGAACACCAACAGTGGAGGCCATGCATGAGGCAAGAACACCCACAGTGGAGGCTGTGCATGAGGCAAGAACACCCACAGTGGAGGCCCTGTATGAGGCAAGAACACCCACAGTGGAGGCTGTGCATGAGGCAAGAACACCCACAGTGGAGGCCATGCATGAGGAAAGAACACTCACAGTGGAGGCCATGTATGAGGCAAGAACACCCACAGTGGAGGCCGTGCATGAGGTAAGAACACCCACAGTGGAGGCCATGCATGAGGCAAGAACACCCACGGTGGAGGCCATGCATGAGGCAAGAACACCCACAGTGGAGGCCATGCATGAGGAAAGAACACAAACAGTGGAGGCCATGCATGAGGAAAGAACACCCACAGTGGAGGTCATACATGAGGAAAGAACACAAACAGTGGAGGCTGTGCATGAGGCAAGAACACCCACAGTGGAGGCCATGCATGAGACAAGAACACCCACAGTGGAGGCCATGCATGAGGTAAGAACACCCACAGTGGAGGCCATACATGAGGCAAGAACACCCACAGTGGAGGCTGTGCATGAGGCAAGAACACCAACAGTGGAGGCCATGCATGAGGCAAGAACACCAACAGTGGAGGCCGTGCATGAGGCAGGAACACCCACAGTGGAGGCCGTGCATGAGGCAAGAACACCCACAGTGGAGGTTGTGCATGAGACAAGAACACCCACAGTGGAGATTGTGCATGAGGCAAGAACACCCACAGTGGAGGCCATGCATGAGGAAAGAACACTCACAGTGGAGGCCATGTATGAGGCAAGAACACCCACAGTGGAGGCCGTGCATGAGGTAAGAACACCCACAGTAGAGGCCGTGCATGAGGTAAGAACACCAACAGTGGAAGCCATGCATGAGGCAAGAACACACACACACAGTGGAGGCCATACATGAGGCAAGAACACAAACGGTGGAGGCCATGCATGAGGTAAGAACACAAACAGTGGAGGCCATGCATGAGGCAAGAACACAAACAGTGGAGGCCATGCATGAGGAAAGAACACCCACAGTGGAGGCCATGCATGAGGAAAGAACACACATAGTGGAGGACATGCATGAGGTAAGAACACAAACAGTGGAGGCCATGCATGAGGCAAGAACACAAACAGTGGAGGCCATGCATGAGGCAAGAACACCCACAGTGGAGGCCATGCATGAGGAAAGAACACCCACAGTGGAGGCCCTGCATGAGGAAAGAACACACACAGTGGAGGCCATACATGAGGCAAGAACATAAACAGTGGAGGCCATGCATGAGGTAAGAACACCCACAGTGGAGGCCATGCATGAGGAAAGAACACCCACAGTGGAGGCCATGCATGAGGCAAGAACACCCACAGTGGAGGCCCTGCATGAGGCAAGAACACCCACAGTGGAGGCTGTGCATGAGGCAAGAACACCCACAGTGGAGCATAAGGCAAGAACACCCACAGTGGATGTTGTGCATGAGAGAAGAACACCCACAGTGGAGCATGAGGCAAGAACACCCACAGTGGAGGCCCTGCATGAGGCAAGAACACCCACAGTGGAGGCCGTGCATGAGGCAAGAACACCCACAGTGGAGCATAAGGCAAGAACACCCACAGTGGATGTTGTGCATGAGAGAAGAACACCCACAGTGGAGCATGAGGCAAGAACACACACAGTGGAGGCCATGCATGAGGTAAGAACACCCACAGTGGAGGCCGTGCATGAGGTAAGAACACCCACAGTGGAGGCCATGCATGAGGAAAGAACACCCACAGTGGAGGTTGTGCATGAGGCAAGAACACCCACAGTGGAGGTTGTGCATGAGACAAGAACACCCACAGTGGAGGCTGTGCATGAGGCAAGAACACCCACAGTGGTGGCCGTACATAGGCATAAACACCCACAGTGGAGGCTGTGCATGAGGCAAGAACACCAACAGTGGAGGCCATGCATGAGGTAAGAACACCCACAGTGGAGGCCATGCATGAGGCAAGAACACACACACAGTGGAGGACATACATGAGGCAAGAACACAAACAGTGGAGGCCATGCATGAGGTAAGAACACAAATAGTGGAGGCCGTGCATGAGGCAAGAACACAAACAGTGGAGGCCATGCATGAGGCAAGAACACCCACAGTGGAGGCCGTGCATGAGGAAAGAACACACACACACAGTGGAAGCCATACATGAGGAAAGAACACAAACAGTGGAGGCCGTGCATGAGGCAAGAACACCTACAGTGGAGGCTGTGCATGAGGCAAGAACACCAACAGTGGAGGCCGTGCATGAGGCAAGAACACCCACAGTGGAGGCTGTGCATGAGACAAGAACACCCACAGTGGAGGCTGTGCATGAGGCAAGAACACCCACAGTGGTGGCCGTACATGAGGCATAAACACCCACAGTGGAGGCTGTGCATGAGGCAAGAACACCAACAGTGGAGGCCATGCATGAGGCAAGAACACCCACAGTGGAGGCCCTGCATGAGGCAAGAACACCCACAGTGGAGGCTGTGCATGAGGCAAGAACACCCACAGTGGAGCATAAGGCAAGAACACCCACAGTGGATGTTGTGCATGAGAGAAGAACACCCACAGTGGAGCATGAGGCAAGAACACCCATAGTGGAGGCCATGCATGAGGAAAGAACACCCACAGTGGAGGCCATGCATGAGGCAAGAACACCCACAGTGGAGGCCGTGCATGAGGCAAGAACACCCACAGTGGAGGTTGTGCATGAGGCAAGAACACCCACAGTGGAGGTTGTGCATGAGGCAAGAACACCCACAGTGGATGCCGTGCATGAGGCAAGAACACCCACAGTGGAGGTTGTGCATGAGGCAAGAACACCCACAGTGGAGGTTGTGCATGAGGCAAGAACACCCACAGTAGAGGCCGTGCATGAGGTAAGAACACCAACAGTGGAAGCCATGCATGAGGCAAGAACACACACACACAGTGGAGGCCATACATGAGGCAAGAACACAAACGGTGGAGGCCATGCATGAGGTAAGAACACCCACAGTGGAGGCCATGCATGAGGCAAGAACACACATAGTGGAGGACATGCATGAGGAAAGAACACAAACAGTGGAGGCCATGCATAAGGCAAGAACACAAACAGTGGAGGCCATGCATGAGGCAAGAACACCCACAGTGGAGGCCATGCATGAGGAAAGAACACCCACAGTGGAGGCCCTGCATGAGGAAAGAACACACACAGTGGAGGCCATACATGAGGCAAGAACATAAACAGTGGAGGCCGTGCATGAGGCAAGAACACCCACAGTGGAGGCCATGCATGAGGAAAGAACACCCACAGTGGAGGCCATGCATGAGGCAAGAACACCCACAGTGGAGGCCCTGCATGAGGCAAGAACACCCACAGTGGAGGCCGTGCATGAGGCAAGAACACCCACAGTGGAGTATAAGGCAAGAACACCCACAGTGGATGTTGTGCATGAGAGAAGAACACCCACAGTGGAGCATGAGGCAAGAACACCCACAGTGGAGGCCATGCATGAGGTAAGAACACCCACAGTGGAGGCCATGCATGAGGCAAGAACACCCACAGTGGAGGTTGTGCATGAGACAAGAACACCCACAGTGGAGGCTGTGCATGAGGCAAGAACACCCACAGTGGTGGCCATACATGAGGCATAAACACCCACAGTGGAGGCTGTGCATGAGGCAAGAACACACACACACAGTGGAGGCCATACATGAGGCAAGAACACAAATGGTGGAGGCCATGCATGAGGCAATAACACAAACAGTGGAGGCCGTGCATGAGGCAAGAACACAAACAGTGGAGGCCATGCATGAGGCAAGAACACAAACAGTGGAGGCCATGCATGAGGCAAGAACACAAACAGTGGAGGCCATGCATGAGGCAAGAACAACAACAGTGGAGGCCATGCATGAGGAAAGAACACGAACAGTGGAGGACATACATGAGGCAAGAACACAAACAGTGGAGGTCATGCATGAGGCAAGAACACAAACAGTGGAGGCCATACATGAGGCAAGAACACGAACAGTGGAGGCCATGCATGAGGCAAGAACACAAACAGTGGAGGCCATACATGAGGCAAGAACACAAACAGTGGAGGTCATGCATGAGGAAAGAACACAAACAGTGGAGGCCATGCATGAGGCAAGAACACCCACAGTGGAGGCCATGCATGAGGCAAGAACACACAGTGGAGGCCATGCATGAGGCAAGAACACAAACAGTGGAGGCCATGCATGAGACAAGAACACCAACAGTGGAGGCCATGCATGAGGCAAGAACACCCACAGTGGAGGCCATGCATGAGGCAAGAACACACAGAGTGGAGGCCATGCATGAGGCAAGAACACACAGAGTGGAGGCCATACATGAGGCAAGAACACACAGAGTGGAGGCCATGCATGAGGCAAGAACACCAACAGTGGAGGCCATGCATGAGGCAAGAACACCCACAGTGGAGGCCATGCATGAGGCAAGAACACACAGAGTGGAGGCCATACATGAGGAAAGAACACAAACAGTGGAGGCCCTGCATGAGGCAAGAACACCCACAGTGGAGGCTGTGCATGAGGAAAGAACACCCACAGTGGAGCATGAGGTAAGAACACCCACAGTGGAAATTGTGCATGAGGCAAGAACACCCACAGTGGAGGCCATGCATGAGGCAAGAACACAAACAGTGGAGGCCATGCATGAGGCAAGAACACCCACAGTGGAGGCCGTGCATGAGGAAAGAACACACACACACAGTGGAAGCCATACATGAGGCAAGAACACAAACAGTGGAGGCCATGCATGAGGTAAGAACACCCACAGTGGAAGCCATACATGAGGCAAGAACACGAACAGTGGAGGCCATGCATGAGGTAAGAACACCAACAGTGGAGGCCGTGCATGAGGCAGGAACACCCACAGTGGAGGCTGTGCATGAGACAAGAACACCCACAGTGGAGGCTGTGCATGAGGCAAGAACACCCACAGTGGTGGCCGTACATGAGGCATAAACACCAACAGTGGAGGCTGTGCATGAGGCAAGAACACCAACAGTGGAGGCCATGCATGAGGAAAGAACACACAGTGGAGGCCCTGCATGAGGAAAGAACACCCACAGTGGAGGCCGTGCATGAGGAAAGAACACCCACAGTGGAGCATAAGGCAAGAACACCCACAGTGGATGTTGTGCATGAGAGAAGAACACCCACAGTGGAGCATGAGGCAAGAACACGCACAGTGGAGGCCATGCATGAGGTAAGAACACCCACAGTGGAGGCCATGCATGAGGTAAGAACACCCACAGTGGAGGCCATGCATGAGGCAAGAACACCCACAGTGGAGGTTGTGCATGAGGCAAGAACACCCACAGTGGAGGTTGTGCATGAGACAAGAACACCCACAGTGGAGGCTGTGCATGAGGCAAGAACACCCACAGTGGTGGCCGTACATGAGGCATAAACACCCACAGTGGAGGCTGTGCATGAGGCAAGAACACCAACAGTGATGGCCATGCATGAGGCAAGAACACAAACAGTGGAGGCCGTGCATGAGGCAAGAACACAAACAGTGGAGGCCATGCATGAGGCAAGAACACCCACAGTGGAGGCCGTGCATGAGGCAAGAACACACACACACAGTGGAAGCCATACATGAGGCAAGAACACAAACAGTGGAGGCCATGCATGAGGTAAGAACACCCACAGTGGAGGCCATACATGAGGCAAGAACACGAACAGTGGAGGTCGTGCATGAGGCAAGAACACCTACAGTGGAGGCCGTGCATGAGGCAAGAACACCAACAGTGGAGGCCGTGCATGAGACAAGAACACCCACAGTGGAGGCTGTGCATGAGACAAGAACACCCACAGTGGAGGCTGTGCATGAGGCAAGAACACCCACAGTGGTGGCCGTACATGAGGCATAAACACCCACAGTGGAGGCTGTGCATGAGGCAAGAACACCAACAGTGGAGGCCATGCATGAGGCAAGAACACCCACAGTGGAGGTCATGCATGAGGCAAGAACACAAACAGTGGAGGCCATACATGAGGCAAGAACACGAACAGTGGAGGCCATGCATGAGGCAAGAACACCCACAGTGGAGGCCGTGCATGAGGCAAGAACACCAACCAACAGTACCTCGTCTCTCCTGTTTCTTGGTTGACTGCTGCTCCACTACCACTTGTTGTTTCTGTGAATTCTGTTTCTTTGGCGACGGTTCTGAAGGTGGGGGGAGTCCAGCATCTTCATACGCTTTACGCTTTAACTGGGTCCGAATCTGTGTACTGCAATATGCAATTGCAAAATACTATGAATAGAGGATATTTGGATAGAGGATATGAGGATATTTGAATACAGGATATTTGAATATAGAGGATATGAGGATATTTGAATAGAGGATATGAGGATATTTGAATACAGGATATTTGAATAGAGGATATGAGGATATTTGAATAGAGGATATTTGAATAGAGGATATTTGAATAGAGGATATGAGGATATTTGAATAGAGGATATGAGGATATTTGAATACAGGATATTTGAATAGAGGATATGAGGATCAGGCGCGTAACTCGGCCTAAATATGGATTACGCACCATTAGGGGGATAATTATTTCCGCTAGGCCTATATGGTTTTAGGTGACTATTGCATACTATGAACATCAGCTACAATCAATATCTGTTGGCATTTCGATCATGTCTGCTTTCTTGTGAATGACCAATGTCTATGCCCCCCTTACGATCCAGTTTTTATTGCATTTTTCGCATTTATATAATTTTCATTTTCAGGAACTGTCAAAATAAATCTTACGCACATGCGTACATGCGTAAGCCTAGCTACACGCCTGAGGATATTTGAATAGAGGATATTTGAATATACGTACGACTGTAGTAGTAGTCAGATAGGTAAATATTTCGGACACATGAATTATGGTTGTTTTGTTACCAACTTACCATTGATGTTAAATGATTGTGTGTTTGCTACATGTCATGGTACGCTTTTTGGATTCATTTGCATTAGCTCTTTCAGCGCCGAATAAATTAGAGCATTTGCAAACAACACAGATCCAGATCAACCGTGGCGCAACGCCGTATCTGATCAGGGTCTATGATGCTTGCTATTCCCACAGGCGCTTCAGCTCCACTGTCTGAAGAGCAATCAGCATATAGCCTGATCAGACGGCACGTTCTGTTCTATCTGATCAGGGTCTATGATGCTTGCTATTCCCACAGGCGCTTCAGCTCCACTGTCTGAAGAGCAATCAGCATATAGCCTGATCAGACGGCACGTTCTGTTCTATCTGATCAGGGTCTATGATGCTTGCTATTCCCACAGGCGCTTCAGCTCCACTGTCTGAAGAGCAATCAGCATATAGCCTGATCAGACGGCACGTTCTGTTCTATCTGATCAGGGTCTATGATGCTTGCTATTCCCACAGGCGCTTCAGCTCCACTGTCTGAAGAGCAATCAGCAAGCCTGATCAGACGGCGTTCTGTATTATCGGGTTCTCTGCTTTTTGCAAAGTCGACATTGGCGGTGAAAGAGTTAGATAGGGGAGAGGAAAGTTATAAATATGATCAAACTGCTGAAGAGACTATTATGACGTAAATTGTAACCTACCTGTATGTTTCAAAAGTGAAGAACTTAATTATTTTGATTGGTTATCAAGAAACTGCACTCACTGACTGTATGGCAGCCAATCTTGATTGATTATCAAGAAACTGCACTCACTGACTGTATGGCAGCCAATCTTGATTGATTGGTTATCAAGAAACTGCACTCACTGACTGTATGGCAGCCAATCTTGATTGATTGGTTATCAAGAAACTGCACTCACTGACTGTATGGCAGCCAATCTTGATTGATTTATCAAAAACCACCACTGACTGTATGGCAGCCAATCTTGATGATTGTATCAAGAACTGCACTCACGACTGTATGCACCAACTATTGATTGGTTATCAAGAAACTGCACTCACTGACTGTATGGCAGGCCAATCTTGATTGATTGGTTATCAAGAAACTGCACTCACTGACTGTATGGCAGCCAATCTTGATTGATTGGTTATCAAGAAACTGCACTCACTGACTGTATGGCAGGCCAATCTTGATTGATTGGTTATCAAGAAACTGCACTCACTGACTGTATGGCAGCCAATCTTGATTGATTGGTTATCAAGAAACTGCACTCACTGACTGTATGGCAGCCAATCTTGATCGTGAACACAAAAATGCAGATATAAAGTACATTTTAAAAACAGTTCAATTCTTTGACCAAGTAATCAAAATTAACACACACTTCTTATTTTTCATATTTTTATTGTCACTGTGAAAAACTCAATGATCCACACATTTCATATGTACCCTATCCACACAGGTAAAAAAGATTTAACCGTTTGCACCAAATAACTTTAAATTTGAATTCAGATAACTTGTTTATTTCACTTTAATTGTAAGAAGTCTTTTTAAATGAATTTTTAGAAAAACAAAAAAGTCAAGTCGACTTTATTACTTTTTTGGGGTGATTTAAATCATGCCGGACCTGAAAGTAATATATATATATGTGAAATGTACATTCCCTTCAATTCCCTGCACTTATCCCTAAATTTTGCAAGTTTAACTCTTGTGTGTTTTACGTTTATTTATTGTCGCTAACGGTTACCCATATCAGCGATGCTCCTCCTGAAGAGATTAGTCATTTTAAATTTTGGAGGATAGGGCAAGGATACAGACAGAGATCCATTCCAGAGTCTCCTCTGGTTCTTTTATGTGCACGGTGTAAAGCACCGACACGAGACCTCGGTTTAACGTCCCATTATTAGGGTCAGACGGGGGATCGAACCTGCGATCCCCGGATTACCAGTCCAGCGTGTTACCACTGGACTACAGATCCATCTGTAAGGTTAACTCTGATATCAGAGCAGTGTGCCACACTTCTCCCTAAATTTTGCAGGTTTAACCCTGATATCAGAGCAGTGTGTGTATGGAGGGGGTGGGGGTGGGGAATAAGTTTGCACTGTACATGTGACCCAGAAATCAATCGAAGCCCTCAAGATTCCAGCATGACTTACGTTGTACGATTTTTTATGACATCACTGATTTTATTGAGGTCATCTCCAAATCTTCGAACAGAGGATCTTAGGGACTCCACCTCTTGGTCTGTCCATTTTCCGCTAGAACGGGACAAACAATAGGTCAAATGAAGTATAGTCAAACCTGTCTATAAAGGCCACCGTCGGGAAAGTCAAAAAGTGACCTTTGTTGGCAGGTGGCCTCTCAATAGAGGGTTAAAATGCATTGAAAATGGCTCGACAGGAGAGAAATATGGTGGTCTTTAGAGACAGGTTTTTCATATGTATTACATATGGTACAAATATAAATGTAGTATGATCAATAAGTTATTTCAGTTTATGGTTGTCTGTTAAACATTTTCTATGCAAGTCATACATGTACATGAAATGCTGGTCCATAGAGCCCCCCTCCCCCCTCGGGATAAGTAGCCCATTTGGATAAAGGGTCACCATGTGGAAGTCGTGATAGCGTAGATGATGCGCGTTGGCTTCAGGTGCAAAAGGTCCTGAGTTTGAGCCCCGCTGGAGCTGTTACGATTGTGCCCTTAGTCAAGGCATTTAAGTTCCACTTTGGCTCTTCTCTCTCCCTCATGGCGATGGATTGCATCAGGAATGAGGTCTCGAGAGTGATTACCGGTAATATAAGTTATAAGAACTTGTTTCGCAATCGAGCTAAAATAAATTTGTATAAACTAAGGGTCACCAGTCATTGAATTTCAGATTCTGAATATGAAAGCTTTCCAAATACCGGTAATATGAAAGCTTTCCTCATACCGGTAATATCTGGGTCCATGCTGCTTCCAATTCAGTAGTGGGGCGACCATCCCCTATCCAGCGGGTCCTCAGGTGGCGGATAGGGGAAACGGCCCTCAGATATGGGGGTTAGCTGTGAATCAAATAAGCAGTCCCGGACCATATGGCGGTGTACCTACCAGGACGGGGCAGGATAGCACATGGCAAAGCTACTCCTATTAAATACTCCACGTGTCCCACAACAGGTGCATCAGGCGAATATATGGACCGCTCCTAGCCTAAGGGTGAGGTAACCCCAACAGAAACCTCGAATGCTGAAGCCGGAAGTACTGGGCCGCATGGCGCATTCTAATAAACCACGGTACTACGCATAACGCAAAATGAATCACAATGACAGAAAGAGTAAACCGAGATGGTGCTGGACCTGTGAAGACCCGCCAGGCAGGTACCGTGCCGGATTCCATACCTCGAAGGAACCCATCCTTAGCTACTGGAGGTCACCCTAAGCCGCCCTGTGGAGCCAGGGGACGGCGAAGGACAGCTACTGGCCGAAACGTGAAGCAGAAACCTCTTGTGCTCATGCAGTGGAATGCTGAAGGAGTCTTTAACAAAAAGAATGAACTTGAGCAAGTACTACAGGACAAAGAGGTAAGTGTTTGCTGCATACAGGAAACACACCTGAACAAAGACAAGACGTTCAAAGTATGAGGCTACCAGTGCCTCCGAGCAGACCGACAAGACAGACACAAGGGTGGTGTGCTCACTCTAGTCCGGAACAACATCAATGCGAGCGAAGTGAAAACCTACCTTGAAGGAGCGGAATACCAGGAGTTCAAGATCAAGACCAAATCAACTGAGTTGAACCTCGTCAACTACTACTGCCCAAATGACAAAGCCCTTGCCCATGACACTATTGGAGTTTCAAACAGCCGATACATGGTTGTTGGTGACTTCAATAGTCATTCCCAGAGTTGCGGATATGCACAGTCTGATAGGCGTGGGGATGAAGTGGAGGACTGGCAGGATGAGCACAACTTGATTCTCGTCAACCAGTCCTATGATGTACCAACCTTCTACTCTAAGCGATGGCACACTACTACCTCTCCAGATCTAGCATTCTGCACAGGACATCCAGAAAGGTACGGTTAGAGAAGTTGGCGATCAACTTGGTGGAAGTGACCACAAACCAGTGTTCCTCACACTCAGCAGTGAAGTGATACAGACAGACCATCCCTACCCTAGATGGAACTACAAGAAAGCCAAGTGGAGTCTCTTTGCTATTCGGTCCAATTCTCTTACTCGAGGCATACAGGTACAAGGAAGAGATGTTAACAACGTGGTGAATGAGTTCAACAGCTGCATACTCAAAGCTGCCCATGAAACCATCCCTAGAGGTGCGAGAAGAGAATACAAGCCCTACTGGACCAATCAGTTGCAGACCCTCCAAGATGAACTCACTGAAGCAAGGAACAGGGCAGAAGAACAGCCATCACAAGAAAACCATGAACAACTTCAGAAAGCAAAGGCACAGTTTCAAAACTGGCGAAACGCGAACGACAAGAAGATACTGGTAATATGAAAGCTTTCCTCATACCGGTAATATGAAAGCTTTCCGAATACCAGTGCTTTACACTGTACACGTAAAAGAACCAGAGGAGACTCAGGAATGGGTCTCTGTCTGTATCATTGCACTATCCTCCAACTAATCTCTTCAGGAGGCGTCGCTCATATGGGAAACTGGTAGCGACGATAAATAAACGTAAAACACACACACGTGGTTCAGTTTATTAGAACTATGCATTAATGACTGTTTATTACAGGCAACTCTGATCAGCTCTGCTGCATGGTCAGTTCTCCGAGCTAGCTGAACGCTGCTATGTATCTTACCTGGCAAGACTGGGTTCAGCGGATGGGTGTAGCTGCATGGTCAGTTCTCCGAGCTTGCTGAATGCTGCTCCTGCTGCAGTGAATATTTCGCCAACCTGTTAAAACAAACTATTTTTATTTATATTGAACGATACTTACTTGAATTGTATACCGTATTATGTTATATTTCGGGTTTTGCGCCTGCATCAGCACCATTTTGGGCTATATCGCCGGCGGGCAGTTTACCTAACAACACCTTTCCTGGGCAGGCTCCAACGGTTAACCAGTACTTGGGTGCACCAACCTCCGTAAGAAACTGCCAACTTTTTCATATAAATGAGACACGGTCAGCAGTGATGATAGGTTACAGTGGTATAGAAGTCAGCGACCGTAACCACTCGACCATGGAGGCGGACTTGAATTGTATATATAATAATATCTTCTACAATACAATGTTGAAGGTCGGTTACAGCTGGCCCGTGCTGCTGGTAGCCAATATCTGACGGCCGGTTACAGCTGGCCCGTGCTGCTGGTAGCCAATATCTGACGGCCGGTTACAGCTGGCCTGTGCTGCTGGTAGCCAATATCTGAACGGCCGGTTACAGCTGGCCTGTGCTGCTGGTAGCCAATATCTGATGGCCGGTTACAGCTGGCCCGTGCTGCTGGTAGCCAATATCTGACGGCCGGTTACAGCTGGCCCGTGCTGCTGGTAGCCAATATCTGACGGCCGGTTACAGCTGGCCCGTGCTGCTGGTAGCCAATATCTGACGGCCGGTTACAGCTGGCCCGTGCTGCTGGTAGCTAACATCTGACGGCCGGTTACAGCTGGCCCGTGCTGCTGGTAGCCAATATCTGACGGCCGGTTACAGCTGGCCCGTGCTGCTGGTAGCCTATATCTGACGTCCGGTTACAGCTGGCCCGTGCTGCTGGTAGCCAATATCTGACGGCCGGTTACAGCTGGCCCGTGCTGCTGGTAGCCAATATCTGACGGCCGGTTACAGCTGGCCCGTGCTGCTGGTAGCCAGTGTCTGACGGCCGGTTACAGCTGGTCCGTGCTGCTGGTAGCCAATATCTGACGGCCGGTTACAGCTGGCCCATGCTGCTGGTAGCCAGTATCTGACGGCCGGTTACAGCTGGCCCGTGATGCTGGTAGCCAATATCTGACGGCCGGTTACAGCTGGCCCGTGCTGCTGGTAGCCAGTATCTGACGGCCGGTTACAGCTGGCCCGTGATGCTGGTAGCCAATATCTGACGGCCGGTTACAGCTGGCCCGTGCTGCTGGTAGCCAGTATCTGACGGCCGGTTACAGCTGGTCCGTGCTGCTGGTAGCCAGTATCTGACGGCCGGTTACAGCTGGCCCGTGCTGCTGGTAGCCAATATCTGACGGCGGGTTACAGCTGGCCCGTGATGCTGGTAGCCAATAGCTGACGGCCGGTTACAGCTGACCTGTGCTGCTGGTAGCCAATATCTGACGGCCGGTTACAGCTGGCCCGTGCTGCTGGTAGCCAATATCTGACGGCCGGTTAAAGCTGGCCCGTGCTGCTGGTAGCCAATATCTGACGGCCGGTTACAGTTGGCCTGTGCTGCTGGTAGCCAATATCTGACGACCGGTTACAGCTGGCCCGTGCTGCTGGTAGCCAATATCTGACGGCCGGTTACAGCTGGCCCGTGCTGCTGGTAGCCAGTATCTGACGGCCGGTTACAGCTGGCCCGTGCTGCTGGTAGCCAGTATCTGACGGCCGGTTACAGCTGGCCCGTGCTGCTGGTAGCCAGTATCTGACGGCCGGCCCGTGCTGCTGGTAGCCAGTATCTGACGGCCGGTTACAGCTGGCCCGTGCTGCTGGTAGCCAATATCTGACGGCCGGTTACAGCTGGCCCGTGCTGCTGGTAGCCAATATCTGACGGCCGGTTACAGCTGGCCCGTGCTGCTGGTAGCCAATATCTGACGACCGGTTACAGCTGGCCCGTGCTGCTGGTAGCCAATATCTGACGGCCGGTTACAGCTGGCCCGTGCTGCTGGTAGCCAGTATCTGACGGCCGGTTACAGCTGGCCCGTGCTGCTGGTAGCCAGTATCTGACGGCCGGTTACAGCTGGCCCGTGCTGCTGATAGCCAGTATCTGACGGCCGGCCCGTGCTGCTGGTAGCCAGTATCTGACGGCCGGTTACAGCTGGCCCGTGCTGCTGGTAGCCAGTATCTGACGGCCGGTTACAGCTGGCCCGTGCTGCTGGTAGCCAATATCTGACGGCCGGTTACAGCTGGCCCGTGCTGCTGGTAGCCAATATCTGACGGCCGGTTACAGCTGGCCCGTGCTGCTGGTAGCCAATATCTGACGGCCGGTTACAGCTGGCCCGTGCTGCTGGTAGCCAATATCTGACGGCCGGTTACAGCTGGCCCGTGCTGCTGGTAGCCAATATCTGACGGCCGGTTACAGCTGGCCCGTGCTGCTGGTAGCCAATATCTGACGGCCGGTTACAGCTGGCCCGTGCTGCTGGTAGCCAATATCATTATTTTAAAAGAATGGCAATTATCTTATTCATTTGATTACAAAAGATGACGATTAAATTTTTATTTGTAAAACGATAGTTTTATACATGTATGTTTCTCGGGTTTAATAGCTAGACTTTCTTACAGGGTTGTTAATAATTTAAAATTGTGAAAGAGGAAATCTTACAAAATATTGAATAAAAGAGGATCAACCCCCCCCCCCCCCACACACACGAAAAATATATCTTTTCTGAACAGCAGCTTAGACTAAACCTGACAATATTCATTTTCATTAAAAAAAATTGTTTGACCATTAAATGAAATATATAAAGCGTCTTCCCAACACTGAGCAGTGATAAATTTGCATTAAATGAAATATATAAAGCGTCTTCCCAACACTGAGCAGTGATAAATTTGGAACACATGATCATTAGAATTTGTTTTTCCTATAGTCCCTTTATATCTTTAAAACGTTTTTCTCTCGTTTTTCTCTCGTTTTTTTCTCCATGATTCAGTGAGTGAGTATTTGGTTTAACGGCACATCAGCACACAGTTCAGGCTATATCGTGCCAGGTTAAGTATATTGTATACAAGATATCTACAATTAAGTGAGTATTTGGTTTAACGCCGCATCCGCACAGTTCAGGCTATATCGTGCCGGGTTAAGTATATTGTATATAAGATATATACAATTAGTGAGTGAGTGAGTATTTGGTTTAACGGCGCATCCGCACAGTTCAGGCTATATCGTGCCGGGTTAAGTATATTGTATATAAGATATATACAATTAAGTGAGTGAGTGAGTATTTGGTTTAACGGCGCATCCGCACAGTTCAGGCTATATCGTGCCAGGGTTAAGTATATTGTAATTTGTATACAAGATATATACAATTAAGTTAGTGAGTATTTGGTTTAATGGCGCATCAGCACAGTTCAGGCTATATATCGCGCCGGGTTAAGTATATTGTATACATTTTCCAAAATTTTGTTAAAAGTGTATGCATCAGACAAGGGAGTCTCGTTACAAAAATGACATTTTTATTTTATAACATGCACACTGCTTACATAGAAATGAATTTTTGAAATAAATGTAAGCATGTTAATATATATACTACACATTCATTTAGTGCTATATTACTAGAGTGGTGGAACCTATGCTCGGCGTAAATCCCACATAATTATAATGACAAGTATAAAATGTTAATTGCACTTGCAGTATAGAGTGGTGGAACCTATGCTCGGCGTAAATCCCACATATAATGACTTAAGTATAAAATGTTAATTGCACTTGCAGTATAGAGTGGTGGAACCTATGCTCGGCGTAAATCCCACATATATAGTATAAAATGTTAATTGCACTTGCCGTATAGAGTGGTGGAACCTATGCTCAGCGAAAATCCCACATATAATGACTTAGCCTAGAACTATATAAATATTTTAAATACGGATGAAAATGGAAAATACGCCAAACATAGGAATACGCCGAGCATAGGTTCCACCACTCTACGCCATGTGCAATTAACATTTTATAAGTGTTATTATATGTGGGATTTACGCCGAGCATAGGTTCCAACACTCTAGATAGATTAAATTAGAAGTTATAATAATAGAACGGGTACGAAATTTCTAAGAACGAATAACTTGATAACATTTTTTACATTAATGTTAATTTAGAATTCTCACCTTACTTGCTGAGCTCATTTTGAAATTGGTACGCTGAATACAATACTACAAGTACAACTTCTTAGTGGCCATTTCAACAGCACCACAAATGCTTAATATCTTTCCCGCTGCAAGATAAACTGAAAGTAACTTGAAAATAATTAACTCCCCTTGTAATATTCCATTATTATGACAATCTCATTAATCGACAAAAGATCCGGGTATAAAACAATGAAATTACAATTACAGACAACAGCATATTGGGTAGCGAATATCTAGCCAACACTATATAATTGGGTATTGGTACATAGCATTGTGTAATAGCTATAAAAGACCGCCACATATGACACCCTACCATGCTGGGCGGACGCTACTCTTGGTTAATAGGTCAGCACCATAGTAAAAAGGGACTACATATGCTAAGGGATCGCTATGGTACGGGGTAGCTAGCAAACAAGGCAATGCGATCATATAACATGTATGCATATGCAGACTGGTGTAATAACTGCTTAGCAACACCAAGTACGGGTACGGGCCTCGTTGGTACTGAGTAGCGTGTAAAGTAGGTGATGTGACCCCCACAAGACAGAGTATACGTATGTAGCCTGGAATAATAGCTGTTTAGAAACACCAAGTATGACTATCTATCTTGGCCTGGGTGGACCCTACACTTAAGTCAACGGACCACCACTCCTTCAAAAACCACATAATTACGGATCCCGGCCTCTTTGGTACTGAATAGCGAGCACAGTAGGCTATGTGACCCAACACGATCGGATATACGTATGTAGCCTCGCATAATAGCTGCTTAGAAACATTAAGTATGACTCTCTATCTTGGTGGAGTCTACACTTAGTTAGCGGACGACAGCCCCTTTGAAAACCACAGCATTATGGTTCCGGGCCTCTTTGGTACTGAATAGTGAGCAAAGTAGGCGATGTGACACCACAAGACCGGGTATACGTATGTAGCCTGGTATAATAGCTGCATAGAAACACCAAGTATGACTATCTATCTTGGCCTGGGTGGATGTCTGTGATATAGATTACAATTGCAGGGCAGGGTCGTCACTAATGTTGGTAAAACTTGTGACTCAACCCATTTGCTTCTTATGAATTATAACAGTTTCACTCATATAATATTCGTTACATTTCATTTGTTGTACAACTATTGTGCAGTCTATGTATGTTATTTGATAGCAATACAATATGTTTATGAAAGCTAAAACTGATTGTCGTCTGCATATCACGATTGTGACTTTGGCTTTCGAACGTTTCTTGAACATAGCTTGATGAACAGAGGAAATAATTGTTATATATGCGTTTAAAGAGTGATCCATGATGCATCGTTTGGTGCATAAATTGACAGTCGCATTGCAGGCTTTGCCAATGGAACCAACTCTTGATGATTTTTATACGCCATCTCCATCCACAAAGAACCGTGAATTATTGTTTGTTACAGTCGGGATGACAGCTACAAGATTTGTAGCATAGAAAATGTTGTAATTATTTTTAAAAAAAATAGCAATAAAAAGTTATATTACAGTCCGCAGGGATTCTGGAGAGGTGTGTCTGCAATTAAATTAGCAAAAGAAGCAAATGTTAGTGATAAACAAGCATTGGAGTTTTTAAAGAAGCAAGCAGTATGGCAGATATATTTACCTGCACCAAAGAAAATTAGTCTTTTTAAACTTTATTTATTTTACAACGATTGCGAAGCAAGTTTTAACAATTTATATTAATCACTCGTTGGCTCGGATTAAAGCGTATATGTGGTCATTCGTGTGGGAGAAAACCCACCTGTCCGATCTGGCGACCATCGTACCATCTCACATACGTCCCGGTCCGAGGATCGAACCCGGGACGCATTGGTGAGAAGCGAGCACGCTAACCACTGCACTAATCGGACAGCCGAAAAATAGTTAGACCAAGGTTTGAAGCTTACAATAAGAATGAAGTGCATCAAGCTGATTTATTATTTTTACCACATGCTACTGTTGGTATTGACCGTGGACGTAAGACATACATATGCTTTCACTGTTGTTGATATTGCAGGTAGGTATAAAGAATCAGAGCCATTTACTTCCAAGTTTATGGGATAGGTGACACAGTTGATGCAGTGCCGTCGCCGGCATTTTGAAAGTGGTGCGGCCAAATATAGGAGCACTGAAAGTGCGACTTTTTTAGGGGGGTTCGGGGGCATGCTCCCCCGAGATTTTTTTGGATTCTGTACTCGATTTTCTTGCATCTGGAGGCATTTCAGTATGTATGTTAGCCTTTTATTAATGTCAACTTTTCTTAAAATTAACAATGTTTTTTCTTCAACGTAAGTGTTTAAAGGACCACACCTCTCGCAAAATCATCAGAGTCAACGAGCTTGATTAATTTGTTTCAACGCGTTGGGCACAACGTTCTGAAGCCTGGTGTATCCGGGGCTAACTCATGTTTAATACTCTCAAACAAACTGTCTCTTTTCGGCGAGTACTTCAAGAGTTTGGAGATCTCGTGCGTTATGTCCAGTGCGTCTCGCATGACCTTGGATTGTTTCACTGTATCGCCTATTGCTAAGTTTAGGGCGTGCCCATAACAATGTGTGTAAATTGCACGTTGCTCTTGATCCCGAATCTGCGTTGCTACGCCCTTCTTAGCACCGGTCATGTTACTGGCGCCGTCGTAACATTGACCGCGGCAGTTACTCAACGATAAGTTCATTCTGAGCAAGCAGTCAGTTATCGTCGCGGTAAGGGTATCTGAGTCAATTGAGGACACTTTTGATAATCCAATGAATTCCTCATTGGACACTAAATCTTCACTCACATGCCGGATAACCAATACTACTTGTTCACGATTTGAACTGTCTGTAGTCTCGTCTGCCATGATTGAGTAGAACACTGAATTCTTAATATTCCTGGCTACGTCTCGCAGAATTGAAAGTGCCATGATCTTGAGCACTTCTCATTCATCCGTTTCAACAAGTTAAGAACTTTGGAATCTTCTTCGCCCCTCAACTTTAACAACTGTATGTAATTGCTGTCAGACTCATCATCACCACGGATTGCTAGACCCTGGCGTGCTAAAAACCGAACAGTTGACAGAATCTTCAGTAAACATTCCCGGTTTGTAGCTTTCTCATTAGCAAGACCCTCTGACAGCATTTCACCAATATCCCTAGTCACTGCCGGTAGTGTGATAGGTATGTCTTCTCAGCACCTCTTTATCTGGAGTCAGGTTATTTATAACCCGTGCATGACCCAACGCGTGTTAGATAAAACAAAAGTGAAAAACTTGAAAAAAAAAAAAATTCTCCAATATTGAAAATACCATACTCGACCAAAAAAGTGGCGACGACGGCCTTGTGATGGAGAATCACAACGTGAAATTCAGGCGAGGCAGGAGAGACATTAACAGAGACCAACCTATCGTGGACAGATTCAACAGGGCACTTGCTGAGATACTGTTTGGATATCAGTATTCTAAGGAAATGGTAAATCCAAACAAACATAATACATAATGGGTAAAGAGATTACCTAGTGTAATTACAGTGATAAATTCAGAGACGAAAAAACCTCCACCTGTAGTATCAAGAACTGTCGGCACAGCTGTTTGTCCAAATGCCAGTGTGAGATATTTATATCAACCAGGAGAACAAGAAGGTGGCAAACGTAGAGCCACATACCCAATATGGAGCGTTGATATTCACAAGATTAATTATCAGGGTCTCACTATTTGCCGACTAGAACCGTCTAGAGCCGACTAGAACCGTCTAGAGCAGACTAGAGGGTTATTTAATTATTTTTTTTGCCGACCAAAAGAAATATATCAAACATTATATATATATAAGGCCATACAACTCAAGTTCTATAACAGTCGTCCTGTTATGAAGCTATATTAGCTATTATTCATCCACGACACAGTACCGACTAGAGATTCTGGCCGCCATTTTGAAAGGGGAGATAACACGTACATCATATAATTACCGACTATATTGGACAATTATTGCCGACCAGAAGAACTTTGCAACATACTATTTCAGAATAACATCTAGGGTGAATTCATTGAATATAGATGTATGTAAACATGAAAAAATATTTTTTTTGCAGACCAGAGAAAATAAGGGGAAGTAACAAGTATAGAATATTTTGAAGAATGACCAGTGGTTATCTATCTTTTCACTGTGATAATTGACGGGAATAAAATTACCGACTAGAGATTTGTTTCTTTTTGTTCTACTGCATACTATCGTGAAAAAAACCCATTTTGACTCCTCAATAAGTCTCATCAGGTGGTGGCCTGTGCAACTACTTACCATATTGCATAGACAGATGTCCCCACTATAGGTTTCTTTTATTACCATTTTATTACCACACAGTTTAAAAATACATACAATCTCAATAATTATAGACTTACGGGCTTTTCATGGCCGCGCCAGAGGTCACTATTGAGTATTAGTGTATATCATCGTACCTAATCGTACAGTTTGGCACGAACTCCGGGTCTTCACCTGAAGTGAACGTACTACTACTCCACTCGGCCATTCTTACACACTACATTATCTGTATTCTGTAGTCGGTATACAATTATGATTTTATGGATCTACATGTATGACATTAATAAATCTCTAGTCGGCCATTCTTACACACTACATTATCTGTATTCTGTAGTCGGTATAAAATTATGATTTTATGGATCTACATGTATGACATTAATAAATCTCTAGTCGGCCATTCTTACACACTATATTATCTGTATTCTGTAGTCGCTATAAAATTATGATTTTATGGATCTACACACTATATTATCTATTCTGCGGTCCGTACAAAATTATGATTTTATCTACATGCGTACACATGTATGACATTAATAAATATCTAGTCAGCCATTCTTACACACTATACTCTGTACAAAATTATATTCTATCATTCTGATATTCTATATATGTATATTATGTTGCGTTGTTCCTCAGGTTACCATTCAACATAAATCTCTAGTCGGTAAATCTTATCACCTCCTATTATACAACGTTGAAAAGATAGACAACTCATAATTAACCAGTTTTCCAATATTGTACTAGCTTGGTATTCTCAGATCGGCCTTTCAAAATGGCGGCCAGAATCTCTAGTCGGTACTGTGCCGTGGATGAATAATAGCTAATATAGCTTCATAACAGGACGAATGTTATAGAACTTGAGTTGTATGGCCGTATATATATATAATGTTTGATATATTTCTTCTGGTCGGCAACACAATAATTAAATAACCCTCTAGTCGGCTCTAGACGGTTCTAGTCGGCTCTAGACGGTTCTAGTCGGCACATAGTGAGACCGAATTATCATATTATAACGCAAGGCATCCGAGTTTATTATTTGAAAGTACCAGCTCCGCAAAGAGGTTTGCTAAGCAAGAGTTGCTTATTGTTCCTGCTGATATCCGAACGCGTATGTTGTGATGCCGTCTGGTAGTATGTATCTTTTTGTGTTTAATGGTGAGAGTGTATTCTTACTAACTGTTAAACTGTATATATGATGTTTCTGTGAGCGTATCATGTTCATTTTATGTGTGTATGATTTTTGTTATTGAATCTTTGTAGTTGTCGAAGTTTATGTGTTTTTGTATTATATATTTTTTTTACGCCTTTTGCTTTTTTGAGGAGTTGTTCGTCAGCACACATTATTGCGTATAGTTTTGGTCTCAACCCGATATATTCTACTATTGGAACTCCGGAACATTCATCTTTCATTTTGCCTATTACATTTTTGTTTGTCTGGTCGTGAAGAGGGTGGTCTGCTGGATAATCTGATAGGTCATATTCTTCTCTCGTTTCTGACATGTCTTTGTAGGCGTCTGGTGTTTTGATGTCTACGATGAATCTGTGTCAGTGTATAACAGGATGCAGTTGTCTCCATGCTTCTTTTTCAGAGTATTATTATACCAGTTGTACATTATCTATATATTATATCTACGCATTTGCGGATATTCTCCATTGTCTTTCCGTACACTGAGTTGTTCATCAGCTTGTAGAAGTCTTTTTCGAAAGCGGATTTGGCATTCTTTGGCTCTTCTTTTGTGTTTAGACGGATATTATGGTTCCATCCAAGGTTTTTCATTGAAATCAAGGATGCGATGTATTTTTTTAACCTTCATCCCCAGGGACATATATAGGAGCTGCATAGAACAGGCGGGGTGTGGGGAGCTGCATAGAACAGGCGGGGTGTGGGGAGCTGCATAGAACAGATGGGGGTGTGGGGAGCTGCATAGAAAAGACAGGGAGCTGCATAGAACAGGCGGGGGTGTGGGGTGCTGCATAGAACAGGCGGGGTGTGGTGAGCTGCATATAACAGACGGGGGTGTGGCAAGCTGCATAGAACAGGTGTGGGGTGATGAGAAGCGTACAGACTACAATTAGAGCACAGCGGGAATCTTGGATTCTAAATACAGATTGCCTACTTAACCTCTTACAGTACCTGACTACTAAACACAGATTTGACTTGTGTACTCAGAAACATAATAATGGCGTACAATAAATAAATAATAAATTGAAAATACTTTTTTTATTAAATATAGTGTATTTTAAAATAAATTTAATCTTTTTAACAGTATAATACATGTAATATCGCGGTCAAATTGTACTTGAAATGAATAAATATACTTGAATGTAGAATGAAATGTACTGAGATATAACAATATAGCATATTGATGAAATAAATTCTGAAGTTATTCACATAGAAATGTAATTTTATAATATTGATAACAATGTGTACAGTGAAATATCTATTGTAGGATATCTGTCACAATTTAATACCGTGTGGGGGGGGGGGTTGCGAACTGGCAAGCTCAGGCTTGTATTGTCTATAGATAACATGTACAAGACGAGCTCTGGCTTGTATCACCTATATATAACATGTACAAGACGAGCTCGGCTTGTATCACCTATATATAACATGTACAAGACAGCTCAGGCTTGTATCACCTATATATAACATGTACAAGACGAGCTCAGGCTTGTATCACCTATATATAACATGTACAAGACGAGCTCAGGCTTGTATCACCTATATATAACATGTACAAGACGAGCTCAGGCTTGTATCACCTATATATAACATGTACAAGACGAGCTCAGGCTTGTATCACCTATATATAACATGTACAAGACAAGCTCAGGCTTGTATCACCTATATATAACATGTACAAGACGAGCTCTGGCTTGTATCACCTATATATAACATGTACAAGACAAGCTCAGGCTTGTATCACCTATATATAACATGTACAAGACGAGCTCAGGCTTGTATCACCTATATATAACATGTACAAGACGAGCTCAGGCTTGTATCACCTATATATAACATGTACAAGACAAGCTCAGGCTTGTATCACCTATATATAATTGTCATCATTTTATCTATTTTCCTTAGATGTCAAATCCCTCACATGGATGTGGTGTGCAATGTAAACATTCTATTGTTATGTGTAAACGAGTGATCCCATTGTTTATGCCAGTGTAAATGAGTGTCCCATTGTTTATGTCTGTGTAAACGAGTGTCCCGTTGTTTTTGTCAGTGTAAGATGGTGTCCCATTGTTTATGTCAGTGTAAACGAGTGTCCCATTGTTTATATCAGTATAAGATGGTGTCCCATTTTTTATGTCACTGTAAACGAGTGTCCCATTGTTTATATCAGTATAAGATGGTGTCCCATTGTTTATGTCAGTGTAAACGAGTGTCCCATTGTTTATGTCAGTGTAAGATGCTGTCCCGCTGTTTATGTCAGTGTAAACGAGTGTCCCGTTGTTTATGTCAGTGTAAGATGCTGTCCCGCTGTTTATGTCAGTGTAAACGAGTGTCCCGTTGTTTATGTCAGTGTAAACGAGTGTCCTGTTGTTTATGTCAGTGTAAACGAGTGTCCCGTTGTTTATGTCAGTGTAAACGAGTGTTCCATTGTTTGTGTTAGTGTAAACGAGTGTTCCATTGTTTATGTCAGTGTAAACGAGTGTTCCATTGTTTATGTCAGTGTAAACGAGTGTACCGTTGTTTATGTCATTGTAAATGAGTGTTCCATTGTTTATGTCAGTGTAAACGAGTGTTCCATTGTTTATGTCAGTGTAAACGAGTGTTCCATTGTTTATGTCAGTGTAAACGAGTGTACCGTTGTTTATGTCAGTGTAAACGAGTGTTCCATTGTTTATGTCAGTGTAAATGAGTGTTCCATTGTTTATGTCAGTGTAAACGAGTGTACGGTTGTTTATGTCAGTGTAAACGAGTGTCCCATTGTTTATGTCAGTGTAAGATGCTGTCCCGCTGTTTATGTCAGTGTAAACGAGTGTCCCGTTGTTTATGTCAGTGTAAACGAGTGTTCCATTGTTTATGTCAGTGTAAACGAGTGTTCCATTGTTTATGTCAGTGTAAATGAGTGTTCCATTGTTTATGTCAGTGTAAACGAGTGTACCGTTGTTTATGTCATTGTAAATGAGTGTTCCATTGTTTATGTCAGTGTAAACGAGTGTTCCATTGTTTATGTCAGTGTAAACGAGTGTACCGTTGTTTATGTCAGTGTAAACGAGTGTTACATTGTTTATGTCAGTGTAAACGAGTGTTCCATTGTTTATGTCAGTGTAAACGAGTGTACCGTTGTTTATGTCAGTGTAAACGAGTGTCCCATTGTTTATGTCATAGTAAGATGCTGTCCCGCTGTTTATGTCAGTGTAAACGAGTGTCCCATTGTTTATGTCAGTGTAAACGAGTGTTCCGTTGTTTATGTCAGTGTAAACGAGTGTTCCATTGTTTATGCCAGTGTAAACGAGTGTTCCATTGTTTATGTCAGTGTAAACGAGTGTTCCATTGTTTATGTCAGTGTAAACGAGTGTACCGTTGTTTATGTCAGTGTAAACGAGTGTTCCATTGTTTATGTCAGTGTAAATGAGTGTTCCATTGTTTATGTCAGTGTAAACGAGTGTACTGTTGTTTATGTCAGTGTAAACGAGTGTCCCATTGTTTATGTCAGTGTAAGATGCTGTCCCGCTGTTTATGTCAGTGTAAACGAGTGTCCCGTTGTTTATGTCAGTGTAAACGAGTGTTCCATTGTTTATGTCAGTGTAAACGAGTGTTCCATTGTTTATGTCAGTGTAAATGAGTGTTCCATTGTTTATGTCAGTGTAAACGAGTGTACCGTTGTTTATGTCATTGTAAATGAGTGTTCCATTGTTTATGTCAGTGTAAACGAGTGTTCCATTGTTTATGTCAGTGTAAACGAGTGTACCATTGTTTATGTCAGTGTAAACGAGTGTTACATTGTTTATGTCAGTGTAAACGAGTGTTCCATTGTTTATGTCAGTGTAAACGAGTGTCCCGTTGTTTATGTCAGTGTAAACGAGTGTCCCATTGTTTATGTCAGTGTAAACGAGTGTTCCGTTGTTTATGTCAGTGTAAACGAGTGTTCCATTGTTTATGCCAGTGTAAACGAGTGTTCCATTGTTTATTTCAGTGTAAATGAGTGTTCCATTGTTTATGCCAGTGTAAGATGGTGTCCCACTGTTTATGTCAGTGTCAACGAGTGTCCCGTTGTTTATGTCAGTGTAAACGAGTGTTCCATTGTTTATGTCAGTGTAAACGAGTGTCCCGTTGTTTATGTCAGTGTAAACGAGTGTTCCATTGTTTATGTCAGTGTAAACGAGTGTTCCATTGGTTATGTCAGTGTAAACGAGTGTCCCGTTGTTTATGTCAGTGTAGACGAGTGTTCCATTGTTTATGTCAGTGTAAACGAGTGTTCCATTGTTTATGCCAGTGTAAACGAGTGTTCCATTGTTTATGTCAGTGTAAATGAGTGTCCCATTGTTTATGTCAGTGTAAGATGGTGTCCCGTTGTTTATGCCAGTGTAAACGAGTGTCCCGTTGTTTATGTCAGTGTTAAAGAGTGTTCCATTGTTTATGTCAGTGTAAACGAGTGTACCATTGTTTATGTCAGTGTAAACGAGTGTACCGTTGTTTATGTCAGTGTAAACGAGTGTTCCATTGTTTATGTCAGTGTAAACGAGTGTTCCATTGTTTATGCCAGTGTAAATGAGTGTCCCGTTGTTTATGCCAGTGTAAACGAGTGTCCCGTTGTTTATGCCAGTATAAATGAGTGTCCCGTTGTTTATGCCATTGTAAATGAGTGTCCCACTGTTTATGCCAGTGTAAATGAGTGTCCCGCTGTTTATGCCAGTGTAAACGAGTGTTCCGCTGTTTATGTCAGTGTAAACGAGTGTTCCATTGTTTATTCATCGATTTTAGCAAAACATGTGATTTACGCACATACTTTCTTCGCTAATTATGATTCGTTGTTGAGCCGTAAAGAAATGCAGCTGCTAAGAAACAGAATCGCGAAGAAGCAAAACCATAAATAAACGGAGCAGCGAAGACAGTCAAAGAAACGAAAAAAGACTCAAAATAAGAAAAAAAGAGTTGAATTGCCGTAGGCTACTAAAAAACGTGGGTAATACTGATTTCAAAAGGAATATAATTATATGATAGCAACATTGTGACAGGAATATAACCATGAAAGTATTCACCTACATATAGCACTATTTTATATATCTGCTTCAGTCTCACCAAACTATTTGGTCAACAATACTCAATACATGATTATAAAGTTTCGATGACACAATTCATAATATGCAAATTTATATCACACGCTATTCTGTGGACGAATATTTTGTATGTACGTGAATCCTGTACATTATTTCTTATGCACGAGAATTTTGCTCATTCAGTTCACTCTCCACATCACAGTTATCACTTTCTTCATTTCTGTGCCTGTCCATGAATTGTGCCATTTGATCAGCATTTAAGCCAGGAAGAACTCCCATGGTAAGGGGAGGTGACTCTCCATCACTCCTGTAACTAGCTTCCTCAAGGCTTGTACTACTCGATCCACCAGTGCCATGCCCTAGTCTACCCATCAAAGATGCCATTTCTCCAGGGTTTAAACCCGGTAATATTTCCATGGTGGGAACACCTGGAGCACTACAATCTCCAACCTCACTGTCCGAGTTACTTCCAGCGTCTCCAGACTCGTGTTTATTCAAGAACGATGCCATTTCCGCAGGATTTAACCCTGGGAGTAAACCCATATAATGAGGTGTCTGTTCGTCTTCGGACAAAGTTCTGTCATCCATATCTTCAGTACCTTTGTGAAGACTCGACAAAAACGACATCATTTCCTCGGCATTTAGCCCCGGTAGAAGTCCAGACGACTGCCTCAGATGTTTCTCTTCCCCAACATCACTGTCATCATCGCTCGGCATGTGTGTTGAGATACTTGGACATGAGAGTACTGTATTATGTGTTGGCATTATGGCAGCCCGACGGCCTTGTCGAACTGGTGCTTCTATGCCAAGGCCTTTGGAGCCAGCAGAGCATCTAAGCGCATCCCGTCGCTTCTGACGCATGCGCGCTAAATTCAGGCGAACATCATCTGTGAATGGAATTGAATACAGTTGTTAGTAATGTTATTTGGTATTATTTAGATCTGCGAAAATATATAACAATTCAATAACTAAACTGATGTAATATATCCATCCAATCATTATAGTCTAAATAAAAAACATTGGCGCAGTTTCAAAGACTCCGTTGTTGGTCTCGAAGTCGAACAGCGCATGCGTAAACACATATCTAATGTTTTCTAATTTAAGATAATTAGTATTCTGCTTGTGTCAAATTCACAAAGTGGAATATCCTTAACCCTTTCCATACAAGCATACAACTGGTCTTGATTCTATGTGGTAATGGGTTACGGTAAAATATATCAAAACCGGTAGACAAAGAACAAATCGCCGAATCTTCCGGTTCGGCATGCCCACCACATTTTTATTTTATACTTGTAAACCATGCAATGCACGACTTGTAAACCATGCAATGCACGACTTGTAAACCATGCAATGCATGACTTGTAAACCATGCAATGCACGACTTGTAAACCATGTAATGCACGACTTGTAAACCATGCAATGCACGACTGACTTGTAAACCATGCAATGCACGACTTGTAAACCATGCAATGCACGACTTGTAAACCATGCAATGCACGACTTGTAAACCATGCAATGCACGACTTATAAACCACCGTGATAAGTAATTGAACTGCGACTATTTCAATATAAAAATAATATTTTGTTGTTACAACTGGAATAAGTACACACTACTATGAGAAACGGACATGTATTAACCCTTTCCCTCATGGAAGCACCTCTTGATGCCATTACCAATGCGACATACATTGACATGGTAGTAGCCAAACCAATGTTCATAATTAAGACCAGAATCTCTATGTAGTCCCAGTAATATCTATGGAGGTGGGATCGATATGGCAACTACTTATCCACTGCATGATAGATAAATGGCTGTCGTTTGTATGGAGATATAATAATATATTAACTTAAATCTCTATGTAGTTCCAGTAATATCTATGGAGGTGGGATAGATATGGCGATTACTTATCCACTGCATGATAGCTAAATGGCTGTCGTTTGTATGTAGATATAATAATATATTTACTTAAATCTCTATGTAGTTCCAGTAATATCTATGGAGGTGGGATAGATATGGCGACTACTTATCCACTGCATGATAGCTAAATGGCTGTCGTTTGTATGGATATATAATAGTATATTAACCTAAATCTCTATGAAGGAAAGGGTTAAATCCGTTTAGCTAATGACAATTCCTATTTAACATGCCATGCTGAAAAATGGTAGCATGCAACTGGTACATTATATTTTATATATTATTTTTACTGCTACACTATAAACTAGCGGCGTGCATGATGAAATGGTAGAGCCTCGGATTTGGAATCAAAGGATCCCGGGCTCAATACAAGGTCAGGGCACATATGTAGTGTCAATGAGCAAGGCACCTCACACACATTGCTTAGTACTAGTTACCCGCTTAGGTCTCGTAAGCTTGCGCAGGAAAACATGTCTGGCTGGCTAAACGTTCACAGGAAAACATGTCTGGCTGGCTAAGCTTGCACAGGAAAACATGTCTGGCTGGCTAAGCTTGCACAGGAAAACATGTCTGGCCGGCTAAGCTAGCACAGGAAAACATGTCTGGCCAGCTAAGCTTGCACAGGAAAACATGTCTGGCTGGCTAAGCTTGCACAGGAAAACATGTCTAGTTGGCTAAGCTTGCACAGGAGAACATGTCTGGCCGGCTAAGCTTGCACAGGAAAACATGTCTGGCCGGCTAAGCTTGCACAGGAAAACATGTCTAGTTGGCTAAGCTTGCACAGGAAAACATGTCTAGTTGGCTAAGCTTGCACAGGAAAACATGTCTGGTCGGCTAAGCTTGCACAGGAAAACATGTCTGGTCGGCTAAGCTTGCACAGGAAAACATGTCTGGCCGGCTAAGCTTGCACAAGAAAACATGTCTGGTTGGCTAAGCTTGCACGGAAAAACATGTCTAGTCAGCTAAGCTTGCACAGGAAAACATGTCTGGTCGGCTAAGCTTGCACAGGAAAACATGTCTGGTCGGCTAAGCCTTCACAGGAGAACATGTCTGGCCGGCTAAGCTTGCACAGGAAAACATGTCTGGTTGGCTAAGCTTGCACAGGAAAACATGTCTGGTCGGCTAAGCCTTCACAGGAGAACATGTCTGGTCGGCTAAGCCTTCACAGGAGAACATGTCTGGTCGGCTAAGCTTGCACAGGAAAACATGTCTGGTCGGCTAAGCTTGCACAGGAAAACAAGTCTGGTCGGCTAAGCTTGCACAGGAAAACATGTCTGGTCGGCTAAGCTTGCACAGGAGAACATGTCTATGTCCGGCATGTGGTTTGATGTAAATGTAACATATAATACCATAAATAATTGCAGAATTTATAGCATACTGATCCGTAACAGGATAAATGTCATGCATGTATGTCTCTTGTATCGGTAAATGTCATACATGTATGTCTCGCATGTATGTCTCTTGTATCGGTAAATGTCATACATGTATGTCTCTTGTATCGGTAAATGTCATGCATGTATGTCTCTTGTATCAGGGTAAATGTCGTGCATGTATATCTCTTGTATCAGGGTAAATGTCATGCATGTATATCTCTTGTATCAGGGTAAATGTCGTGCATGTATATCTCTTGTATCAGGGTAAATGTCGTGCATGTATATCTCTTGTATCAGGGTAAATGTCGTACATGTATATCTCTTGTATGAGGGTAAATGTCGTACATGTATAGCTCTTGTATCAGGGTAAATGTCGTACATGTATAGCTCTTGTATCAGGGTAAATGTCGTGCATGTATGTCTCTTGTATTAGGGTAAATGTCATGCATGCATGTCTCTTGTATCAGGGTAAATGTCATGCATGTCTCTTGTACGATTTGGGTTGGTTTAAACATATTTATTCGTTCAGTATGTACAGTACATATCTATTGTATAGCTATACAAACGTTCATTATGTACAGTACATATCTATTGTATAGCTATACAAACGTTCATTATGTACAGTACATATCTATTGTATAGCTATACAAACGTTCATTATGTACAGTACATATCTATTGTATAGCTATACAAACGTTCATTATGTACAGTACATATCTATTGTATAGCTATACAAACGTTCATTATGTACAGTACATATCTATTGTATAGCTATACAAACGAAAATGGATTTAATCGGAAGCTTAAAGCTTATTGTGATTATCTCCATGCAATTTGGGTTGTAGCTGACAACTGTCATCACAAACATCGTTCCAAACACGTTGATATATAGCTATAGCATACTTATTTAAACCAAACAATAAGATGGGAGGGGTATGTGGGGTGGGGGTGGGGGGTTAAGCTTCTGCCATCTACCCTACATTCATGGCTATAATGTATCTTCATAGAACAAATAATTATGAAATGTCGATAAATGTCATGAATTCAACAAATTGTAAGTATATTATAATTATTATTATTATTATACACAGAGCACTCTCTAGGAAAATCTGATAAAACAGAATATATATAAACTGTAAGAAAGAAAATAAATGATACAATATTGCCGTAAAACCAAAGATTATACATTCTCGGTCAACATAATATTATGCAACCTTGTTAAATTCTGTTCCAAATTTATAGTTTACATCATTATACTCATACCAAATAGTAAAAGGTATATTTTAAATAAACTATTGAAAGGAACTTCCCTGCTTGCCGTTAACCCGTAACCTGCCAAATAAATTGGACGGAATGTACAAACAACATAGATCCAGATCAGTCACTGTGTAATGCCACATCTGATCACGATCTACATTGTTTGCAAAAGAAACATTTGTTGTGATTGGCAGGTTAGGGGTTAACAAAATCGATGCTGGTTATATGTGGTTATATGCGGGCATTTTCAAGGGAGATAATCTGCAGCAATAAGATAGATAATATGGAGTCAAATTTGAGTGTGCAGTAAAACAAGAAAATACCATTTGAGCTGAATTTAATACTATTAAACGTACAGTGTTGTGATTTAACAAAACACATGCTCAAAACATGCACTATTGTTTGCCCCACCTATCCATTGTAATATTGTTTGTCTCACCTATCCATTGTACTATTGTTTGCCCCACCTATACATTGTACAATTGTTTGCCCCACCTATCATTGTACAATTGTTTGCCCCACCTATCCATTGTACAATTGTTTGCCCCACCTATCCATTGTACAATGTTTGCCCCACCTATCCATTGTACAATTGTTTGCCCCATCTATCCATTGTACAATTGTTTGCCCCATCTATCCATTGTACAATTGTTTGCCCCATCTATCCATTGTAATATTGTTTGCCCCATCTATCCATTGTACAATTGTTTGCCCCATCTATCCATTGTACAATTGTTTGCCCCACCTATCCATTGTACAATTGTTTGCCCCATCTATCCATTGTACAATTGTTTGCCCCACCTATCCATTGTACTATTGTTTGCCCCACCTATCCATTGTACAATTGTTTGCCCCATCTATCCATTGTACAATTGTTTGCCCCATCTATCCATTGTACAATTGTTTGCCCCACTATCCATTGTACATGTTTGCCCCACCTATCCATTGTACAATTGTTTGCCCCACCTATCCATTGTACAATTGTTTGCCCACCTATCCATTGTACAATGTTTGCCCCATCTATCCATTGTACATGTTTGCCCCACCTATCCATTGTACATGTTTGCCCCACCTATCCATTGTACAATTGTTTGCCCCACCTATCCATTGTACAATGTTTGCCCCACCTATCCATTGTACAATTGTTTGCCCCATCTATCCATTGTACAATTGTTTGCCCCATCTATCCATTGTACAATTGTTTGCCCCACCTATCCATTGTACTATTGTTTGCCCCACCTATCCATTGTACAATTGTTTGCCCCATCTATCCATTGTTTGCCCCACCTATCCATTGTACAATTGTTTGTCCCATCTATCCATTGTACAATTGTTTGCCCCACCTATCCATTGTACAATTGTTTGCCCCACCTATCCATTGTACAATTGTTTGCCCCACCTATCCATTGTACAATTGTTTGTCCCATCTATCCATTGTTTGCCCCACCTATCCATTGTACAATTGTTTGCCCCATCTATCCATTGTACAATTGTTTGCCCCATCTATCCATTGTACAATTGTTTGCCCCACCTATCCATTGTACAATTGTTTGCCCACCTATCCATTGTACAATTGTTGTCCCACTACCATTGTACAACCCATCTATCCATTGTTTGCCCCACCTATCCATAGTACTATGTTTGTCCCATCTATCATTGTACAATGTTTGCCCCATCTATCCATTGTACAATTGTTTGCCCCACCTATCCATTGTACAATTGTTTGCCCCACCTATCCATTGTACAATTGTTTGCCCCACCTATCCATTGTACAATTGTTTGCCCCACCTATCCATTGTACAATTGTTTGCCCCATCTATCCATTGTACTATTGTTTGCCCCACCTATCCATTGTACTATTGTTTGCCCCACCTATCCATTGTACAATTGTTTGCCCCACCTATCCATTGTACAATTGTTTGCCCCACCTATCCATTGTACAATTGTTTGCCCCATCTATCCATTGTTTGCCCCACCTATCCATTGTACAATTGTTTGCCCCATCTATCCATTGTACAATTGTTTGCCCCACCTATCCATTGTACAATTGTTGCCCCACCTATCCATTGTACTATTGTTTGCCCCACCTATCCATTGTACAATTGTTTGTCCACATCCATCCATGTTTGCCCACTATCCATTGTACAAGTGTTTGCCCCACTATCCATTGTACAATTGTTTGCCCCACCTATCCATTGTACAATTGTTTGCCCCATCTATCCATTGTACAATTGTTTGCCCCATCTATCCATTGTACAATTGTTTGCCCCACCTATCCATTGTACAATTGTTTGCCCCATCTATCCATTGTACAATTGTTTGCCCCATCTATCCATTGTACAATTGTTTGCCCCATCTATCCATTGTACAATTGTTTGCCCCACCTATCCATTGTACAATTGTTTGCCCCACCATCCTATTGTACTTTGTTTCCCCATCTACCATTTACAATTGTTTGCCCATCTACCATTGACAATGTTTGCCCACCTATCCATGTACAATTGTTTGCCCCACCTCCATCCATTGTACAATTGTTCTCCCACCTATCCTTGTACAATTGTTTGTCCCCACCTACCATGTACATTGTTTGCCCCACCTATCCATTGTACAATTGTTTGCCCACTATCATTGTACATTGTTGCCCCACCTATCCATGTACATTGTTTGCCCCACCTATCCATTGTACAATTGTTTGCCCCCCCACCTATCCATTGTACAATTGTTTGCCCCATCTATCCATTGTACAATTGTTTGCCCCACCTATCCATTGTACAATTGTTTGCCCCATCTATCCATTGTACAATTGTTTGCCCCACCTATCCATTGTACAATTGTTTGCCCCACCTATCCATTGTACAATTGTTTGCCCCACCTATCCATTGTACAATTGTTTGCCCCACCTATCCATTGTACAATTGTTTGCCCCACCTATCCATTGTACAATTGTTTGCCCCATCTATCCATTGTACTATTGTTTGCCCCACCTATCCATTGTACAATTGTTTGCCCCATCTATCCATTGTACTATTGTTTGCCCCATCTATCCATTGTACAATTGTTTGCCCCACCTATCCATTGTACAATTGTTTGCCCCACCTATCCATTGTACAATTGTTTGCCCCACCTATCCATTGTACAATTGTTTGCCCCACCTATCCATTGTACAATTGTTTGCCCCACCTATCCATTGTACAATTGTTTGCCCCACCTATCCATTGTACAATTGTTTGCCCCATCTATCCATTGTACAATTGTTTGCCCCATCTATCCATTGTACAATTGTTTGCCCCACCTATCCATTGTACTATTGTTT
>CM026389.1:54389691-54456385 GCA_014843695.1 Archivesica marissinica | reverse complement strand
GTTTGCCCCATATATCCATTGTACAATTGTTTGCCCCATCTATCCATTGTACTATTGTTTGCCCCATCTATCCATTGTACAATTGTTTGCCCCATCTATCCATTGTACTATTGTTTGCCCCATCTATCCATTGTACAATTGTTTGCCCCATCTATCCATTGTACAATTGTTTGCCCCATCTATCCATTGTACAATTGTTTGCCCCACCTATCCATTGTACAATTGTTTGCCCCACCTATCCATTGTACTATTGTTTGCCCCACCTATCCATTGTACAATTGTTTGCCCCATCTATCCATTGTACTATTGTTTGCCCCACCTATCCATTGTACAATTGTTTGCCCCACCTATCCATTGTACAATTGTTTGCCCCACCTATCCATTGTACAATTGTTTGCCCCACCTATCCATTGTACAAGTGTTTGCCCCACCTATCCATTGTACAATTGTTTGCCCCACCTATCCATTGTACAATTGTTTGCCCCACCTATCCATTGTACAATTGTTTGCCCCATCTATCCATTGTTTGCCCCACCTATCCATTGTACAATTGTTTGCCCCACCTATCCATTGTACAATTGTTTGCCCCACCTATCCATTGTACAATTGTTTGCCCCACCTATCCATTGTACAATTGTTTGCCCCATCTATCCATTGTACAATTGTTTGCCCCATCTATCCATTGTACAATTGTTTGCCCCATCTATCCATTGTACAATTGTTTGCCCCATCTATCCATTGTACAATTGTTTGCCCCACCTATCCATTGTACAATTGTTTGCCCCACCTATCCATTGTACAATTGTTTGCCCCATCTATCCATTGTACAATTGTTTGCCCCACCTATCCATTGTACAATTGTTTGCCCCACCTATCCATTGTACAATTGTTTGCCCCACCTATCCATTGTACTATTGTTTGCCCCATCTATCCATTGTACTATTGTTTGCCCCACCTATCCATTGTACAATTGTTTGCCCCACCTATCCATTGTACAATTGTTTGCCCCACCTATCCATTGTACAATTGTTTGCCCCACCTATCCATTGTACAATTGTTTGCCCCACCTATCCATTGTACAATTGTTTGCCCCACCTATCCATTGTACAATTGTTTGCCCCACCTATCCATTGTACAATTGTTTGCCCCATCTATCCATTGTACAATTGTTTGCCCCATCTATCCATTGTACAATTGTTTGCCCACCTATCCATTGTACAATTGTTTGCCCCATCTATCCATTGTACAATTGTTTGCCCCACTATCCATTGTACAATTGTTTGCCCCACCTATCCATTGTACTATTGTTTGCCCCACCTATCCATTGTACAATTGTTTGCCCCATCTATCCATTGTACATTGTTTGCCCCACCTATCCATTGTACAATTGTTTGCCCCACCTATCCATTGTACAATTGTTTGCCCCACCTATCCATTGTACAATTGTTTGCCCCACCTATCCATTGTACAATTGTTTGCCCCACCTATCCATTGTACAATTGATTGCCCCACCTATCCATTGTACAATTGTTTGCCCCACCTATCCATTGTACAATTGTTTGCCCCACCTACCCATTGTACTATTGTTTGCCCCACCTATCCATTGTACAAGTGTTTGCCCCACCTATCCATTGTACAATTGTTTGCCCCACCTACCCATTGTAGAATTGTTTGCCCCACCTATACATCGACCTCATTTTTGAAACTCGTCTCAAATTTATTTTAACTTAAATTATCTTAATCGGAAGTAACATAATATTATAGATATTTCACCATTGATGAAATATAAAAATTAATCTGTGAACTAAAGTGCGTTATTCCACTGGTTGAAAGCACATGGATTTTTAGTTAATTAAGGGAAATAACTGGGTCGATCGTGACGAAAAGAAATACACATATACCACCAAACTATGGTGATACATATTTTGTTCCAAGTTTCATAAAATTCCACTCATTGGTTATTGAGAACTGGCTCCGGACTCACGCACGCACAGCGCAACATCTCCAAAATTCCTTCAGTGCAGAGGCAGATAGAATAATGTGATATTAATAAATTTTCATCCGGTTTTGGTTTAAACAGAATTTATTCCAATAAATTTACATGTATAACAGAAAAAATGTTACAAATTACATACATTGTGAATGGTTTGGATTGGAAAACAAGTTTTCAGAAAACTTATATTAATTCCTCTCCAAGGCTCATCCGGTTTTAATTATATAATTAAAAAGAGATTTACTTGTACTTGTACGATTATGAGATGGACAGATATGTGGTACAAACACTACCGCATCAACATACCAACGTAGCCGTTATTCACAATTTATGTAATTTGTAACATTTTTTGTGTAAACATGTACATTTATTGGAATAAATACTGTTTAAACCAACGTAGCCCTTTCTTGCAAATGTACGTCATCAATGGATCAACGTGATTTTCCGGCAATATTATAACATTTTCCAATTACACTTTGATTACACGAAAGTTAGTATAATTATAGATTATGCTTTTGGTGGAAAACTGGAGACGTTTACAGCTCCCGTGGTAAGGTCACGTGTATACATTCTTATATCTGCTATACAATAACAACACTACACAACACATTTAACCCTAACAACACTACAGAACTTCGATCCCCCGTCTGACCCTAATAAAATGAACAGTCTTTCAGATGGGACGTTAAACCGAGGTCTCGTGTCGGTGCTTTACACTGTGCACGTAAAAGAACCAGAGGAGATTCTGGAATGGGTCTCTGTTTGTATCATGCACTATCTTCCAAAATCTAAAATAACTAATCTCTTCAGGAGGCGTCGCTCATATGGGCAACCGGTAGCGACAATAAATAAACGTAAAAACACACACAATCAGACAGACCTCTAAACAGGCTTACAAGAAGTGTAGAACCAGATGAGCTATCTCATCAGAATATGCACTTTTTACATTTTACAATATTTAGTAAAAATTACACATTCTGATATAAATGAACTAGCCCAGATGTAATTTTCTGATTAATTTATTGATCTAAAAATATCCTGGACCAGTCCATGTCAGTTACTTGGTATTGAATGGGTTAAAAAGGATCTATGTGATTATATTCTATCCATGACTTGTTTGATGCAATCTATGATGTTTTGTACACTTGCCTGCACAGCCATGCCACGTTTATCCACCAAAAACATGGATGAAATCAGTAATCTTCTAATTAACAAAAGCTAGCAGAAAACCTTTGAATAACAACATGATTCTATAAGTCATGTACAAAACCATTGAATGACATGATTCTATAAGTCATGTACAAAACCATTGAATGACATGATTCTATAAGTCATGTACAAAGCCATTGAATGACATGATTCTATAAGTCATGTACAAAACCATTGAATGACATGATTCTATAAGTCATGTACAAAACCATTGAATAACATGATTCAATAAGTCATGTACAAAATCTTTGAATAACATGATTCTATAAGTCATGTACAAAATCTTTGAATAACATGATTCTATAAGTCATGTACAGAATCTTTGAATGACAACATGATTCAATAAGTCATGTACACAATCTTTGAATGACATGATTCTATAAGTCATGTACAACATCTTTGAATAACATGATTCAATAAGTCATGTACAAAATCTTTGAATGACAACATGATTCAATAAGTCATGTACAAAATCTTTGAATAACATGATTCTATAAGTCATGTACAAAATCTTTGAATAACATGATTCTATAAGTCATGTACAAAGACATTGAATGACATGATTCTATAAGTCATGTACAAAATCTTTGAATAACATGATTCTATAAGTCATGTACAAAACCATTGAATAACATGATTCAATAAGTCATGTACAAAATCTTTGAATAACATGATTCTATAAGTCATGTACAAAATCTTTGAATGACATGATTCTATAAGTCATGTACAAAATCTTTGAATAACATGATTCTATAAGTCATGTACAAAATCTTTGAATGACATGATTCTATAAGTCATGTACAAAATCTTTGAATGACATGATTCTATAAGTCATGTACAAAATCTTTGAATAACATGATTCTATAAGTCATGTACACAATCTTTGAATGACAACATGATTCAATAAGTCATGTACAAAATCTTTGAATAACATGATTCTATAAGTCATGTACAAAATCTTTGAATGACATGATTCTATAAGTCATGTACAAAATCTTTGAATAACATGATTCTATAAGTCATGTACAAAATCTTTGAATGACATGATTCAATAAGTCATGTACAAAGACATTGAACAACATGATTCTATAAGTCATGTACAAAATTCAATAAGTCATAAATTATGGGAATTGTGTTTTGTAATGTGTCCACGAACACTGTGGCTGGTGCATAACGTTATACACTATTATTGCTGGTGCATAAGGTTATACACTATTATTGCTGGTGCATAACGTTATACACTATTATTGCTGGTGCATAACGTTATACACTATTATTGCTGGTGCATAACGTTATACACTATTATAAATTCAACATGGTTGTCATTTTTCTAAACTGATTGATCAAACTGAAAGCGGATGCGAAATGTAGCATCTGTTAAGCGTACATGCAGAGTTGAGCTTGGTATCCAAAGGTATTTTACGAACCCTACGAGAGTCTGCCTTTGAAACTGTATCTGGCAATAAATGCAATACAATGTGGGTAAGGAGATCAAAATGATAGTTTGTTGTTGGGGGGGGGGGGGGTGAACATTTGTTGTTTTGAGGGGTTATAGTCGCACCAACAGCTTAGGTCATATGTCCACTCTTCAGCTATTATTGGTGGGGGAACACCCCGGATGCCCCTCCGAGGAGAATATTGAGCATGAACGGGCACCCAGGTCGAACTACCCACCTTCAAACAGCCATATCAAAAGCAACAGTATGAAGACAGTAACTATTTAAAATGTTTAGTTTTTTCGAAACGTTTAAAGTTTGGTTTTTAATTAAGGAAGCAAAATTCGATTTGTTATTAGCCAATCAAAACGAGGTGTAATGGTAAAATGATGAACAATCAATAGAAATAATCTCTCTTCACCAACAATGTTTTAATTAAACATTACCTGTAGAAAGAAAACAGGATTTTTGCTTTATAGGGACTGTGGTTAGCGACCAAACTCTCTCTATTTTAAGGATAACAGTTTCAAAAGCAGCTGCACAGTCTGGTGAATGTCATGTTAATTCCGCTAAAACTGCCACAGTTAGAGCGTTAATGGCTGGAAAACTAAATTAAAACAAAAGGAAAATTAATTTATTAATAAGCAAAGTTAAGAAACGAATAGATGCAAAACATGTTTAAAATCATAGACAAATATCATAAAAACGTGGGTCTGGATACAATATAGAGCTCGTGATTGCACGTATAAGCACGTGTTCCGTACACACATTTACTTACAATAACTACGGTAACAAAAACGGGATATACGGTTTTTTACTAATTTGATTTTTGTCCCCTTGTTGAGTGAATTCGCTGCCTTATTTGGCTAATGTCGACTGAAAAACAAGCAATTGAGTTATAAGGCATCATAGTAAAATCATATCATACCCATACATGAAGTATAAACTTCTACAATAGTTTTATAAAGAAAATAATTATAAAGAATAGTTTGTAATAAGTATGATAGAAGAATAGTACAAAATACATGTGTATGTTAATTTCATGGCAATTTAGTATATAGCCTACATGTAGTTACCGTAAGAAGAAAATTTAATTATTATTATTATTAATTATTATTATTATTAATTTATTATTATTATTATAAGAGTATTATTAATTATCCGTGCAGAGAAACATTCACTGTTTTGAGAAATGCATCATAGAGAAGTGTGGAAACAGGGTAGAGTTATTGCTAGCAAGCTGCCATGACAACCCATCCAGCAGAAATGAGATGTAGTTGATTAAGTGTGAATCGGATAAATATAGCAATGCTAGAATGCACTACCCTGGGATACCCAAAGTAAACTCAAGCTTTTAAAATAACAATCTTGGATACCCAAAGTAAACTCAAGCTTTTAAAATAACAATCTTGGATACCCAAAGTAAACTCAAGCTTTTAAAATAACAATCTGGGATAACCAAAGTAAACTCAAGCTTTTAAAATAACAATCGGATTGTGTAGCATATTCATTGCTAGTTTCTCCCAAATATTTGTCACTTAAAGTGACACTACATCAATTATCTGCAGAATGTAATTTCCTATTATATGGCATAATGTATTTCCCAATATTTGCCTCACAAACTGAGTATTTCAACTAATAAACAAACGTCGCATACGCAGTTTGTTTACATAACGAAATAATGTAAATACTAGAAAACTGACATCAATAACATGTACTAGAAAACTGACATCAATAACATGTACTAGAAAACCGACACCAATAACATGTACTAGAAAACCAACATCAATAACATGTACTAGAAAACCAACATCAATAACATGTACTAGAAAACCAACATCAATAACATGTACTAGAAAACCAACATCAATAACATGTACTAGAAAACCAACATCAATAACATGTACTAGAAAACCAACATCAATGACATGTACTAGAAAACTGACATCAATAACATGTACTAGAAAACCATCAATAACATGTACTAGAAAACCGACATCAATAACATGTACTAGAAAACCAACATCAATAACATGTACTAGAAAACCGACATCAATAACATGTACTAGAAAACCAACATCAATAACATGTACTAGAAAACCGACATCAATAACATGTACTAGAAAACCAACATCAATAACATGTACTAGAAAACCAACATCAATAACATGTACTAGAAAACCCGACATCAATAACATGTACTAGAAGACCCGACATCAATAACATGTACTAGAAGACCCGACACCAATAACATGTACTAGAAGACCCGACACCAATAACATGTACTAGAAAACCCACCATAAATAACATGTACTAGAAAACCGACATCAATAACATGTACTAGAAAACCCACATCAATGAAATGTACTAGAAAACCCAACATCAATAACATGTACTAGAAAACCCACATCAATGACATGTACTAGAAAACTGACACCAATAACATGTACTAGAAAACCGACATCAATGACATGTACTAGAAAACCGACACCAATAACATTTACTAGAAAACCGACACCAATAACATGTACTAGAAAACCGACACCAATAACATGTACTAGAAAACCCACATCAATGAAATGTACTAGAAAACCGACAACAATAACATGTACTAAAAAACCCACATCAATGAAATGTACTAGAAAACTGACACCAATAACATGTACTAGAAAACCCACATCAATGAAATGTACTAGAAAACCGACACCAATAACATGTACTAGAAAACCCACATCAATGAAATGTACTAGAAAACCGACATCAATGACATGTAATAGAAAACCCACATCAATGACATGTACTAGAAAACCAACACCAATAACATGTACTAGAAAACTGACATCAATAACATGTACTAGAAAACCGACATCAATGACATGTACTAGAAAACCGACATCAATGAAATGTACTAGAAAACCCGACATCAATGAAATGTACTAGAAAACCCGACATCAATGAAATGTACTAGAAAACCCAACATCAATGAAATGTACTAGAACACCCGACATCAATGAAATGTACTAGAAAACCCGACATCAATGAAATGTACTAGAAAACCCAACATCATTAACATGTACTAGAAAACTGACATCAATGTCATGTACTAGAAAACCCAACATCAATGAAATGTACTAGAAAACCCGACATCAATGAAATGTACTAGAAAACCCGACATCAATGAAATGTACTAGAAAACCCGACATCAATGAAATGTACTAGAAAACCCGACATCAATGAAATGTACTAGAAAACCCGACATCAATGAAATGTACTAGAAAACCCAACATCATTAACATGTACTAGAAAACCGACATCAATGTCATGTACTAGAAAACCCAACATCAATGAAATGTACTAGAAAACCCGACATCAATGAATGTACTAGAAAACCCACATCATTCACATGTACTAGAAAACCGACATCAATGACATGTACTAGAAAACCTGACATCAATGAAATGTACTAGAAAACCCACATCAATGAAATGTACTAGAAAACCGACATCAATAACATGTACTAGAAAACCCACATCAATGAAATGTACTAGAAAACCCACATCAATAACATGTACTAGAAAACCGACATCAATAACATGTACTAGAAAACCGACATCAATAACATGTACTAGAAAACCGACATCAATAACATGTACTAGAAAACCAACATCAATAACATGTACTAGATAACCGACATCAATAACATGTACTAGAAAACCAACATCAATAACATGTACTAGAAAACCAACATCAATAACATGTACTAGAAAACCAACATCAATAACATGTACTAGAAAACCCACATCAATGACATGTACTAGAAAACCAACATCAATAACATGTACTAGAAAACCAACATCAATAACATGTACTAGAAAACCAACATCAATAACATGTACTAGAAAACCAACATCAATAACATGTACTAGAAAACCAACATCAATAACATGTACTAGAAAACCTTTGTTGGACATCAATAACATGTACTAGAAAACCGACATCAATGACATGTACTAGAAAACCGACATCAATAACATGTACTAGAAAACTGACACCACTAACATGTACTAGAAAACTGACACCACTAACATGTACTAGAAAACTGACATCAATGACATGTACTAGAAAACTGACATCAATAACATGTACTAGAAAACCGACACCACTAACATGTACTAGAAAACCGACATCAATTACATGTACTAGAAAACCAACATCAATAACATGTACTAGAAAACTGACTTCAATGACATGAACTAGAAAACCCACATCAATGAAATGTACTAGAAAACCAGCATCAATAACATGTACTAGAAAACTGACATCAATAACATGTACTAGAAAACAGACATCAATAACATGTGCTAGAAAACCGACATCAATGACATGTACTAGAAAACCGACACCACTAACATGTACTAGAAAACCAACATCAATTACATGTACTAGAAAACCAACATCAATAACATGTATTAGAAAACTGACATCAATGACATGTACTAGAAAACTGACATCAATAACATATACTAGAAAACCCAACATCAATAACATGTACTAGAAAACCGACACCAATGACATGTACTAGAAAACCGACATCAATGACATGTATTAGAAAACCGACATCAATAACATGTACTAGAAAACCAACATCAATAACATGTACTAGAAAACCCGACATCAATGAAATGTACTAGAAAACCGACATCAATGAAATGTACTAGAAAACTGATATCAATAACATGTACTAGAAAACTGATATCAATAACATGTACTAGAAAACCGACACCAATAACATGTACTAGAAAACCCAACATCAATTACATGTACTAGAAAACCGACACCAATAACATGTACTAGAAAACCCAACATCAATTACATGTACTAGAAAACCGACCCATATCAATAACATGTACTAGAAAACCGACCCATATCAATAACATGTACTAGAAAACCGACATCAATTACATGTACTAGAAAACCGACATCAATAACATGTACTAGAAAACCGACACCAATAACATGTACTAGAAAACCAACCCATATCAATAACATGTACTAGTAAACCGACATCAATAACATGTACTAGAAAACCGACATCAATAACATGTACTAGAAAACCGACATCAATAACATGTACTAGAAAACCAACATCGCTACTTTATGACTCTACATTGGCAGACAAAGTCTGAATTATCCTGAAATGTTAGTTGGAATCCTTTGTCTGTACTGTTGTTCCATAACCAGATGCTGCATAGATAACTTTTATTGGTCAGTCCTGGCTGCAATCTGTGCACATTGATTTTACCATATTGCTAGTATACTCTTGACAGAGCGAGGCAATCACTAGAGATGATGATGATGATGATGATGATGATGAAGATGATGATGTTGTGGTATGATAAATGCTATTTTATCAAAATCATGTTAATTTAATGATAACATTATTTTTACAATAAAGCACCCATTGGATATATTGTAGGATATCTGTCATTACAAAATGAATGCATATGATGCAAAGGAAATCACAATGAAAACAGAGAAGACCAATTAACCCTTTCCCTCATAGAGGCACGTCTTGACGCCATTACCAATACGACATACCTTGACAATGTAGTAGCCAAACCAATGTTCATAATAAAGACCAGAATCTCATGTAGTCCCAGTAATATCTATGGAGGTGGGATAGATATGGCGACTACTTATCTACTGCATGATAGCTAAATGGATGTCGTTTGTATGGAGATATAATAGTATATTAACCTAAATCTTTATGAAGGAAAGGGTTAAATGGCTGTTGTTTGTAGGGAGATATAATAGTATAGTAACCTAAATCTCTATGAAGGAAAGGGTTAAATGGCTGTCGTTTGTATGGAGATATAATAGTATATTAACCTAAATCTCTATGAAGGAAAGGGTTAAATGGCTGTCTTTGTATGAGATATAATAGTTATTAACCTAAATCTTATGAAGGAAAGGGTTAAATGGCTGTTGTTTGTAGGGAGATATAATAGTATATTAACCTAAATCTCTATGAAGGAAAGGGTTAAATGGCTGTCGTTTGTATGGAGATATAATAGTATATTAACCTAAATCTCTATGAAGGAAAGGGTTAAATGGCTGTAGTTTGTATGGAGATATCATAGTATATCACCATAAATCTCTATGAAGGGAAGGGTTAAAAGACATATCCTTCTTAAAAAGTATTCAGGGGAAGTAACTGACCAATGTCTCAATGAATGCAAATAATAGGTAACGAAGATCTGCACCAACTAAACACATGTACATTGTATACATGAACCAACTAAACACATGTACATTGTATACATGAACCAACCAAACACATGTACATTGTATACATGAACCAACCAAACACATGTACATTGTATACATGACCCAACCAAACACATGTACATTGTATGCATGAACCAACCAAACACAGGTACATTGTATACATGAACCAACCAAACACATGTACATTGTATACACGAACCAACCAAACACATGTACATTGTATACATGAACCAACTAAACACATGTACATTGTATACATGAACCAACTAAACACATGTACATTGTATACATGAACCAACCAAACACATGTACATTGTATACATGAACCAACCAAACACATGTACATTGTATACATGAACCAACCAAACACATGTACATTGTATACATGAACCAACTAAACACATGTACATTGTATACATGAACCAACTAAACACATGTACATTGTATACATGAACCAACCAAACACATGTACATTGTATACATGAACCAACTAAACACATACTGTATACCCCCGTTTAAACGCCCCTCCCTAATAAAAGCCCCCCCCCATTTTGAAGCAAAACATAATAATTGTCACCTCAGTGCCCGCATCTATCATAGTCTGTACTGCTAGAAACACAGTGGTCTGTGTCGATGTCAAGAGATATGAAGAAGAGGGGCGTTTAAATGAGTCCCAGACATACTTTGCATATAATTTGTCGCAAATTGCATCGCCCCCGGGGGCGTTTAAACGGGGGGTAGACGGTATACATTGTATACATGAACCACATCAGGTAAATGCCTACCTCTTTTCTTTTCTCTGGGTTGTACCAAGAATGCCGTGTCTATGTCCTCTTGACATTCAATGCATGGTCTCGTGGCCATCCCCTGGGTGTCTTTCGGTGTCAGCCACTCTCCAATAAAGGATAAGACCTTACAATGTGGGCATTCCATTAGTCGCTCCACGAGGACACCTGTTTGGATATGCACAAAACACAACATCATTTAGAAGACTCTGTGGTGAAATGGATCCGGTGTCCACCTCGTATTTAGAAGACTCTGTGGTGAAATGGATACGGTGTCCACCTCGTATTTAGAAGACTCTGTGGTGAAATGGATCCGGTGTCCACCTCGTATTCGAGAGGTTGTGAGTTCGAAACCCTGCCAGAACCATGGTGGTGGGGTCCTTCGATAAATCCACATTGTCTGTTTTCTCTCCTTCATGGCGATGGATTCCATTAGGAATGAGGTCTCGAGAGCATGTAAACTAATGTTGTGAGAACTTGTTTTGTAATCGAGCTATATTTATTTAAAGCGACACTACATCAGTGAAATCGCAAATGTCTGCAGAATATAATTTCCTATTATATGGTATAATGTTTTTACAAATATTTGCCTCAAAAACTGAGTATTTCAACAAATAAACAAACGTCGTATACACGGTTTGTTTTTTTTTTTGTTTTTTTGTTTGTGTTTTTTGTGTTTGTGGTTGTTTGTGGTTGTTTTTGTTGAAGCAAATGGGTTGGGCCACAGTTTTAACAACATTAGTTACGGCCCTCCCCATAAGATAGATTGTAATTAACAAAGAGACTGAATACAAGAGTTGTGCTAGTACTTACTAATTTAATGATACTAATAGAAAAAGGGTAAATGATTAAGAGAATAAGCAGCATTTAGGTAATAAGAATTTGAAACAAAAAACAACAATAAACAAACCAAAAAAGTTTAGGAAATGTAACTGTAATAGCTACTCTATCAAGTGTCCCACCATACAACGTTACCCAGCCAGCCACACCCGTCACCACACCTAACATAGATCGTCACAAGAGAACAGCCTATGTATATATATACAGATCATGTGGTTATTTACTCGAAGCGTTTAGTCGTTTTAATATATGTTTGAACTTGTGTGAAAATATATTCGTTTTCATTGTCCGCTAAGTTTTCGAAGCCTAACAGTAGTTTTCTTGTATACATGGTTTGTTGACATAACAAAATAATGTAAATAGGGTCGACAATCATGCGTAATACAATGCGTGTATCCGGAATAACATGATTTATGTTACATATTTACCGCTATATCACACATTTGTGCCTATGCATATTTATTTGCAGATTAATCTTAGCTAAATTATCTCTAAACGAAAGTATCGCAAGCATGTATGACTGTTATATATGAAATCCTACTTTCACTTTTAAAGTTTGTAGACCACAAAAACACTGTTTATTGATTCAATGTTAGTGTTCGAATGTATTGAGCACTCACTTTGTTGTACCAATGTATTTATACTTTAAAAAATGCATTTTATTTGCTTTTTGCAATGTAATGTCGCTTTAAGAATTTGTATTCAACTATCACAATTTAACAAAAATACCTTATATCTGTGTAGAATATGTATTTGTATTTTGTAAATTGTGATGAATAAATGTACCAATAATAAAAACAATCGGTATTTAACCCTTTCCCTGATAGAAGCACCTTTTGACGCTATTACCAATACGACATACATTGACAATGTAGTAGCCAAACCAATGTTCATAATAAAGGCCAGAACCTCATGTAGTCCCAGTAATATCTATGGAGGTGCGATAGATATGACGACTACTTATCCACTGCATGATAGCTAAATGGATGTCGTTTGTATGGAAATATAATAGTATATATTAACCTTATGTAGTCCCAGTAATATCTATGGAGGTGCGATAGATATGACGACTACTTATCCACTGCATGATAGCTAAATGGATGTCGTTTGTATGGAGTTATAATAGTATATTAACCTAAATCTCTATGAAGGAAAGGGTTAAATGGCTGTCGTTTGTATGGAGATATAATAGTATATTAACCTAAATCTCTATGAAGGAAAGGGTTAAATGGCTGTCGTTTGTATGGAGATATAATAGTATATTAACCTAAATCTCTATGAAGGAAAGGGTTAAATGGCTGTCGTTTGTATGGAGATATAATAGTATATTAACCTAAATCTCTATGAAGGAAAGGGTTAAATGGCTGTCGTTTGTATGGAGATATAATAGTATATTAACCTAGATCTCTATGAAGGAAAGGGTTAAATGGCTTAGTTTTCGAAAAATATCATTTTTAAAAATATCTTTTTTGTGTCATAAGTCGAGAGACGATCACTTTTTAGTAGCAGTAAGGTCGAAGAGCTATGGCCGTGTATATAATTATGTTGGTCATATAACAAAAATGAAAACAAAATCGATACTTTCTTTTTAGTTCTGTTCACTTTTCAATAGTTATGTAGACTTTCCAAAAACAATACCATGATCGTATTCAACCTACCAGTGTACGAATGGAGTAGGTCTTCAAACTCCAGCAACACGGGTAGCAAGATGGTCCACATGGCGGCGGCTGATACCGGATCAATATGTGGGTCGGATCCGTGGTCATCCCGGAACTCAAACCTCATGGTGGTTCCATTGTCATTCTCGTGCCGTGTGTAGGAGAATATCACCTGGTATTAGAACGAGTACGGTAGAATAAGCCTTCATCGCAGGAGTTTGAATCTAGATTACTATAACTTGTGTAATTTTTTATTTTATTAAAAAAGTGCTTTTAATAACACTAATTCACTTGTAACTATTGGTTTTGTTTGAATGTGTTTGAGGATTAAGTCGAACCAACAGCTTAACCCGTTCCCTCATAGACCTCTTGACGCCATTACCAATATGACATACACTAACCCTTTCCCTCATAGACCTCTTGACGCCATTACCAATATGACATACACTAACCCTTTCCCTCAAAGACCTCTTGACGCCATTACCAATATGACATACACTAACCCGTTCCCTCATAGACCTCTTGACGCCATTACCAATATGACATACACTAACCCTTTCCCTCATAGACACACCTCTTGACGCCATTACCAATATGACATACATTAACCATTTGCCTCATAGAAGCACCTCTTGACGCCATTACTAATATGACATACATTAACCCTTTTCCTCATAGAAGCACCTCTTGACGCCATTACCAATATGACATACATTAACCCTTTGCCTCATAGAAGCAACTCTTGACGCCATTACCAATATGACATACATTAACCCTTTGCCTCATAGAAGCAACTCTTGACGCCATTACCAATATGACATACATTAACCCTTTCCCTCATAGACGCACCTCTTGATGCCATTACCAATACAACATACATTAACCCTTTCCCTCATAGACGCACCTCTTGATGTCATTACCAATACGGCCTACACTAACCCTTTCCCTCATAGAAGCACCTCTTGATGCCATTACCAATATGACATACATTAACCCTTTCCCTCATAGACGCACCTCTTGACGCCATTACCAATATGACATACATTAACACTTTCCCTCATAGAAGCACCTCTTGACGCCATTACCAATACAACATACATTGACAATGTATTAGCCAAACCAATGTTCATAACCCCTTTCCCTCATAGAAGCACCTCTTGACGCCATTACCAATACGACATACATTGACAATGTAGTAGCCAAACCAATGTTCATAAACCATTTCCCTCATAGAAGCACCTCTTGACACCATTACCAATACGACATACATTGACAATGTAGTGGCCACACCAATGTTCATAAACCCTTTCCCTCATAGAAGCACCTCTTGACGCCATTACCAATACGACATACATTGACAATGTATTAGCCAAACCAATGTTCATAAACCCTTTCCCTCATAGAAGCACCTCTTGACGCCATTACCAATACGACATACATTGACAATGTATTAGCCAAACCAATGTTCATAAACCCTTTCCCTCATAGAAGCACCTCTTGACGCCATTACCAATACAACATACATTGAAAATGTATTAGCCAAACCAATGTTCATAACCCCTTTCCCTCATAGAAGCACCTCTTGACGCCATTACCAATATGACATACATTGACAATGTAGTGGCCAAACCAATGTTCATAAACCCTTTCCCTCATAGAAGCACCTCTTGACACCATTACCAATACGACATACATTGACAATGTAGTAGCCAAACCAATGTTCATAAACCCTTTCCCTCATAGAAGCACCTCTTGACGCCATTACCAATACGACATACATTGACAATGTAGTAGCCAAACCAATGTTTATAATAATGGTCATAATCTCATGTAGTTCCAGTAATATATATGGAGGTGGGATAGATATGGCTACTTATCCACTGCATGATAGCTAAAAGGCTGTCGTTTGTATGGAGATATAATAGTATATTAACCTAAATCTCTGAGGGAAACGGTTAAATGGTTGTCATTTAAATGGAGATATAATAGTATATTAACCTAAATCTCTATGAGGGAAAGGGTTAAATGGCTGTCGTTTGCATGGAGATATAATAGTATATTAACCTAAATCTCTATGATGGAAAGGGTTAAATGGTTGTCGTCTATATGGAGATATAATAGTATATTAACCTAAATCTCTATGAAGGAAAGGGTTAAATGGCTGTCATTTGTATGGAGATATAATATTATATTAACCTAAATCTCTATGAAGGAAAGGGTTAAATGGCTGTCATTTGTATTGAGATATAATAGTATATTAACCTAAATCTCTATGAGGGACAGGGTTAAATGGTTGTCGTTTGTATGGAGATATAATAGTATATATTAACCTAAATCTATATGTAGTTCCAATAATATCTATAGAGGTGGGATAGATATGGTGACTACTTATCCACTGCATGATAGCTAAATGGCTGTCGTTTGTATGGAGATATAGTAGTATATTAACAACAACAAAAAGAAAAAAGGAAAGGGTTAAATCGTATGGCGACTCTCCGGCTATTATTTGTGGAGGAAGACACCCTCCTAACAGTATTTCATGGATTAACGGGCATTCGGGTAGAATCGAAAACCTCCCGCATGAAAGAATTCGGCACAGCGACACAGGACTTACAGTAATCAGGAAAACTAGGGTTGACTAACCTGCAGTGGTTCATCTTTGTGCCTGGCATGAAATCCCGAACCCCAGTGGGACAGGAACCGGAAACGGTGGCTCTCTCTATGAGCCCTCACGCTTAACATCTCGAACAGACCCGGGGGCATGTACTTGGGGAATCTGAAACATTCCATAGTTAAGTCATTACCATCTAGCTGAAGTTACAGAATATTCAGGTCTAGCATGTTAGTGATAACTAGTAATGGTTCAGTTCTAGCATGTTAGTGATAACTAGTAATGGTTCAGTTCTAACATGTTAGTGATAACTAGTAATGGTTCAGTTCTAATGTGTTAATGATAACTAGTAATGGTTCAGTTCTAACATGTTAATGATAACTAGTAATGGTTCAGTTCTAATGTGTTAATGATAACTAGTAATGGTTCAGTTCTAGCATGTTAATGATAACTAGTAATGGTTCAGTTCTAATGTGTTAATGATAACTAGTAATGGTTCAGTTCTAATGTGTTAATGATAACTAGTAATGGTTCAGTTCTAACGTGTTAGTGATAACTAGTAATGGTTCAGTTCTAATGTGTTAATGATAACTAGTAATGGTTCAGTTCTAATGTGTTAATGATAACTAGTAATGGTTCAGTTCTAACGTGTTAGTGATAACTAGTAATGGTTCAGTTATAGCATGTTAGTGATAACTAGTAATGGTTCAGTTCTAGCATGTTAATGATAACTAGTAATGGTTCAGTTCTAGCATGTTAATGATAACTAGTAATGGTTCAGTTCTAGTGTGTTAATGATAACTAGTAGTGGTTCAGTTCTAGTGTGTTAATGATAACTAGTAATGGTTCAGTTATAACATGTTAATGATAACTAGTAATGGTTCAGTTATAACATGTTAATGATAACTAGTAGTGGTTCAGTTATAACATGTTAATGATAACTAGTAGTGGTTCAGTTATAACATGTTAATGATAACTAGTAATGGTTCAGTTCTAGCATGTTAATGATAACTAGTAGTGGTTCAGTTCTAGCATGTTAATGATAACTAGTAATGGTTCAGTTATAACATGTTAATGATAACTAGTAGTGGTTCAGTTCTAGCATGTTAATGATAACTAGTAATGGTTCAGTTCTAGCATGTTAATGATAACTAGTAATGGTTCAGTTATAGCATGTTAATGATAACTAGTAGTGGTTCAGTTCTAACGTGTTAATGATAACTAGTAATGGTTCAGTTCTAGCATGTTAATGATAACTAGTAGTGGTTCAGTTCTAGTGTGTTAGTGATAACTAGTAGTGGTTCAGTTCTAGTGTGTTAATGATAACTAGTAATGGTTCAGTTCTAGCATGTTAATGATAACTAGTAATGGTTCAGTTCTAGCATGTTAATGATAACTAGTAATGGTTCAGTTATAGCATGTTAATGATAACTAGTAATGGTTCAGTTCTAACGTGTTAATGATAACTAGTAGTGGTTCAGTTCTAACGTGTTAATGATAACTAGTAGTGGTTCAGTTCTAGCGTGTTAATGATAACTAGTAATGGTTCAGTTCTAGCATGTTAATGATAACTAGTAGTGGTTCAGTTCTAACGTGTTAATGATAACTAGTAATGGTTCAGTTCTAACGTGTTAATGATAACTAGTAGTGGTTCAGTTCTAACATGTTAATGATAACTAGTAATGGTTCAGTTCTAATGTGTTAATGATAACTAGTAATGGTTCAGTTCTAGTGTGTTAATGATAACTAGTAATGGTTCAGTTCTAATGTGTTAATGATAACTAGTAATGGTTCAGTTCTAGCATGTTAGTGATAACTAGTAGTGGTTCAGTTCTAACGTGTTAATGATAGCTAGTAATGGTTCAGTTCTAACGTGTTAATGATAACTAGTAGTGGTTCAGTTCTAACGTGTTAATGATAACTAGTAATGGTTCAGTTCTAACATGTTAATGATAACTAGTAATGGTTCAGTTCTAGCATGTTAATGATAACTAGTAATGGTTCAGTTCTAGCATGTTAATGATAACTAGTAATGGTTCAGTTCTAGCATGTTAATGATAACTAGTAATGGTTCAGTTCTAGCATGTTAATGATAGCTAGTAATGGTTCAGTTATAATGTGTTAATGATAACTAGTAATGGTTCAGTTCTAACGTGTTAATGATAACTAGTAGTGGTTCAGTTCTAGCATGTTAATGATAGCTAGTAATGGTTCAGTTCTAACGTGTTAATGATAACTAGTAGTGGTTCAGTTCTAACGTGTTAATGATAACTAGTAATGGTTCAGTTCTAACATGTTAATGATAACTAGTAATGGTTCAGTTCTAGCATGTTAATGATAACTAGTAATGGTTCAGTTCTAACGTGTTAATGATAACTAGTAATGGTTCAGTTCTAACGTGTTAATGATAACTAGTAATGGTTCAGTTCTAACGTGTTAGTGATAACTAGTAATGGTTCAGTTCTAGCATGTTAATGATAACTAGTAATGGTTCAGTTCTAGCATGTTAATGATAACTAGTAATGGTTCAGTTCTAGCATGTTAATGATAACTAGTAATGGTTCAGTTCTAGCATGTTAATGATAACTAGTAATGGTTCAGTTCTAATGTGTTAATGATAACTAGTAATGGTTCAGTTCAGGTGAGGGATTATGAGGTCCAAGGGAAGTGGGGCAGTGTTCTAAAGTTCTTCTTGGGTCAGCACTCCTTCACATAGCTGGAGTAGAATCTATTCCATGGAGGAGGGTGCATATATCTTCTGGAGTAGCCCCTTTTTTGATAAGTTGATATCCGTATTAAAATGGTACTATAATGGTTCGCTTCAGGTGAGAAAGGTACGGAGTTCGAGCTGAAGCCGTTACGATTGTGCCCTTAGGCAAGGCATTTAAATTCTACGTTGCCTCTTCTCTCTCCTTTGTGGTGATGGATTCCATCAGGAATGAGGTCTCGAGAGTGATTAATATAAGTTGTAAGAACATGGTTCACAATCGAGCTAAAATAAATTTGTATAAACTAATGGTACTCTATAATCATATGGGGGTGGGGTTGGGGGTGGGGAGGGATAACAGAACTTGTTCTCATCAACATACCTACAAACACCAGCCAGTCTTCGACTTCCGGCAAGTGGTTCCCATAATTCTTGTATCGAAGCTGGTTCCGGTACATTGCGGAACCAAGGAATCAGGTACTTTCGAGAATGCATGTTATCTGCTTGCGGGTCAAGGTTGTATTCACTGTCTGACATACTAAAAGCATGCAAAAAGACATAACATAATATTATAGATTAACAAGAATAGATTTAACAATTATAACATTGCAATATTATATTATATACTCGTCAGTGATATTGGTGGTACAATATGTGTGGTTGAAGCCATTGGTGATATTGATGGTACACTATGTGTGGTTGAAGCTATTGGTGATATTGGGGGTACAATATGTGTGGTTGAAGCTATTGGTGATATTGGTGGTACAATATGTGTGGTTGAAGCTATTGGTGATATTGGGGGTACAATATGTGTGGTTGAAGCTATTGGTGATATTGGTGGTACAATATGTGTGGTTGAAGCTATTGGTGATATTGGTGGTACAATATGTGTGGTTGAAGCTATTGGTGATATTGGGGGTACAATATGTGTGGTTGAAGCTATTGGTGATATTGTGGTACAATATGTGTGGTTGAAGCTATTGGTGATATTGGGGGTACAATATGTGTGGTTGAAGCTATTGGTGATATTGGTGGTACAATATGTGTGGTTGAAGCTATTGGTGATATTGGGGGTACAATATGTGTGGTTGAAGCTATTGGGGGTACAATATGTGTGGTTGAAGCTATTGGTGATATTGGTGGTACAATATGTGTGGTTGAAGCTATTGGTGATATTGGGGGTACAATATGTGTGGTTGAAGCTATTGGTGATATTGGGGGTACAATATGTGTGGTTGAAGCCATTGGTGATATAGGTGGTACAATATGTGTGGTTGAAGCTATTGATGATATTGGTGGTACAATATGTGTGGTTGAAGCTATTGGTGTTATTGGTGGTACAATATGTGTGGTTGAAGCTATTGGTGATATTGGTGGTACAATATGTGTGGTTGAAGCTATTGGTGATATTGGGGGTACAATATGTGTGGTTGAAGCTATTGGTGATATTGGTGGTACAATATGTGTGGTTGAAGCTATTGGTGATATTGGTGGTACATTATGTGTGGTTGAAGCCATTGGTGATGCAATATGTGTGGTTGAAGTTATTGGTGGTACAATATGTGTGGTTGAAGCCATTGGTGATACAATATGTGTGGTTGAAGCTATTGGTGGTACAATATGTGTGGTTGAAGCTATTGGTGGTACAATATGTGTGGTTGAAGCTATTGGTGATATTGGTGGTACAATATGTGTGGTTGAAGCTATTGGTAATATTGGTGGTACATTATGTGTGGTTGAAGCCATTGGTGATGCAATATGTGTGGTTGAAGCTATTGGTAATATTGGTGGTACACTATGTGTGGTTGAAGCTATTGGTGGTACACTATGTGTGGTTGAAGCTATTGGTGGTACAATATGTGTGGTTGAAGCTATTGGTGGTACAATATGTGTGGTTGAAGCTATTGGTGGTACAATATGTGTGGTTGAAGCTATTGGTGGTACAATATGTGTGGTTGAAGCTATTGGGGGTACAATATGTGTGGTTGAAGCCATTAGTGATATTGGTGGTACACTATGTGTGGTTGAAGCTATTGATAATATTGGTGGTACACTATGTGTGGTTGAAGCTATTGATAATATTGGTGGTACACTATGTGTGGTTGAAGCTATTGATAATATTGGTGGTACATTATGTGTGGTTGAAGCCATTGGTGATACAATATGTGTGAGAGGATCCTACATAATACACCACAAGTCCATGACGGCAGTAAAATATTTTCATTACCAGTTTAATAACGCATGTTGTACTGTATAAGTTGTACATAATTATGCAATGCAGCTACTATGATGATTCGAAGAGTCAGTTCTATTCTCACAATGGTCACTATATATGCAAGGAATGCTTGGAAAATGAAACTAAATATCCTGATAGTGTTGCTGCTATGATTGATCAACTCCAGCGGCCTGAGAACAACGTCGGAGATCTGCCACCACGTTGCTTTATAAAATCCTAAACAATATAGGTTGTGGTTCAGAAAGTCCAATATGATGGACGGTCAGATCCGCTAGTTAGATACAATAGTGACACAATGTTCCTGGATAATTATTTATTATTATTATTTATAGAAAACCCAGATGATCTAGAAATTACTTCAAACTTCTGAAGTTATTAATAGAAAACCCCAGATGATCTAGAAATTACTTCAAACTTCTGACGTTATTTATAGAAAACCCAGATAATCTAGAAATTACTTCAAACTTCCTACGTTATTTATAGAAAACCCAGATGATCTAGAAATTACTTCAAACTTCCTACGTTATTTATAGAAAACCCAGATGATCTAGAAATTACTTCAAACTTCCTATGTTATTTATAGAAAACCCAGATGATCTAGAAATTACTTCAAACTTCTGACGTTATTTATAGAAAACCCAGATGATCTAGAAATTACTTCAAACTTCCTACGTTATTTATAGAAAACCCAGATGATCTAGAAATTACTTCAAACTTCCTACGTTATTTATAGAAAACCCAGATGATCTAGAAATTACTTCAAACTTCCTACGTTATTTATAGAAAACCCAGATGATCTAGAAATTACTTCAAACTTCTGACGTTATTTATAGAAAACCCCAGATGATCTAGAAATTACGGCAACAATATGTAATGATGAATAACATGCAGTCTAATAATAAAAAATCATTTTTCAGAAAATGTCAACAACAAAAAACAGCAACAGGGAGATGTTAGCGAGGACTGAACCAGAAATATAAGGTGTACTGGCCTGAGATCATAACAACTGAACCCCTTCGAAACATAAAATTTAATACGTTTCATAAATAAATGTAAATAAAGGCAAATCAGTTCAAACATTCGATAAACCTAGCCAAATTAAGATTATTTAATTGAATGTAGTATATTAAAGATTTTGATGACGTCGTTGAAAACATGTTTCATTTCTGAAAGTAAATTAACTTTAATTAAGTTAAGACTGTTAACCCATTTCATTCTGGATATATTTAACGGCTTTTGCAAACAACATAGATCCAGATCAGCCACAGCATTTGCAAACAATATAGATCCAGATCAGCCGCAGCATTATGATGCGTGCTGATCAGGATCTATGTTGTTTGCTACATAGCCAAGTGCTTAGCTAGATCATCGAAATAGCAAACAGCATAGAGCCTGATCAGACGGCATGTTCTATGGCAGCTGATCTGGCTCTTATGTTCTTTGCAAATACTGTTTGAGCGGTATCCAGAATCAAATGGGTTAAATCAATCGATATGCTACTGTGCACTAAGTTACACGATATGCTACTGTACACTAAGGTACACGATATACTACTGTACACTAAGTTACACGCTATGCTACTGTACACCAAGTTACAAGATATGCTACTGTACACTAAGTTACAAGATATGCTACTGTACACTAAGGTACACGATATGCTACTGTACACTAAGTTACACGATATGCTACTGTACACTAAGTTACACAATATGCTACTGTACACTAAGCTACACGATATGCTACTGTACACTAAGTTACACGATATGCTACTGTACACTAAGTTACACAATATACTACTGTACACTAAGTTACACGATATGCTACTGTACACTAAGTTACACAATATACTACTGTACACTAAGTTACACGATATGCTACTGTACACTAAGTTACACGATATGCTACTGTACACTAAGTTACACGATATGCTACTGTACACTAAGTTACACGATATGCTACAGTACACTAAGTTACAGATATGCTTTTACAGATATGCTACTGTACACTAAGTTACAAGATATGCTACTGTACACTAAGTTACAAGATATGCTACTGTACACTAAGTTACAAGATATGCTACTGTACACTAAGTTACACGATATGCTACTGTACACTAAGTTACACGATATGCTACTGTACACTAAGTTACACGATATGCTACTGTACACTAAGTTACAAGATATGCTACTGTACACTAAGTTACAAGATATGCTACTGTACACTAAGTTACACGATATGCTACTGTACACTAAGTTACACGATATGCTACTGTACACTAAGTTACAAAATATGCTACTGTACACTAAGTTACACGCTATGCTACTGTACACTAAGTTACACGATATGCTACTGTACACTAAGTTACACGATATGCTACTATGTATTGTTACTATGTAACTAAGTTACATAACGCGTTCATGCGGCCACATTATAATTCTATTAACGACAAATACCTTTTCGAGACGAGATATCCAATGTCAAGGTTATTCATGAATAGGTCGATGACCTCGTAAAATGGCCCGTTAGATTCCAATGGCAATAAATGTCCCAGCATGCACTTGAGAAGATCCCTGTCCATTATTCCCTCTGTGAGAAACTCCTCCTTTAGTTGATCATACTTGCTTTGGGTAATTCCTTAACAAATGAAATATACTAGTATTATACGAAGGTGAAATGCTAGCTTTGACACTGTTAAACATACATTATGCCTATTAAAACATCATCCATTTATCTAGATATTACAATAACAAGAACTAATTGTGTTAATGTTATTTGTCTGAGCCGAAACAAGTAATATATACAAATAATGTTAAATGTCACCTGCACAAATACTAAATACCAGTACACGTATATATAGATATTGAGATAAGATTGGATTGTGTATATGTACATAGATATTGAGATAAGATGGATTTGTATATGTACAGAGATATTGAGATAAGATGGATTTGTATATGTACACACACAGAGATATTGAGGTAAGATTGGATTGTGTATATGTACACATACAGAGATATTGAGGTAAGATTGGATTGCGTATATGTACATAGATATTGAGATAAGATGGATTTGTATATGTACACACACAGAGATATTGAGGTAAGATTGGATTGTGTATATGTACACATACAGAGATATTGAGGTAAGATTGGATTGTGTACATGTACACATACAGAGATATTGAGGTAAGATTGGATTGTGTATATGTACACATACAGAGATATTGAGGTAAGATTGGATTGCGTATATGTACACATACAGAGATATTGAGGTAAGATTGGATTGTGTATATGTACACATACAGAGATATTGAGGTAAGATTGGATTGTGTATATGTACACATACAGAGATATTGAGGTAAGATTGGATTGCGTATATGTACACATACAGAGATATTGAGGTAAGATTGGATTGTGTATATGTACACATACAGAGATATTGAGGTAAGATTGGATTGCGTATATGTACATCGATATTGAGGTGAGATTGGATTGCGTATATGTACATCGATATTGAGGTAAGATTGGATTGCGTATATGTACAGAGATATTAAGGTAAGATTGGATTGCATATATGTACAGAGATATTGAGGTAAGATTGGATTTGTACATGCACAGAGATATTGAGGTAAGATTGGATTGCGTATATGTACATAGATATTAAGGTAAGATTGGATTGCATATATGTACAGAGATATTGAGGTAAGATTGGATTGCGTACATGTACAGAGATATTGAGGTAAGATTGGATTGCGTACATGTACAGAGATATTAAGGTAAGATTGGATTGCATATATGTACAGAGATATTGAGGTAAGATTGGATTTGTACATGTACAGAGATATTGAGGTAAGATTGGATTGCGTACATGTACAGAAGAATTCTGTTAGAATTATAGATAAAATGAAAGAATAAATCAGTTATAATATAGTATCTGATACGAATCATGAAAATAACTTCAGATGTTTATACAAATTTATTTGAGCTCGATTGCGAAATAAGTTATTAAAACTTATATTAATCACTCTCGAGACCTCATTCCTGATGGAATCCATCGCCACGAGGGAGAGAGAAGAGACAACGTGGAAATAAAATGCCTTGCCTAAGGACACATACATATATTGAAGTAAGATTGAATTGCTTGCTATAGGTGTATATACTGTATATTTATTCCGCATGAAAATTCCTAAACAAACATTAACTGCCAGAGTGGATACATTTATATTGATTTTAACATGTTTCATAATTAGATTAGAAATCCACAAGTAAAACTAAATTCCCTTCAACGAAAACATCTGAAGTCGTGATAGCCTCTACTCTCACCCACATGGTGATGGATCCCACCAGGAATGAGGTCTTACAATAACTTGTTTTGCAATCGAGATTTGGATAAACTTTGGATGATATTAGAATATAATTTGACATTACTAGTATATAGCAAAGGAATTTAAATCATCAAATTAAATCTATATATAGCCTTTGTTGTTGACCATGTTACAAGATCTTTGATCCCTAGCAAATCGGCGCTGAAACCATAGATAATTTATTTGTTAGCCACATTGTTACACAACACATTCATGAGGCCATCACTCAACACTGCAACATGAGGCCATCACTCAACACTGCAACATGAGGCCATCACTCAACACTGCAACACGAGGCCATCACTCAACACTGCAACATGATATGAGGCCACCACTCAACACTGCAACATGAGATGAGGCCATCACTCAACACTGCAACATGAGATGAGGCCTTCACTCAACACTGCAACACAGGATCAACTAACACATAACAGGTCGAAAACACTGCAACAATCTCTGATGAAAACAAACACTAAATGTGATGTGTGTGTGTGAAGATGGCGCTAGAATGATGACGGATGCTGCACGAGGCAGTCTTATGCTCTTCAAAACTTGCAGGAAAAGTATAATTATCATTTATGATTTTCTTTAACCCATTTCATTCTGATTACATTTAAAGGCTTTTGCAAACAACATAGATCCATGCTGATCAGGGTCTATGTTGTTTGCTACATAGTCAAGTGTCTTAGCAAGATCATCTGAATAGCAAACAGCATAGTGCCTGATCAGATGGCATGTTCCGTGGCAGCTGATCTAGCTCTATGTTCTTTGCAAATACTGTTAGAACAGTATCCAGAATCAAATGGGTTCAGAAAAATTGTTTATAAATTTAATATGCTAAAGTCTGGATGAATCACCCACAGCTTGATAAGGTATTCCAAATGAATTTCTACAATATTTTGTTTCCGGTGTCATATGATATTTTCACCCGCCTATTTTTTCACCCGTGGGTGAAAATATCATGGCTATGAGATTTTCACCCCACCCCCCTGCAACTCTTTCAATTTTGTCATCACCATATATAAAATAGTCATATGACTCTCGCATACCATAAGATAGAAGCAACACAGCAACAACAACATTTGACAAAAATATTGGGGGGCGGGTGAAAATCTCATGGCATTTTTTTCGCGCGGGTGAAAATCTCATGTGACACCGGCCTTGGAATGCTAACATTTCGTGGCTGGTTGCCAGGCATTATTTATCATTCTGCCATGCTGTACATGGTACACCGCCTTGTAATTAAACTACGTTGGAGAAGTCATCGGAGTCTTGTTTTCTAATCTAATGTGTAGATTATCATGGATATTATAAACTATAATTGTCTACAATAATTCAAGTGAACATTTCACCTATATTCTGTCTACTACGATCGCCCTACACTAAATATACCGTATTTACCGATGTATAACGCGCTATCATGTATAACGCGCTATCATGTATAACGCGCATCTACTGTTTAGCACGAAAAACTGAATTCCTGTATATACCGCGCACCGTAAAATAGAATGTAAATAATGCACGTGATGTCATAAAAATGAATCATATTGTTTATACTACATGGTCTATAGACACCATTAGTGTTATATTATTTAAAAACATCCAACGATTTATGGAATTTATATAAACCATCATGGTCAAATGATTTGGGCAAATCAGTCCAAATAGGCTGTCAGCATTAAAGCAATGTTTTATTCAACTGTAAATTGTTTGATACCGATATGACAAGACACATCATTGTTAATTATGTTCTCATTTCTTCTCATTTTGATAGCAAAATACAATACAGTCAAACCTGTGTTAAGCAGCCAGCCAGGGGAATCACAGAAAGTGGCTGCTTAGCACAGTGGCTGCTTAATAGAGGTCAGACATATAATAAAATAGCAATTTGGGAATCTAGAAACTGGCTGCTTAATAGAGGTGACCATTAACACAGGTTTGATTGTATTTCCAAAATATGTCGCTTCATCCACTTAGTGCAAGACCTTTGCTTAAAAGTTATCGGATAACTCATAGAGGAACCCAAGTATTTATAATTCAGTTGATACACGATACTGCCAGGTTCTCAAAACTGTACGTTTATTTCTTATTTTGCGTGTTTTCAGGATTGCCGACTGGGGAGCGATCATCACATGAATTCAAGTAATTATTTCTTCTGTCATTTTGCTTTAAAATAACATGTTTTTTTAGAATGAAGAAAGCAATTGCGGCCCAATACTGTTACAATGTACATGTATATTAGCAATAAATTATATTTAAATTATAAAAAATGAAAAGTAATCCATGTATCTATGTAATCTATGTATCTATGTAATCTATGTATCTATGTAATCTATGTATCTATGTAATCCATGTATCTATGTATCTATGTAATCTATGTATCTATGTAATCTATGTATCTATGTAATCCATGTATCTATGTAATCCATGTATCTATGTAATCTATGTATCTATGTAATATATGTATCTATGTATCTATGTATCTATGTATCTATGTAATCCATGTATCTATGTATCTATGTATCTATGTATCTATGTAATCTATGTATCTATGTATCTATGTAATCTATGTATCTATGTAATCTATGTATCTATGTATCTATGTAATCTATGTATCTATGTAATCCATGTATCTATGTAATCCATGTATCTATGTAATCCATGTATCTATGTAATCTATGTATCTATGTAATCTATGTATCTATGTAATCCATGTATCTATGTAATCTATGTATCTATGTAATCTATGTATCTATGTATCTATGTATCTATGTAATCTATGTATCTATGTAATCTATGTATCTATGTAATCTATGTATCTATGTAATCCATGTATCTATGTAATCTATGTATCTATGTAATCTATGTATCTATGTAATCTATGTATCTATGTAATCTATGTATCTATGTAATCTATGTATCTATGTATCTATGTAATCTATGTATCTATGTATCTATGTAATCCATGTATCTATGTAATCTATGTATCTATGTAATCTATGTATCTATGTAATCCATGTATCTATGTAATCTATGTAATCCATGTATCTATGTAATCCATGTATCTATGTATCTATGTATCTATGTATCTATGTAATCCATGTATCTATGTATCTATGTAATCTATGTATCTATGTATCTATGTATCTATGTAATCTATGTATCTATGTATCTATGTAATCTATGTATCTATGTATCTATGTATCTATGTATCTATGTAATCTATGTATCTATGTAATCCATGTATCTATGTAATCTATGTATCTATGTATCTATGTAATCCATGTATCTATGTATCTATGTATCTGTTCTATGTATCTATGTAATCCATGTATCTATGTATCTATGTAATCCATGTATCTATGTATCTATGTAATCCATGTATCTATGTAATCTATGTATCTATGTAATCTATGTATCTATGTAATCTATGTATCTATGTAATCCATGTATCTATGTATCTATGTAATCTATGTAATCTATGTATCTATGTAATCTATGTATCTATGTAATCTATGTATCTATGTAATCTATGTATCTATGTAATCTATGTATCTATGTAATCTATGTATCTATGTATCTATGTAATCCATGTATCTATGTGTCTATGTATCTATGTAATCTATGTATCTATGTATCTATGTATCTATGTATCTATGTAATCTATGTATCTATGTAATCTATGTATCTATGTAATCTATGTATCTATGTATCTATGTAATCTATGTATCTATGTATCTATGTATCTATGTATCTATGTAATCCATGTATCTATGTAATCCATGTATCTATGTAATCCATTATCTATGTATCTATGTAATCCATGTATCTATGTAATCCATGTATCTATGTAATCCATGTATCTATGTATCTATGTAATCCATGTATCTATGTATCTATGTATCTATGTAATCCATGTATCTATGTAATCCATGTATCTATGTAATCCATGTATCTATGTAATCCATGTATCTATGTAATCTATGTATCTATGTAATCCATGTATCTATGTATCTATGTAATCTATGTATCTATGTAATCTATGTATCTATGTAATCTATGTATCTATGTAATCTATGTATCTATGTAATCCATGTATCTATGTAATCCATGTATCTATGTAATCTATGTATCTATGTAATCTATGTATCTATGTAATCCATGTATCTATGTCTGCAATTATTTCATACACATTTTTAAACAATGTTAATTTCTACTATTTTGAGTCCGGCATCAATATACATGTATATACCATGTACTAGATGCTGTAGTATAATAATTACATTTATATTGTGATGCCTTACGAGAAATAAATAAATAACAAAAATAATAAATAAATAAAGATTTTTAGCTTCACAACAAAATGATGAACACTTTCTAATGAGCTCTATGCGAACTTGGCGCTATTAAACTAATGCGAATCCCTACTCTATACTATACAGTGCCTCAGAATGAAAACAATGAAATAATGATCGTGTTATATGATTTCAAATCACAAATTAGCCGTGCGAAATGGGTTACGTGCGGCTGTTTTATACTGCACCTGTGGTGAGATCCTCGAACACTGCAACGCATATAATTGAGTTATAATATAGTAGAGAAAAACATGGTGTCGTTTCCGTCGTTTCTTGTTTAACATTATAATGGTTTGTTCGTTCTGGGGGTTTAAACTCACACCACCTTAGGTCATACGGCGACTCTCCAGCTATTATTGGTCGACGAAGACCTCAGGTGCCCCTCTGAGCTTACATGTAGGTCATACGGCGACTCTCCAGATATTATTGGTCGAAGAAGACCTCAGGTGCCCCTCCGATTTATTTCAGGCACGGATGGGCACTCCGGTAAAACCACCGACCTTCCGCATGAAAATATTCAACACCCCAGTCAGATTCGAACTTACAGCGGTGAGGTGCAAGTGAATTGAAGCAAATGACCTAACCACTCAGCCCCCGTGACAAATACGTAAAACAAATTCATTAAATTAAATTTTAAAAAATCATCATGACATTTATCATAGAAAAATGTTGCTGTCCAAGTTATTGATGTTCATAAATACCAGATTCAATGTCGAAGATCGCAAGCATTCTGTGGGATTTTAGCAATGTTTCCGATTTATTTTATTGTCTCTGTTTTATCAAATAATGGCTAATAAGAGATGACACGACACCATATATGGAGATATCTACAGACAAACACTCTTTAACCCTTTCCTTCATAGAGATTTAGGTTAATATACTATTATATCTACATACAAACGACAGCCATTCAGCCCTTTCCTTCATAGAGATTTAGGTTAATATACTATTATATCTACATACAAACGACAGCCATTTAGCTATCATGCAGTGGATAGGTAGTCACCATATCTATCCCACCTCCATAGTACTGGGACTACATAGAAATTAGGTTAATATACTATTATATCTCCATACAAACGACAGCCATTTAGCTATCATGCAGTGGATAAGTAGTCGCCATATCTATCCCACCTCCATAGATATTACTGGGACTACATAGAGATTTAGGTTAATATACTATTATATCTGCATACAAACGACAGCCATTTAGCTATCATGCAGTGGATAAGTAGTGACCATATCTATCCCACCTCCATAGATATTAATGAGACTACACGAGATTCTGGCCTTTATTTTGAACATTGGTTTGGCTACTATATTGTCAATGTATGTCGTATTGGTAATGGCGTCAAGAGGTGCTTCTATGAGGGAGAGAGTTAAAGTGATAGAAAACACTGGAGTGGAAGGTTACGGAAATACCAGGCAATGAGTCTCTTCTACCACCAGAAGTACTCGAGAACTTGTAAAACAGTAAATGTCTCATACACATATGAATGTACTGAATATCAGTTTTATAACGAATAGTAAATTTACATACAACAGTTGAACTGAAAAAAATAAAACGCGGACAATTTGATGACACATTCTACACTAATTGTAGTATGAAATTGGACATCGCTGTCACATTGCGCATACTTTTCTGTATCTTACCTATGGTCTTAAAGCTGTCCTCAACTTCTATGTCTAGCTTCTCCTGCAGGTCGTGACGGAATATCGCACGGAAAATATCGAAGAACCAAGCTGGACGAAGTATCACATATCCTTTAAGCGATGCGTTGTTTGAAAACCATAATACCTGATATAGACGATTTTGAAATAGTTTCATATTATTATATAGGCTCAATGAAAATCAATCAAGTTTCTGATAAGGATATATACATGTACATGCATTGGCGTAGCTTCCTATAGCCGTAGGCCGTGGCCTACACTTTTCCCGGAAAAATCGAAAAAATACAAATGCCAAATATGCAACAAAAATCGAGAGGACAAGATTAAATTATACATGCTATAAATAGTGTTCCTGGGCACGACCCCCGAACCCCCATCCCGGCTTAAGTTTTAAGTTGGCCTACAGACAGTTACAGACATGTATAGTTATTATTTACAGTTACAGGCATGTAAACCCCCGTTCCTAACTGCGGGAGTAAAATTATTAAAAGATAAAAATGTTTCAAATACTTTTCCGGTCTCGTGTAAATACTGTAATATTGTATTAAGGAGATGTTTCATGCCAAATTTCTCAGCAATCTCGTCCTTCAATTGGTCGAGTTTCACGATCGGGACGATCATTGTGTTTCCTTTTTCCTCTACGAATGCTTCAACGTCCAACCAAAATGTCGGAATAGACCGCAGAACGTTGGGAAACTGCCGTGTGTCATTCGCCAACCTTTCAATAGAAGCCGCAATCACTTCATAACCTGAAGAAATTGTATTTATTACTAGCTTTAAATTTGCTACACAATGCTAGAACATCTTACGGGGGTTCGATCCCCCGTCTGACCCTAATAAAATTAACAGTCTTTCAGATGGGACGTTAAACCGAGGTCTCGTGTCGGTGCTTTACACCGTGCACATAAAAGAACCAGAGGAGACTCTGGAATGGGTCTCTGTCTGTATCATGCACTATCCTCCAACATCAGCGTCCGTGGTCCAATGGTAGAGCATCGGATTTGGAATCGAACGGTCCGGGTTCGATACTCAGTCAGGCCACATATGTAGTGTCATTAAGGCACCTCAAACACATTGCTTAGTACTGGTTAACCGCTATGGTCGGCTAAGCATGCCCAGGAAAACATGTCTAGGTCCCCGCAAGGGGTTTGACATTAATGGAACATACATACATACATCTAAAATGACTAATCTCTTCTGGAGGCGTCGCTCATATGGGCAACCGGTAGCGACGATAAATAAACGTAAATCACACACAAGAACATCTAGGCATATAACGATTACAGAAGACAATACATGTCAATTCAGTAATATATGTGAATGGCGAGAATAGCATAAGATTTCCATTACCGGTAAATATATTCAACAAATGTTCATCCTCTATAAGTAAATCAAATTGTCTTTATTATAATACCTATACAGGGTTCATATTATAATACCTATACAGGGTTCATATTATAATACCTATACAGGGTTCATATTATAATACCTATACAGGGCTCATTCTAGGTCAGAATGTTTGGAAGAAGTGAGAAAGCGCGTGATCGCTTCCTTAAATGGTGTTCTTTAATATACTTCTGCAAAATAGGGTTAAAATGCACAGTACAACCATTAAATACAACATTTGAATAGAAGGAGTGCTTTATAATGGACCATTGTCTTACTAGACAAAATTTTGTTTGAAAATCGTAAAAACCAAAAATAAAAAATTTAATTTTTGTTTTTTTTTGTTTTAGGGAGAAGTGGGACCCCCAGAAGTCAGGGTCCCTAGGGCGACTATTTCGCCCTCATCGCATTCTAGAATGATCCCTGCCTATATGTGAATCGATTTACCATTGTGGATATATGCATTTTAAATCTATAATATTATGTGACCAATATGTAATTATATACAATATTATATGTCAAACCTGTCTATAAAGGCCATACTCGGGAATGTCCAAAAGTGGCCTTTGTTGGCCTCTCAATAGAGGGTTAAAATGCATTGAAAATGGCTCGACGGGAGAGAAAAGTGGTGGTCTTTAGAGACAGGTTTTTCATATGCGGCCTTTATTCGGAGGTCGACTTTAGCACAGGTTTGACTGTATTTGTATTATATACGATGTGCCATGTAAAAGTCTTGAACTAAACATCTGTTCTGTTCTATTTTATAGAACTACTAGTGCATAGCTATTAAATTGTGTTCATGTTTAATCAAGACGAAATCTAGGTGGCTAGATTGGCTTAATTGTAGTGGCTAGATGGCTTAATTGTAGTGGCTAGATTGGCTTAATTGTAGTGGCTAGATTGGCTTAATTGTAGTGGCTAGATTGGCTTAATTGTAGTGGCTAGATTGGCTTAATTGTAGTGGCTAGATTGGCTTAATTGTAGTGGCTAGATTGGCTTAACCCTTTCAACACCACAGACCTCTAAATAGGCTTACAAAAAGTGTAGATCCAGATGAGCCGGCTCGTGTCGAGCCGTCTCATCAGGATCTGCACTTTTTGCCAGTGATATGACTATTTTTAGATATAATTACGAATTTTGATAAATGAACTTGTCCAAATGTGATTTTCTGATTCATTTATTGGTTTATGAATATCATGGACCAGTCCATGTGAGTTGTTTGGTGTTGAATGGGTTAATTGTAGTGGCTAGATTGGCTTAATTGGTGCATTTGCTGGTAAAGTCCATGTACTATTGTCATAGTATCCAGTTTACGCTACAAGACGCAGTAAAGTACATATCTTGGCAACAACATACCTGTATTTTTTGAAGCACTTGTGGTTATCACTTCACTTTGTACAACAAACTTCTCGTGGAGTAACAGCGAGTAAGCATTTAATTGAGAAGATAGTGTTTGCGAAATGTGGGGTTTCTCCGTGATTTCGTCAATCTTTTTCTGAACAACCTGTCGCTGCTTCTCGGCATGAGCTTGCAGCTTCATCTTTACTTCATTGCAAACCGTCTTTATTTGCTCCTTCTTCAGTTTATCAGAATGCGTGCCGACGAGAAGGACAACTAGTTTGTTCGTTTTCGCAATCATCCAATCAAACCACGAGCTCACCATCTCTTCAAATTTGTCCGTTGAGTATGTATGCATGTTAAACGTCAAAATAGCGATGGCCGGTTGTTCAAAAAACATGTAGTGCGGGAATAAATAAAACGAATTCCCACAGAAATCCCAAATACACAAATTAAGTGTTCTCTTTTGGTCAGAACTGCTTGAGTTTGACACATTGTCATCGTCAATGGCGCATTCTTTCTGTTCCTTCACGTGACCATTTAAGCGTTTCTTATTCAACTCCGTTTTTGTGCTTGTAACCTTGACCTTTGGTGGTTGCTTTACAGGCTTATCTGCTATATTCTCGTAGGCCATATCGCTAACCTCAATACCGGCTGACTTTTCATACATCTCCTGGGATAACCGTGGTTGTCCGTCAACCAGAGTTTGAACGAAACTGGTTTTTCCGCTCTTCGGTGCCCCAAGTACAAGTACCTGAAGGTGCAAATTAATCACGATCATTTATGAGAAGTAATTTACGACTGAAAACAAACAATCATCATCCGGCTATTTACATGCTAAAAATAGTAATTTACTATTCGATATTTTGAATGAATGAATTGGCCCCTTCTTAATTAGTCATTCCCGATCAATAACACAGTAACATTTACTAAATGGTATGTAAATTATTCCATTATTAGATCTACAATTCAAAGATAAGAAGTACAAACAAATTGTGTGTGTTTTACGTTTATTTATCATCGCTACCGGTTGCCCATATGAGCGACGCCTCCTGAAGAGATTAGTCATTTTAGATTTTTGGAGGATAGTGCAATGATACAGACAGAGACCCATTCCAGAATCTCCTCAGGTTCTTTTACGTGCATGGTGTAAAGCACCGACACGAGACCTCGGTTTAAAGTCCCATCTGAAAGACTGTTAATTTTATTAGTGTCAGACGGGGGATCGAACCAGCAGAACAAATTGTACAAATTAGCACTTAATCTAGTCACACTTACTTTCACCCCCTGATAAACTTTGAGATACAGCTGTGTTTCTTGAAAGAACTGCATCATGCACTTCAACCCACACTCGCAGATATCTATTGGTGGAAACGTGAGCGGATTCCCCTCCACACTCAGATCTTTGTCTGTCTGTAATTCCATTTTCTTCATCAAATTCCATTCCAATGTCTTTATCCGATTCGAAGAGAGGTCCAGTTTATTTGTAATTGTCAACAAATGCCCGGGGAACTTGTTGATAACATTCGAAGAGAGATCTATTTCCGATAAGCAATGACAGTGTTGAGGATTCATGTTAAACACAGGAATCTTTGAGATCTGGTTCTGACCGGACTTCAACGATTCTAGAGAAGTCAACTGAAACACATCTGTTGGAAGAACTGAGATTCTATTTTTAGTAAGAATTAGCTCGCGTAAATTTTTTAAAAAACGTATATCTAATCCCACCTCTCGTATATTGTTAAAACTACAGTCCAATATTTCCAGCTTGCGCATGTGTGTCACGTCTTTGAACACAGATGGGAGTTTATTATGGTCTAACATTAAGATCTGCATTTTCTTCTGTTTCTCCAAACCTTTGAGACTGTTGATCATATTATGACTCAAACTCAACCGGCTTAAGTTACGCAACTGACTTAATGCACCCGGAATTTTTGTGAATTTATTATTGCTGAAATTAAGTTCTACTAAATACTCCAACGTTGAGAATGTTTCTGGAAGACTTGTGTCACCGAGTTTGTTTTCACTAAGGTCTAACTTCTGCAGATGCTGCATGCGTTCAATGATTCCTTCACTGACGTTGTCCATGTTCAATCCATTGACCATCAATATTCTTATGTTGTCTGACTGAGATTCCATACTCTCCAACGTGTCCTGAAATATCATCAATGAAGTCTTAACATTGAGCTCACTAATTTTGATTCACATGCTCGGTGGTGCTGTCCGTAATACAAGAAAGTTAATTCCTTCAACATTGTATAAACTAAGCTTGACTGATGAATATAGTCTGGGAACAGAAATTATCTGTATTTTAATATTTATTATAAAGCTCGGTAATAAAAATAAAACTTGATACCATTATTTTATTTACTTATTATTTTATTTACTTATTATTTTATTTACTTATTATTTTATTTACTTATTATTTTATTAATCACTCAACATACCTGGTGCGGGCAGGCACCTTTCTAGTGCTGCTAACAGTACGCCCCAAACCTAGCCTGGGAACAGGCGTTGATATATTTTGCCTAGTCAGTCAAATAAATATATTTTAAAACCGAGACTATTAATTGGGCCGTATTGAGTTTCTGAACATGTCATTTGGCTAGAAGTTAAAAAGTGAAAAATCGACAGACTGGAACCCAGGCTATGATGAATAGGCTGCTAACATTACTGAATTATTTCTAAATACATGTCTAAAACGTTATAATTAATCTGAAAATATATAGTGACCAAAGAAAGACATTCGACCGCGTACAAATGTTACAGTACGGAAGTTAAACTGGGGCATCTGGGTAAAACCACTGACCCTCCGCAAGTCAGCTGGATAGTGTTATCACATGAAAAATGACTGCCACGATGGGATTTGATCCAATAGCGGTGAGGGGCAGGCGATTTGATGTCATCGCCCACTCGGCCACTAAGACACTGTACAACGTTTCAAAACTAACCTAGTCTTCGGATTTCCGTTCTGAACTATCCAGTTCTGTCACTCGCTCCATCCCTCTCTATCCCCCTTCCTCTCTGTCTCTCTATCCCTCTTCCTCTCTCTGCCTCTCTCTCTCTCTCTATGTGTCTCTCTATCCTCTCTTTCCCTCCCCTCTCCCTCCATCTCTCCCTCCCCCTCTGTCTCTCTATCCCTCTCCCTCCCTCTCTCTGTCTCTCTATCCCTCTCTCTCCATCTCTCTATCCCTCTCTCTCCATCTCTCTATCCCTCTCTACTCTCTCTCTATCCTCTCTCTCCCTCCCTATCTCTCCATCTCCTATCCCCCTCTCTCTGTGCTTCTATCCCTTCTCTCCCTCCTTCTATCCTCTCTTCCTCCTCTCTCTCCATCTCTCTATCCCTCTCTCTCTCTCCCTCTCTCTCTCTGTCTCTCTATCCCTCTTCCATATCTCTATCCCTCTCTCTCTCTCATCTCTCTATCCCTCTCTCTCTCTCTCTGTCTCTCTATCCCTCTCCTCTCTGTGTCTCTTATCCCTCTCTCTCCATCTCTCTATCCTATCTTCTCCCTCCTATCCCTCTCCTTCCTCTCCTCTGTCTCTCTATCCTCTCTCTCCACTCTCTATCCCTCTCTCTCCTCTCTCTCCCTCTTCTCTTCCTCTCCTCTCCTCTCTGTCTCTCCCTCTCCTCCTCCTCTCTCTCCTCTCCTCTCATCCTCTTCCTCTCTCGCCCTCTCTATCTCTCTCATCTCTCTCTCCCTCTCTCTCCTCTCTCTTCTCTCTCTCTCTCTCTCCTCTATCCCTCTCTCTCTCTGTCTCTCTATCCTCTCTTCCATCTCTCGTCTCTCTCTCTCTCTCCTCTCTCATCCCCTCTCTCTCTCTTATCTCTCTCTCCTCTTCTCTTCCTCTCCTCTCTCTCTCTATCCTCTCTCTCTCTTGTTTCTATCCTCTCCTCTCCTCTCTCTCCTCTCTTCTCTCTATCCCTCTCTCTCTCCCTCTCTCCTTTCCCTCTCTATCCTCTTCTCTCTCTCTCTTCTCTCTCTCCTCTCTCTTCTCATCTCTCTCCTCCATTCTCTCTACCTCTCTCCATCTCTCCATCTCTCTCTCTGTCTCTCTATCCCTCTCCCTCTCTCTCTCTATTTATATATAGTATTAATCTCACTCACTTCATTTGTGTCAAAAAGTCTAACTGACAACGTGCGCTCTTTCCTGGCACTTGGCAATCGCTCCGGATGCATGTGGCGAGCCCCCTGGAATCCCACGTGTGCCATAGTAGGACCTTTATACGTTTGCACATCTCTGTTTGACCCGGGCCTTCTCCGAGGCCGAGAAGCTGCAGTAGACATGGCAGAAAGCAATTCTTATCGAAACATTATCGTCTCTATTGCTAGGCTCTTCTGAAATAATAACAAGAAACACATTTAACAAGTGTCAATTTGAGAGTAAAATTGTTTTGTTTGTTCGTTTGTTTTGTCGGTTTAAAGTAGCACCACCAGTTTATGTCATACGGCGACTCTCCAGCTATTAATGGTGGAAGAAGACCCCGAGCAGTATTACAAGCATGTAGGGGCACTCGGTATAACCACCGACCTTCCGCAAGCAAGCTCAATAGCATCCTCAAGTTGAAAGAAGTCGACCTCTTGATAGAGTATATAGTGTCGGCCAGGGGTGATATTCCCCGAGCAACAATGTATTACGGTCATGGGTTTCAGCTTAAAATCAATGGTTTCCGTCATTTTTTCATCGATCACATTATCATCGAATTTATTTTTAAAAAGTTTATCCCGTCGACCGCCTAAATGGAGTAATTTCACGATGGGTGATTTTTACCGTGACACCAGCATGTCCAGATTTGGAACCACACACATTTTAAATAGATTTTCATATGGTATTTCGCTGTTAGTCTTACCGTGTGTTAAGAAATTCAACATAGTTTGTTTTTTTGGCCTATGGTCATATAGTAAGTAATATATAATATTGTGTGTGTGTCTGGTGCCTGTGAGTTCAATGGTTTAAAGCAGCATTACATTGTATGAAATAAAAGATATTTGAAATGCAGCTATCACATTCTAACATTATACTTTGTATGCTTATGTTCATTTGGTAAACAGTGTTTTTTGCGATAAAACAAACTCAAAACCGAAAGTAGGACTTTCCGTGTCGATCGGTCACGCACTTGTTTACAACCGGAACGCATCGTCCGCACTTGTTTGCATTCGGAATACATCGTCCCAATTTGTCCCACGTTGTCTTTTTTAATTATATGTTATATGTTATGTTGATTCCTACCTCTGTTAGCTAAGTCTTTTAGGGACATTTCTACATTCCCGCGAGGGGTTCGACATTAGAGGAAGATAGATAGTCTTTCATGTTCAAAATATATACGATGTTTTCTACATCCTCTGTTGTTTCACGCATGCGCGCTGTGCGTGTTTACATTTCGTGTGTTCATAAACAAATTCGAGCATACGACGGTTTAAATTTATTGGAATTTTATCGGTTTTGATTTTCGTAAACACACACACATATTAGTATTTATATTTTACCCAAAACACCCTTTATTACGATGTAATGCTGCTTTAACCCATTCAACCCCAAGTAACTGACATGGACTGGTGCATGCTATTTTTAGACCAATAAATTAATAAGAAAATTACATTTGGACCAGTTCATTTATCAAAATGGGTAATTTTATCTAAAAATAGTAATAATTATTACTGGCAAAAAAGTGCAGATCCTGATGAGATGGCTCGTTACGAGCCGGCTCATCTGGATCTACACTTTTCATAAGCCTATTTAGAGGCATGTGGGGTTGAAAGGGTTAAACTGTCAAAAAATTACTTCCATATTGATTTCCGTGTCATTTACAGATACAATGCCCTTTATCTTACCGGACACGCTGTTTTCGGTTTTATTTTAGGAATCACGAGGCACACGAGAGGTATGTATTTTAAGCCGTATATATTTTCTGCTTTCCCGGAAATATCAATATATATTTACGGCTAGGTTATCCAATCAAAATTACAGACGGGGCAGTAGTCCAGTAGTTAACAATGGACTGTGAATCCAATGATCGCATGTTCGAGCCCCCACCGAATAATATATTAAGAGTCTTTCAGAATGAATTTAAACCAAGGTCTCGTGTCGATGTTATACACTGCACGTAAAAGAACGAGACGATACTCTGGAATGGGTCTCTGTATCATTGCACTATCCTCCGAATATCGCAAACTGTCTGAGAATTGGGGAGACACCTCCAGAAGTATATTAGTAATTTTATTTTTTGGAGGATAGTGGAAGATACAGAAGATGCTCCAATTCCAGAAGCTTCCTGTTTCTCTTACATGTCCGGTATAAACCGATTATAGCACAGATACAGATACCTCGGTTTATAGTCCCTTACTTCGCTATAATATAACTGTGTTCTATCATTCTACTTCGCTATAATATAACTGTGTTCTATCATTTTACTTCGCTATAATATAACTGTGTTCTATCATTTTACTTCGCTATAATATAACTGTATTCTATCATTTTACTTCGCTATAATATAACTGTGTTCTATCACTTTACTTCGCTATAATATAACTGTGTTCTATCACTTTACTTCGCTATAATATAACTGTGTTCAATCATTTTACTTCGCTATAATATAACTGTGTTCTATCATTTTACTTCGCTACATGAAATATATATCCATACAGTTCCAGTTACAACCCAAGCATACATGCAATATATATCCATACAGTTACAACCCAAGCATACATGAAATATATATCCATACAATTCCAGTTACAACACAAGCATACATGAAATATATATCCATACAGTTCCAGTTACAAGAATACATGAAATATATATCCATACACTTCCAGTTACAACCCAAGCATACATGAAATATATATCCATACAGTTACAAACCAAGCATACATGACATATATATCCATACAATTCCAGATACAACACAAGCATACATGAAATATATATCCATACAGTTCCAGGTACAACCGAAGCATACATGAAATATATATCCATACAGTTCCAGGTACAACCCAAGCATACATGAAATATATATCCATACAGTTCCAGGTACAAGCATACATGAAATATATATCCATACAGTTCAAGTTACAACACAAGCATACATGAAATATATATCCATACAGTTCCAGGTACAACCGAAGCATACATGAAATATATATCCATACAGTTCCAGGTACAACCCAAGCATACATGATATATATATCCATACAGTTCAAGTTACAACCCAAGCATACATGAAATATATATCCATACAATTCAAGTTACAAGTATATATGAAATATATATCCATACAGTTCAAGTTACAACCCAAGCATACATGAAATATATATCCATACAGTTCAAGTTACAACCCAAGCATACATGAAATATATATCCATACAATTCAAGTTACAAGTATATATGAAATATATATCCATACAGTTCAAGTTACAAACCAAGCATACATGAAATATATATCCATACAGTTCAAGTTACAAGTATATATGAAATATATATCCATACAGTTCCAGGTACAACCCAAGCATACATGAAATATATATCCATACAGTTCCAGGTACAAGCATACATGAAATATATATCCATACAGTTCAAGTTACAACCCAAGCATACATGAAATATATATACATACACTTCCAGTTACAAGTATATATGAAATATATATCCATACAGTTCAAGTTACAACCCAAGCATACATGAAATATATATCCATACAGTTACAACCCAAGCATACATGAAATATATATCCATACAGTTCCAGTTACAACCCAAGCATACATGAAATATATATCCATACAGTTCAAGTTACAAGTATACATGAACTATATATCCATACAGTTCCAGTTACAAGCATACATGAAATATATATCCATACAGTTCCAGGTACAACCCAAGCATACATGAAATATATATCCATACAGTTCCAACCCAAGCATACATGACATATATATCCATACACTTCCTGTTACAACCAACGCATACATGAAATATATATCCATACAGTTCCTGTTACAACCCAAGCATACATGAAATATATATCCATACACTTCCTGTTACAACCCAAGCATACATGAAATATATATCCATACAGTTACAACCCAAGCATACATGAAATATATATCCATACACTTCCTGTTACAACCCAAGCATACATGAAATATATATCCATACAGTTACAACCCAAGCATACATGAAATATATATCCATACAGTTACAATCCAAGCATACATGAAATATATATCCATACACTTCCTGTTACAACCAAAGCATACATGAAATATATATCCATACAGTTCCAGTTACAACCCAAGCATACATGAAATATATATCCATACAGATCCAGTTACAACCCAAGCATACACGAAATATATATCCATACAGTTCCAGTTACAACCCAAGCATACATGGAATATATATCCATACAGATCCAGTTACAACCCAAGCATACATGAAATATATATCCATACAGTTCCAGTTACAACCCAAGCATACATGAAATATATATCCATACAGTTACAACCCAAGCATACATGAAATATATATCCATTCAGTTCCAGTTACAACCCAAGCATACATGAAATATATATCCATACAGTTCCAGTTACAACCCAAGCATACATGAAATATATATCCATACAGTTCCAGTTACAACCCAAGCATACATGAAATATATATCCATACAATTCCCGTTACAACCCAAGCATACATGAAATATATATCCATACAGTTCCAGTTACAACCCAAGCATACATGAAATATATATCCATACAGTTCCAGTTACAACCCAAGCATACATGAAATATATATCCATACACTTCCAGTTACAACCCAAGCATACATGAAATATATATCCATACAGTTCCAGGTACAACCCAAGCATACATGAAATATATATCCATACACTTCCAGGTACAACCCAAGCATACATGAAATATATATCCATATAGTTCAAGTTACAACCCAAGCATACATGAAATATATATCCATACAATTCAAGTTACAAGTATACATGAAATATATATCCATACAGTTCCAGTTACAACCCAAGTATACATGAAATATATATCCATACAGTTCAAGTTACAAGTATACATGAAATATATATCCATACAGTTCCAGTTACAAGCATACATGAAATATATATCCATACAGTTCCAGGTACAACCCAAGCAAACATGAACTATATATCCATACACTTCCTGTTACAACCAACGCATACATGAAATATATATCCATACAGGTACAACCCAAGCATACATGAAATATATATCCATACACTTCCTGTTACAACCCAAGCATACATGAAATATATATCCATACAGATCCAGTTACAACCCAAGCATACATGAAATATATATCCATACAGTTCCAGTTACAACCCAAGCATACATGGAATATATTTCCATACACTTCCTGTTACAACCCAAGCATACATGAAATATATATCCATACAGTTCCTGTTACAACCCAAGCATACATGGAATATATATCCATACACTTCCTGTTACAACCCAAGCATACATGGAATATATATCCATACAGTTCCAGTTACAACCCAAGCATACATGGAATATATATCCATACAGTTCCTGTTACAACCCAAGCATACATGGAATATATATCCATACACTTCCTGTTACAACCCAAGCATACATGAAATATATATCCATACAGTTACAACCCAAGCATACATGAAATATATATCCATACAGTTACAACCCAAGCATACATGAAATATATATCCATACAGTTACAACCCAAGCATACATGAAATATATATCCATACAGTTACAACCCAAGCATACATGAAATATATATCCATACAGTTACAACCCAAGAATACATGAAATATATATCCATACAGTTACAACCCAAGCATACATGAAATATATATCCATACAGTTCCAACCCCAGCATACATGACATATATATCCATATAGTTCCAGTTACAACCCAAGCATACATGAAATATATATCCATACAATTCCAGTTACAACCCAAGCATACATGAAATATATATCCATACAGTTACAAACCAAGCATACATGAAATATATATCCATACAATTCAAGTTACAACCCAACATATATGAAATATATATCCATACAATTCCAGTTACAACCCAAGCATACATGAAATATATATCAATACAGTTCCAACCCAAGCATACATGAAATATATATCCATACAGTTCCAGTTACAATCCAAGCATACATGAAATATATATCCATACAGTTCCAACCCACGCATACATGAAATATATATCCATACAGTTCCAGTTACAACCCAAGCATACATGAAATATATATCCATACAATTCCAGTTACAACCCAAGCATACATGAAATATATATCCATACAATTCCAGTTACAACCCAAGCATACATGAAATATATATCCATACAGTTCCAGTTACAACCCAAGCATACATGAAATATATATCCATACAATTCCAGTTACAACCCAAGCATACATGAAATATATATCCATACAGTTCCAACCCAAGCATACATGAAATATATATCCATACAGATCCAGTTACAAGCATACATGAAATATATATCCATACAGTTCCAGTTACAACCCAAGCATACATGAAATATATATCCATACAGTTCCAGTTACAAGCATACATGAAATATATATCCATACAGTTCCAGGTACAACCCAAGCATACATGAAATATATATCCATACAGTTCCAGTTACAACCCAAGCATACATGCAATATATATCCATTCAGTTCCAGTTACAACCCAAGCATACATGAAATATATATCCATACAGTTCCAGTTACAACCCAAGCATACATGAAATATATATCCATACAGTTCCAGTTACAACCCAAGCATACATGACATATATATCCATACAATTCCCGTTACAACCCAAGCATACATGAAATATATATCCATACAGTTCCAGTTACAACCCAAGCATACATGAAATATATATCCATACAGTTCCAGTTACAACCCAAGCATACATGAACTATATATCCATACACTTCCAGTTACAAGCATACATGAAATATATATCCATACACTTCCAGGTACAACCCAAGCATACATGAAATATATATCCATATAGTTCAAGTTACAACCCAAGCATACATGAAATATATATCCATACAATTCAAGTTACAAGTATACATGAACTATATATCCATACACTTCCTGTTACAACCAACGCATACATGAAATATATATCCATACAGTTACAACCCAAGCATACATGAAATATATATCCATACACTTCCTGTTACAACCCAAGCATACATGAAATATATATCCATACAGATCCAGTTACAACCCAAGCATACATGAAATATATATCCATACTGTTCCAGTTACAACCCAAGCATACATGGAATATATATCCATACACCTCCTGTTACAACCCAAGCATACATGAAATATATATCCATACAGTTCCTGTTACAACCCAAGCATACATGGAATATATATCCATACACTTCCTGTTACAACCCAAGCATACATGGAATATATATCCATACAGTTCCAGTTACAACCCAAGCATACATGGAATATATATCCATACAGTTCCTGTTACAACCCAAGCATACATGGAATATATATCCATACACTTCCTGTTACAACCCAAGCATACATGAAATATATATCCATACAGTTACAACCCAAGCATACATGAAATATATATCCATACAGTTACAACCCAAGCATACATGAAATATATATCCATACAGTTACAACCCAAGCATACATGAAATATATATCCATACAGTTACAACCCAAGCATACATGAAATATATATCCATACAGTTACAACCCAAGCATACATGAAATATATATCCATACAGTTACAACCCAAGCATACATGAAATATATATCCATACAGTTCCAACCCCAGCATACATGAAATATATATCCATATAGTTCCAGTTACAACCCAAGCATACATGAAATATATATCCATACAATTCCAGTTACAACCCAAGCATACATGAAATATATATCCATACAATTCAAGTTACAACCCAACATATATGAAATATATATCCATACAATTCCAGTTACAACCCAAGCATACATGAAATATATATCAATACAGTTCCAACCCAAGCATACATGAAATATATATCCATACAGTTCCAGTTACAATCCAAGCATACATGAAATATATATCCATACAGTTCCAACCCAAGCATACATGAAATATATATCCATACAGATCCAGTTACAAGCATACATGAAATATATATCCATACAGTTCCAGTTACAACCCAAGTATACATGAAATATATATCCATACAGTTCCAGTTACAAGCATACATGAAATATATATCCATACAGTTCCAGGTACAACCCAAGCATACATGAAATATATATCCATACAGTTCCAGTTACAACCCAAGCATACATGCAATATATATCCATTCAGTTCCAGTTACAACCCAAGCATACATGAAATATATATCCATACAGTTCCTGTTACAACCCAAGCATACATGAAATATATATCCATACAGTTCCAGTTACAACCCAAGCATAAATGAAATATATATCCATACAATTCCCGTTACAACCCAAGCATACATGAAATATATATCCATACAGTTCCAGTTACAACCCAAGCATACATGAAATATATATCCATACAGTTCCAGTTACAACCCAAGCATACATGAAATATATATCCATACACTTCCAGTTACAAGCATACATGAAATATATATCCATACACTTCCAGGTACAACCCAAGCATACATGAAATATATATCCATAAAGTTCAAGTTACAACCCAAGCATACATGAAATATATATCCATACAATTCAAGTTACAAGTATACATGAAATATATATCCATACAGTTCCAGTTACAACACAAGCATACATGAAATATATATCCATACAGTTCAAGTTACAAGTATACATGAAATATATATCCATACAGTTCCAGGTACAACCCAAGCATACATGAAATATATATGCATACAGTTCCAGTTACAACCAACGCATACATGAAATATATATCCATACAGTTACAACCCAAGCATACATGAAATATATATCCATACACTTCCTGTTACAACCAACGCATACATGAAATATATATCCATACAGTTACAACCCAAGCATACATGAAATATATATCCATACACTTCCTGTTACAACCCAAGCATACATGAAATATATATCCATACACTTCCTGTTACAACCAAAGCATACATGAAATATATATCCATACAGATCCAGTTACAACCCAAGCATACATGAAATATATATCCATACAGTTCCAGTTACAACCCAAGCATACATGAAATATATATCCATACAGTTCCAGTTACAAGAATACATGAAATATATATCCATACAGTTCCTGTTACAACCAACGCATACATGAAATATATATCCATACACTTCCTGTTACAACCCAAGCATACATGAAATATATATCCATACACTTCCTGTTACAACCAAAGCATACATGAAATATATATCCATACAGATCCAGTTACAACCCAAGCATACATGAAATATATATCCATACAGTTCCAGTTACAACCCAAGCATACATGAAATATATATCCATACAGTTCCAGTTACAAGAATACATGAAATATATATCCATACAGTTCCTGTTACAACCAACGCATACATGAAATATATATCCATACACTTCCTGTTACAACCCAAGCATACATGAAATATATATCCATACACTTCCTGTTACAACCAAAGCATACATGAAATATATATCCATACACTTCCTGTTACAACCCAAGCATACATAAAATATATATCCATACAGTTCCAACCCAAGCATACATGAAATATATATCCATACAGTTCCAGTTACAACCCAAGCATACATGAAATATATATCCATACACTACCAGTTACAACCCAAGCATACATGAAATATATATCCATACAGTTCCAGTTACAACCCAAGCATACATGAAATATATATCCATACAATTCCAGTTACAAGCATACATGAAATATATATCCATACAGTTCCAGTTACAAGCATACATGAACTATATATCCATACACTACCAGTTACAACCCAAGCATACATGAACTATATATCCATACACTACCAGTTACAACCCAAGCATACATGAACTATATATCCATACAGTTACAACCCAAGCATACATGAAATATATATCCATACAGTTCCAGTTACAAGCATACATGAAATATATATCCATACAGTTACAACCCAAGCATACATGAAATATATATCCATACAGTTCCAGTTACAAGCATACATGAAATATATATCCATACACTTCCAGTTACAAGCATACATGGACTATATATCCATACAGTTCCAGTTACAAGCATACATGAAATATATATCCATACAGTTACAACACAAGCATACATATATATATCCATACAGTTCCAGTTACAAGCATACATGAAATATATATCCATACAGTTCAAATATATATCCATACAGTTCCAGTTACAACCCAAGCATACATGAAATATATATCCATACAGTTACAACCCAAGCATACATGAAATATATATCCATACAGTTCCAGTTACAAGCATACATGAAATATATATCCATACAGTTCCAGTTACAACCCAAGCATACATGAAATATATATCCATACAGTTACAACCCAAGCATACATGAAATATATATCCATACAGTTCCAGTTACAAGCATACATGAAATATATATCCATACAGTTCCAGTTACAATCCAAGCATACATGAAATATATATCCATACACTACCAGTTACAACCCAAGCATACATGAAATATATATCCATACAGTTCCAGTTACAACCCAAGCATACATGAAATATATATCCATACATATCCAGTTACAACCCAAGCATACATGAAATATATATCCATACAGTTCCAGTTACAACCCAAGCATACATGAAATATATATCCATACAGTTCCAGTTACAACCCAAGCATACATGATATATATATATCCATACACATTCATTATTAAACTACTAAACTAAAGATCAAACGTCATGATCCTACGAAGATTAATACCAATACGTCACTCCACAGCGCATATACAGTTGTGAAGGTTTACCTAATCTTGCATTAAGCTTATTATTTATTAGTTGTTTAGCCAAATGATTAAAGAAACATAATTTGACAGGGTTATGGTGGGACACGCGACTGTGTGGGAGAATATAGTATGTTACTCTAACACATGGGATACCCTTATACGTTACTCTAACACATGGGATACCCTTATACGTTACTCTAACACATGGGATACCCTTATACGTTACTCTAACACATGAGCTACCCTTATACGTTACTCTAACACATGGGATACCCTTGTACGTTACTCTAACACATGGGATACCCTTATACGTTACTCTAACACATGGGCTACCCTTATACGTTACTCTAACACATGGACTACGCTTATACGTTACTCTAACACATGGGATACCCGTATACATTACTGTAACACATGGGATACCCTCTACATTACTCTAATACATGGGATACCCTTATATGTTACTCTAACACATGGGATACCCTTATACGTGACTCTAACACATGGGATACCCGTATACATTACTCTAACACATGGGATACCCTTATACGTTACTCTAACACATGGGATACCCGTATACATTACTGTAACACATGGGATACCCTCTACATTACTCTAATACATGGGATACCCGTATATGTTACTCTAACACATGGGATACCCTTACACGTTACTCTAACACATGGGATACCCTTATATGTTACTGTAACACATGGGATACCCTCTACATTACTCTAATACATGGGATACCCTTATATGTTACTCTAACACATGGGATACCCTTATACGTTACTCTAACATATGGGATACCCGTATACATTACTCTAACACATGGGGTACCCTTTATAATACTACTCCCATTAATCGCATTATTTCAACGTGTCCTATTAACATAGTGTACATTGTCTTTCCGAAATTTAAATGCAAACATCATAGAACAAATTAATCCTAAATTATCATTTACTTTACACCACCACACTTGCATTTTCTTACTACAGTAGAACAAGCATTTTTATGTTGGTCGAGGTGGGTTATCTTGCATAATTATATTTATCTATTATTTGAGCCTGGTATATGTATATTTTACAAATAAGATTATAAAAGTAGACATTCTATTAATGAATTACAAGCGATTATTTGAGTCTATACTATTTGAGACTATATCGCTATAGCCATACGATACATTCGTTTTGACAAGTTTTAAAATCATTTCTACACACGCACGAATAAGATGTGTGTATACATGTGTTGTACATGAGAGAAATTCCGCTACGAGAACATGTTATCATCGTACTAACTGTTGCAGAAATCCGGACCACACAGATCCACTGGAATCAAATATGAAAACCTCGCCTATTTGATCCCAGTCAAACGTGTAAAAACATCATTATTTACTTTTAATAAACATTTCAAATTCTGTCAATACTGTGTTCAACATCGTTGTCAGTCTACAGTATACCTACAGCTAGTCCGAAGTTGAAAGGAGTATTATGTATATGAACATGTTTCAATTGAACACATTTTCAAAACGTTAATTCCTATAAGTCAATTTATCAATACGGTAAATGTAAAATCATATTATGACAAAATGTATTTATGTTTGTGTTTGATGTGTGACAATATTAGCTATTGGTAGGACAGCTAGTGAGGCACGCATGTCATCCTTCATTTTGTAATTCGTTGCATACATTTAGTGCGAAGAGATGTAATGTACACAGAAAGTTAACAAGCATGACACCAAAGCAAAGCATTGCTCAATGTGTGTACCGTATGCACCCATACATCAGTACTCGGGACACGTCGTCTTTGAGTTTCTCATACATCAGTACTCGGGACACATCGTCTTTGAGTTTCTCATACATCAGTACTCGGGACACGTCGTCTTTGAGTTTCTCATACATCAGTACTCGGGACACATCGTCTTTGAGTTTCTCATACATCAGTACTCGGGACACGTCGTCTTTGAGTTTCCCATACATCAGTACTCGGGACATGTCGTCTTTGAGTTTCTCATACATCAGTACTCGGGACACGCGTCTTTGAGTTTCTCATACATCAGTACTCGGGACACGCGTCTTTGAGTTTCTCTTACGACTCTCCGCCTATTATGTATAGGATATAAGCCGAAAACAGTTCCAATAGTTTACATATTGGATCCGTTTGAGGTTTAGGTCTTACTTAAAACACACACTTGTATTACAAAATCTTACTAATTAAAATTGTTAATTTTGTACATGTCCGCGTAGGATTTAATATAATACTCTATACAATCGGCTGCCAATACATTATGATACATCAGTATATTCTCGTAGACGGGTTCCCGATGTGCAGTGCGTATCTATACAATCGGCTGCCAATACATTATGATACATCAGTATATTCTCGTAGACGAGTTCCCGATGTGCAGGGGCGTATCTATACAATCGGCTGCCAATACATTATGATACATCGGTATATTCCCGTAGACGGGTTCCCGATGTGCAGTGCGTATCTATACAATCGGCTGCCAATACATTATGATACGTCAGTATATTCTTGTAGACGAGTTCCCGATGTGCAGACATGGTTGCCTAACTGTTATCAGCTATCCATATTCACCTAATATTGTTAATTTCGTACATATGACGTCACGAAAGTGTTTTAATGTTGGAGGAACACCTCAGGTGCCCATCAGAGCAGTATGTGAGGCAGGGTCGGGTACCCGGGTAGAACAACGATCGTCCGCTAGCCAGCTATATAGCTTCTCCATATCAAAGTGGTATACGAACTTACAGCTCTGAGGGGCAAGTTATTTTAAGTCAACGACCTCGACCATTCGGCCCCGGACGGATGCCCTGGCGAAACACTATAGTACTGTGACTTACTCTATGCATTATTTAAAGCGACATTACATCGCAAAAAGCCAAACAATGCATTTGTTAACGTATACATGCATTGCTACTACAAATTCTTCTAAATACATTTGAACACTAACATTAACACCAATAAACAGTGCGTGTGTGGTCAACAAACTTTCAAAAGTGAAAGTAGGATTTCATATAACTGTCATCCATGCTCCTGAATTGACGTGTGTTTGTTATTGGAGTCACTACTTAATGCATGATACTGGCGTCTAGAGATAATTCAACTAAGATTAGTCTACAAATAAATATTCATACCGGTAGGCACACATGTGAGATATAGCTGTAAATCTGTACCATAAATCGAGTTATTCAATATACACGCGTTGTATTACGCATGGATGTCGACACTATTTACATTATTTTGTTCTGTCAACAAACCACGCATACGACATTTGTTTATTAGTTGAAATACTTAGTTTTTGAGGCAAATATTTGGAAAAAATATACCATATAATAGGAAATTACATTCTGTAGAAAGTTGCGTTTTCACTGATGTAGTGTCGCTTTAATGAAATATATATATATATACATATATATCATAATGACTTTCTTGTCTTATGTACATGTTTACATGTCAATTGCCACCACCAAATATGTCAAATACATAGGTGCTGATCTCGACTAAAGTCTATCCGGTGAGTCCATAGCCAATCAAGTTATTAAGAAGGCCAATGCAAAACTAAAGTTTTTATTTAGAAAAAGTAAGTTTTTAAATAGGTATACTAAACAGCTACTGGTTTCTTCATTAATACAATGTCACGTTGACTATGCTTGTGACTCCGGGTATTTGGGGTTAAGCCAAAACTTGAAAAATAGACTTCAGGCCACCCAGAATAAGATGGTGAGATTTATACTTAATCTCAGTCATCATACTCACATTGGCAGGTCCCAATTCACTGTAGTTGGCTGGTTGCCTGTTCAACTGAGGGTTGACTCCATTACCCTTGGTCATATACATAAGGTACACTGTAATAGTGCACCCAGCTATTTGAATGAATATTTTAAATTAGCAAATGATGTACACTCTTATTCAACTCGTTTCAGAGACAGTAACAGTTATTCCATTTCCAAGGTTTTGGGAAAAATTCATTCGCTTATAATGGCTGTCAGGTTTGGAACGGGTTGTCGTCACATTTTAGATCTATTAGTAATCACAGTCAGTTTAAAAAATCTAATCACAGTCAGTTTAAAAAATCTGTGAAGGAACATTTTATGCAATCTGTATCAATCTAGTCCTTTTATCTGGTAATTATTTTTATTTCATTTAATGTTTTATTTCCAATGTATTGAGTAAATACCTGTTCAATGTCAGGCAATTGTGATATTATATAAATATTCATGCACTGTAATTCACTATGTGCAATAATTTGATTGACTAATTTGCCTTTCCGGTGTCATATGATTAATTCTAAGGACCACAATGGAAATAAGAGAGCTTTGTTGCTCTCTTTTTGTGTTATCCTTGGTATTGATTATATGTCATCTACTCTGCATGTTAATGCTCACATGTACTATGTTGACATTGATTTTGTTTTTGGTTTGTACATGTACTATGTTGACATTGATTTTGTATTTGTTTTATGACATATATTCTACTTTACCAGAATAAAACTAACTAACTTACTAAACATGTACATAAGACAAGAAAGTCATTATCTAGATGAGAAAACAATACATATTGTCTTACTAATAGTTATCCATTGATATATGGAGCATCTTACAAGAGTGGTGATTTCATACACTATTTTTTTATGAAACTCGTTTAACCCATTCAACACCAAGTAACTCACATGTCGAATGTGTCAAAAGCAAGCTGTTATGCTGCGCCCAATCAGAATCATTCCGGCCAGGTTGTATTACACGTGTGTACATACAAGCACGTATGTGATGGCTGCATCACATTGAGTACAAGCAAAGTTATGTGATAAATGTTATTATTGAACTGTATAATATATACCTTGTAAAGTAAACAGAAACGAATAATATCAAAGACTTACACTCAGAATAGAATCTGTACAGTCGTTAGAAGCCAAGAAATAGTTCGTACAACGATTAATAAGTCCATGTCCTCTCAGGCTGTCCGATTAGAGCAGTGGTTAGCGCGCTCGCTTCTCACCAATGCAACCCGGGTACGAACCTCGGACCAGGAAGTATGTGAGATGGTATGATGGTCGCCAGATCGGACAGGTGGGTTTTCTCCGGGTACTCCGGTTTCCTCCCGCACGAATGACCACATTTACTCTTTCAACCGAGCCAACGAGAGTGATTAATATAAGTTATTAAAATTTGCTTCGCAATCGTTGTAAAATAAATAAAGTTTAAAAAACGTCCTCTCACTGCATTGAAATACACAAACTTTGAAGCAGTGACATGGTCATAAACAACACCCACTTTATTAAACTTTTGACGAAACCACTTCGACTATTGACGAATTGTCTACATTTTTTCCTGATTGTCTATGTCCTCTCTGAATTTCGGAATCGATTTGTGTGTGTAGATTTATAGATTGATCTGATCTCGTTTAATACTTTGGTATCACAATCATGCCACTTGTGTAGGTGTGTCATGGGCGTGTGTTCAAATACGTGATGTGTGCATGGTAAATTATATAGCAGCAATTGGTAATCAAATTGCTAAAAATGTATTTAAATATTTTTTATTTAAATATTTTTTTAAATATTATAAATATACTTTATATATACTATTGATTTGCAATAAAATATGATTAAATTAAAAAATATATACATAGGCCCTTCAGTGTATATACTTAGCCGGGATTCGAACCTGTATAGCCACATCGACATAGTCTAGCAGCAACGAATTTAATCACGCTATCGATTACAGCTAAGCACGCTGACTGTAAGCACGGGGATTTGTTTTATGGTCACCAGTCACTAAACTGCATAGGATCGAACCTGGCTCTCCAAAACCCCTGATTGTAATTGTACATTGTAATGTATTGGCATTGTAATGTATTTAATTAGTATCAAATTCCAACGTTATAACAGGCAAAAAACAAATAATTGACACAATGAATATTATAGATTATATATCTTTATGATATCTAAAGTTCAACAGAAATTTATAATTTATAAACCTAAATTGATTATTTTAATTTGATTCGTCATTTCTCACAATGTATATTGACACATTCAATTTCAATTAGATATGTCTGAGGTTGGTCTCTCAAGAACAGGAAGGCAAATATATTAGTTGCACTGTCAATCCGTCTGTTGATTCGTCATTTGTAGTGAAGTATATATTATTGACCTATTGAATTTAATTAGATAGTTCTGTAGTTCAATGAACCGGAAGGCATTCTTCACACTGTCCGTCCGTCCGCCCGTCAGTTTGACTATGCTTGTCTTCGCAAAACATTGGCAGCCTGTGAACGGTAATTGGGTTGATACATGCATCACAGATGTGATCAGTAAAGTATTGCAAGCAGAGTTCTGGTTTGTTCCAACAAAGTTGTATGAGCATGTAAAAGTGGCCACTGAAAGAATAGATAGTGCTCTGATAAGTGAATACGGTATTCGTTTATGCACATTTCTTTTAGCTTGATTGTGAATCAAATTCCTGCAACATTTCTTAAATAGCTTTCGGGACTTCATTCCTGGTGTATTACATCGCCACGGAGGAGAGAGAGACCTCTCTCTCTCTCTCTCTCTCTCTCTCCAACTCTCTCCATCTCTCTCTCTCTCATCCGGTAGCGACGATAAATAAACGTAAGACACACACACTTACAAAGTAAATATTTGCCTGTACACTCGTAGGTAATGTTGGATTTAATTCTAGTTGTATTGTACAGTTTGTCCTACGGAGTCTATTCTACTTTTTCTTCTAATTTTTAAAACACTGTCATCGTGACGTCATACCTTTGTACTTGCAGTCCATTATTATTAATATTGGACTGCTGTCAAAAGACCAGACGTAAATGTACGAAATTAACAAATTTAGGTGAATATGATTTAGCTGGTAACAGTTAGGCAACAATGTCTGCACATCGGGAACCCGTCTACGAGAATATACTGACGTATCATAATGTATAGGCAGCCGCTTGTATAGATACGCACTGCACATCGGGAACCCGTCTACGGGAATGTATAGGCAGCCGCTTGTATAGATACGCACTGCACATCGGGAACCCGTCTACGGGAATGTATAGGCAGCCGCTTGTATAGATACGCACTGCACATCGGGAACTCGTCTACGGGAATGTATAGGCAGCCGCTTGTATAGATACGCACTGCACATCGGGAACCCGTCTACGGGAATGTATAGGCAGCCGCTTGTATAGATACGCACTGCACATCGGGAACTCGTCTACGGGAATGTATAGGCAGCCGCTTGTATAGATACGCACTGCACATCGGGAACTCGTCTACGGGAATGTATAGGCAGCCGCTTGTATAGATACGCACTGCACATCGGGAACTCGTCTACGGGAATGTATAGGCAGCCGCTTGTATAGATACGCACTGCACATCGGGAACCCGTCTACGGGAATGTATAGGCAGCCGCTTGTATAGATACGCACTGCACATCGGGAACTCGTCTACGGGAATGTATAGGCAGCCGCTTGTATAGATACGCACTGCACATCGGGAACCCGTCTACGGGAATGTATAGGCAGCCGCTTGTATAGATACGCACTGCACATCGGGAACCCGTCTACGGGAATGTATAGGCAGCCGCTTGTATAGATACGCACTGCACATCGGGAACTCGTCTACGAGAATATACTGACATATCATAATGTATAGGCAGCCGATTGTATAGATAAGTCCCTGCACCTCTGACATAGTTAGGTACACGATCAAATCATAAGCCCTAGTACCCTGGCCATTGTATGCGACGATATCACAAAGCCTTTTTAAAACATCGAAGTGCGCACTAACAGCTTAGGTCATATTGCGACCCGCCTCCTCAGAGTAGGATTTTGGGGCACCCTGGTAGAACCACCGACCTCCGGCAAGTCCGATACTGCCTCACTTAAAATAATTTGACACGCCCAATGGGATTCGAACATACAGTGGTGAGGCGGACGTGGTTTGAAGTCAACGACTTAACCACTCGGCCACGGAGGCCCCTTATCACCTTACCAGTGCCAATGAAATTATCTGTATTTTAATATTTATTATAAAGCTCGGTAATAAAAATAAAACTTGATACCATTATTTTATTTACTTTACTTATTATTTTATTTACTTATTATTTTATTTACTTATTATTTTATTAATCACTCAACATACCTGGTGCGGGCAGGCACCTTTCTAGTGTTGCTAACAGTATGCCCCGAACCTAGCCTGGGAACAGGCGTTGATATATTTTGCCTGGTCAGTCAAATAAATATATTTTAACACCGAGATTATTAATTGGGCCGTATTGAGTTTCTGATCATATCAATGTCATTTTGCCAGAAGTTAAAAGGTGAAAAATCGACAGACTGGCACCCAGGCTACCCCAAAGTCATAGTACCATGCTATGTTTCTGTACTTACTATGTATGTTATACCATGATGTATTATCATGCTATGTTTCTGTACTTACTATGTATGTTATACCATGATGTATTATCATGCTATGTGTCTGTACTTGCTATGTTATACCATGATGTATTATTATGCTATGTATGTTATATCATGATGTATTATCATGCTATGTTTCTGTACTTGCTATGTATGTTATACAATGATGTATTATCATGCTATGTTTCTGTACTTGCTATGTTATACCATGGTGTATTATCATGCTATGTTTCTGTACTTGCTATGTATGTTATACCATGATGTATTATCATGCTATGTTTCTGTACTTGCTATGTATGTTATATCATGATGTATTATCATGCTATGTTTCTGTACTTGCTATGTATGTTATACCATGATGTATTATCATGCTATGTTTCTGTACTTGCTATGTATGTTATACCATGATGTATTATCATGCTATGTTCTGTACTTGCTATGTTATACCATGATGTATTATCATGCTATGTATGTTATATCATGATGTATTGTCATGCTATGTTTCTGTACTTGCTATGTATGTTATACCATGATGTATTATCATGCTATGTTTCTGTACTTGCTATGTATGTTATACCATGATGTATTATCATGCTATGTTTCTGTACTTGCTATGTATGTTATATCATGATGTATTATCATGCTATGTTTCTGTACTTGCTATGTATGTTATATCATGATGTATTATCATGCTATGTTTCTGTACTTGCTATGTATGTTATACCATGATGTATTATCATGCTATGTTTCTGTACTTGCTATGTATGTTATACCATGATGTATTATCATGCTATGTATGTTATACCATGATGTATTATCATGCTATGTATGTTATATCATGATGTATTATCATGCTATGTATGTTATACCATGATGTATTATCATGCTATGTTTCTGTACTTGCTATGTATGTTATACCATGATGTATTATCATGCTATGTTTCTGTACTTGCTATGTATGTTATACCATGATGTATTATCATGCTATGTTTCTGTACTTGCTATGTATGTTATACCATGATGTATTATCATGCTATGTATGTTATACCATGATGTATTATCATGCTATGTTTCTGTACTTGCTATGTATGTTATACCATGATGTATTATCATGCTATGTTTCTGTACTTGCTATGTATGTTATACCATGATGTATTATCATGCTATGTATGTTATATCATGATGTATTATCATGCTATGTTTCTGTACTTGCTATGTATGTTATACCATGATGTATTATCATGCTATGTTTCTGTACTTGCTATGTATGTTATATCATGATGTATTATCATGCTATGTTTCTGTACTTGCTATGTATGTTATACCATGATGTATTATCATGCTATGTTTCTGTACTTGCTATGTATGTTATACCATGATGTATTATCATGCTATGTTTCTGTACTTGCTATGTATGTTATACCATGATGTATTATCATGCTATGTTTCTGTACTTGCTATGTTATACCATGATGTATTATCATGCTATGTATGTTATACCATGATGTATTATCATGCTATGTTTCTGTACTTGCTATGTATGTTATACCATGATGTATTATCATGCTATGTTTCTGTACTTGCTATGTATGTTATACCATGATGTATTATCATGCTATGTATGTATATCATGATGTATTATCATGCTATGTTTCTGTACTTGCTATGTATGTTATACCATGATGTATTATCATGCTATGTTTCTGTACTTGCTATGTATGTTATACCATGATGTATTATCATGCTATGTTTCTGTACTTGCTATGTATGTTATACCATGATGTATTATCATGCTATGTTTCTGTACTTGCTATGTATGTTATACCATGATGTATTATCATGCTATGTTTCTGTACTTGCTATGTATGTTATACCATGATGTATTATCATGCTATGTTTCTGTACTTGCTATGTATGTTATACCATGATGTATTATCATGCTATGTTTCTGTACTTGCTATGTATGTTATACCATGATGTATTATCATGCTATGTTTCTGTACTTGCTATGTATGTTATACCATGATGTATTATCATGCTATGTATGTTATACCATGATGTATTATCATGCTATGTTTCTGTACTTGCTATGTATGTTATACCATGATGTATTATCATGCTATGTTTCTGTACTTGCTATGTATGTTATACCATGATGTATTATCATGCTATGTATGTTATATCATGATGTATTATCATGCTATGTTTCTGTACTTGCTATGTATGTTATACCATGATGTATTATCATGCTATGTTTCTGTACTTGCTATGTATGTTATACCATGATGTATTATCATGCTATGTTTCTGTACTTGCTATGTATGTTATATCATGATGTATTATCATGCTATGTTTCTGTACTTGCTATGTATGTTATACCATGATGTATTATCATGCTATGTTTCTGTACTTGCTATGTATGTTATACCATGATGTATTATCATGCTATGTTTCTGTACTTGCTATGTATGTTATACCATGATGTATTATCATGCTATGTTTCTGTACTTGCTATGTATGTTATACCATGATGTATTATCATGCTATGTTTCTGTACTTGCTATGTATGTTATACCATGATGTATTATCATGCTATGTTTCTGTACTTGCTATGTATGTTATACCATGATGTATTATCATGCTATGTTTCTGTACTTGCTATGTATGTTATATCATGATGTATTATCATGCTATGTATGTTATATCATGATGTATTATCATGCTATGTTTCTGTACTTGCTATGTATGTTATATCATGATGTATTATCATGCTATGTTTCTGTACTTGCTATGTATGTTATACCATGATGTATTATCATGCTATGTTTCTGTACTTGCTATGTATGTTATACCATGATGTATTATCATGCTATGTTTCTGTACTTGCTATGTATGTTATACCATGATGTATTATCATGCTATGTTTCTGTACTTGCTATGTATGTTATATCATGATGTATTATCATGCTATGTTTCTGTACTTGCTATGTATGTTATACCATGATGTATTATCATGCTATGTTTCTGTACTTGCTATGTATGTTATACCATGATGTATTATTATGCTATGTATGTTATACCATGATGTATTATCATGCTATGTTTCTGTACTGCTATGTATGTTATACCATGATGTATTATCATGCTATGTTTCTGTACTTGCTATGTATGTTATACCATGATGTATTATCATGCTATGTATGTTATATCATGATGTATTATCATGCTATGTTTCTGTACTTGCTATGTATGTTATACCATGATGTATTATCATGCTATGTTTCTGTACTTGCTATGTATGTTATACCATGATGTATTATCATGCTATGTTTCTGTACTTGCTATGTATGTTATACCATGATGTATTATCATGCTATGTTTCTGTACTTGCTATGTATGTTATACCATGATGTATTATCATGCTATGTTTCTGTACTTGCTATGTATGTTATATCATGATGTATTATCATGCTATGTTTCTGTACTTGCTATGTATGTTATACCATGATGTATTATCATGCTATGTTTCTGTACTTGCTATGTATGTTATACCATGATGTATTATCATGCTATGTATGTTATACCATGATGTATTATCATGCTATGTTTCTGTACTTGCTATGTATGTTATACCATGATGTATTATCATGCTATGTTTCTGTACTTGCTATGTATGTTATACCATGATGTATTATCATGCTATGTATGTTATATCATGATGTATTATCATGCTATGTTTCTGTACTTGCTATGTATGTTATACCATGATGTATTATCATGCTATGTTTCTGTACTTGCTATGTATGTTATACCATGATGTATTATCATGCTATGTTTCTGTACTTGCTATGTATGTTATACCATGATGTATTATCATGCTATGTTTCTGTACTTGCTATGTATGTTATACCATGATGTATTATCATGCTATGTTTCTGTACTTGCTATGTATGTTATATCATGATGTATTATCATGCTATGTTTCTGTACTTGCTATGTATGTTATACCATGATGTATTATCATGCTATGTTTCTGTACTTGCTATGTATGTTATACCATGATGTATTATCATGCTATGTATGTTATACCATGATGTATTATCATGCTATGTTTCTGTACTTGCTATGTATGTTATACCATGATGTATTATCATGCTATGTATGTTATATCATGATGTATTATCATGCTATGTTTCTGTACTTGCTATGTATGTTATACCATGATGTATTATCATGCTATGTTTCTGTACTTGCTATGTATGTTATACCATGATGTATTATCATGCTATGTATGTTATACCATGATGTATTATCATGCTATGTTTCTGTACTTGCTATGTATGTTATACCATGATGTATTATCATGCTATGTTTCTGTACTTGCTATGTATGTTATACCATGATGTATTATCATGCTATGCATGTTATATCATGATGTATTATCATGCTATGTTTCTGTACTTGCTATGTATGTTATACCATGATGTATTATCATGCTATGTTTCTGTACTTGCTATGTATGTTATACCATGATGTATTATCATGCTATGTTTCTGTACTTGCTATGTATGTTATACCATGATGTATTATCATGCTATGTTTCTGTACTTGCTATGTATGTTATACCATGATGTATTATCATGCTATGTTTCTGTACTTGCTATGTATGTTATACCATGATGTATTATCATGCTATGTTTCTGTACTTGCTATGTATGTTATATCATGATGTATTATCATGCTATGTATGTTATATCATGATGTATTATCATGCTATGTTTCTGTACTTGCTATGTATGTTATATCATGATGTATTATCATGCTATGTTTCTGTACTTGCTATGTATGTTATACCATGATGTATTATCATGCTATGTTTCTGTACTTGCTATGTATGTTATACCATGATGTATTATCATGCTATGTTTCTGTACTTGCTATGTATGTTATACCATGATGTATTATCATGCTATGTTTCTGTACTTGCTATGTATGTTATACCATGATGTATTATCATGCTATGTTTCTGTACTTGCTATGTATGTTATACCATGATGTATTATCATGCTATGTTTCTGTACTTGCTATGTATGTTATACCATGATGTATTATCATGCTATGTATGTTATACCATGATGTATTATCATGCTATGTTTCTGTACTTGCTATGTATGTTATACCATGATGTATTATCATGCTATGTTTCTGTACTTGCTATGTATGTTATACCATGATGTATTATCATGCTATGTTTCTGTATTTGCTATGTATGTTATACCATGATGTATTATCATGCTATGTTTCTGTACTTGCTATGTATGTTATACCATGATGTATTATCATGCTATGTTTCTGTACTTGCTATGTATGTTATACCATGATGTATTATCATGCTATGTTTCTGTACTTGCTATGTATGTTATACCATGATGTATTATCATGCTATGTTTCTGTACTTGCTATGTATGTTATACCATGATGTATTATCATGCTATGTTTCTGTACTTGCTATGTATGTTATACCATGATGTATTATCATGCTATGTTTCTGTACTTGCTATGTATGTTATACCATGATGTATTATCATTGTGTATTATCATGCTATGTTTCTGTACTTGCTATGTATGTTATACCATGATGTATTATCATGCTATGTTTCTGTACTTGCTATGTATGTTATACCATGATGTATTATCATGCTATGTTTCTGTACTTGCTATGTATGTTATACCATGATGTATTATCATGCTATGTTTCTGTACTTGCTATGTATGTTATACCATGATGTATTATCATGCTATGTTTCTGTACTTGCTATGTATGTTATACCATGATGTATTATCATGCTATGTTTCTGTACTTGCTATGTATGTTATACCATGATGTATTATCATGCTATGTTTCTGTACTTGCTATGTATGTTATATCATGATGTATTATCATGCTATGTTTCTGTACTTGCTATGTATGTTATATCATGATGTATTATCATGCTATGTTTCTGTACTTGCTATGTATGTTATACCATGATGTATTATCATGCTATGTTTCTGTACTTGCTATGTATGTTATATCATGATGTATTATCATGCTATGTATGTTATACCATGATGTATTATCATGCTATGTTTCTGTACTTGCTATGTATGTTATATCATGATGTATTATCATGCTATGTATGTTATATCATGATGTATTATCATGCTATGTTTCTGTACTTGCTATGTATGTTATATCATGATGTATTATCATGCTATGTATGTTATACCATGATGTATTATCATGCTATGTTTCTGTACTTGCTATGTATGTTATATCATGATGTATTATCATGCTATGTTTCTGTACTTGCTATGTATGTTATACCATGATGTATTATCATGCTATGTTTCTGTACTTGCTATGTATGTTATACCATGATGTATTATCATGCTATGTTTCTGTACTTGCTATGTATGTTATACCATGATGTATTATCATGCTATGTTTCTGTACTTGCTATGTATGTTATACCATGATGTATTATCATGCTATGTTTCTGTACTTGCTATGTATGTTATACCATGATGTATTATCATGCTATGTTTCTGTACTTGCTATGTATGTTATATCATGATGTATTATCATGCTATGTTTCTGTACTTGCTATGTATGTTATACCATGATGTATTATCATGCTATGTTTCTGTACTTGCTATGTATGTTATACCATGATGTATTATCATGCTATGTTTCTGTACTTGCTATGTATGTTATACCATGATGTATTATCATGCTATGTTTCTGTACTTGCTATGTATGTTATATCATGATGTATTATCATGCTATGTTTCTGTACTTGCTATGTATGTTATATCATGATGTATTATCATGCTATGTTTCTGTACTTGCTATGTATGTTATACCATGATGTATTATCATGCTATGTTTCTGTACTTGCTATGTATGTTATACCATGATGTATTATCATGCTATGTTTCTGTACTTGCTATGTATGTTATATCATGATGTATTATCATGCTATGTTTCTGTACTTGCTATGTATGTTATACCATGATGTATTATCATGCTATGTTTCTGTACTTGCTATGTATGTTATATCATGATGTATTATCATGCTATGTTTCTGTACTTGCTATGTATGTTATACCATGATGTATTATCATGCTATGTTTCTGTACTTGCTATGTATGTTATACCATGATGTATTATCATGCTATGTTTCTGTACTTGCTATGTATGTTATACCATGATGTATTATCATGCTATGTTTCTGTACTTGCTATGTATGTTATACCATGATGTATTATCATGCTATGTTTCTGTACTTGCTATGTATGTTATACCATGATGTATTATCATGCTATGTTTCTGTACTTGCTATGTATGTTATACCATGATGTATTATCATGCTATGTTTCTGTACTTGCTATGTATGTTATACCATGATGTATTATCATGCTATGTTTCTGTACTTGCTATGTATGTTATACCATGATGTATTATCATGCTATGTTTCTGTACTTGCTATGTATGTTATACCATGATGTATTATCATGCTATGTTTCTGTACTTGCTATGTATGTTATACCATGATGTATTATCATGCTATGTTTCTGTACTTGCTATGTATGTTATACCATGATGTATTATCATGCTATGTTTCTGTACTTGCTATGTATGTTATACCATGATGTATTATCATGCTATGTTTCTGTACTTGCTATGTATGTTATACCATGATGTATTATCATGCTATGTTTCTGTACTTGCTATGTATGTTATACCATGATGTATTATCATGCTATGTTTCTGTACTTGCTATGTATGTTATATCATGATGTATTATCATGCTATGTTTCTGTACTTGCTATGTATGTTATATCATGATGTATTATCATGCTATGTTTCTGTACTTGCTATGTATGTTATACCATGATGTATTATCATGCTATGTTTCTGTACTTGCTATGTATGTTATACCATGATGTATTATCATGCTATGTTTCTGTACTTGCTATGTATGTTATACCATGATGTATTATCATGCTATGTTTCTGTACTTGCTATGTATGTTATAATGATGTATTATGCTATGTATGTTATACCATGATGTATTATCATGCTATGTTTCTGTACTTGCTATGTATGTTATACCATGATGTATTATCATGCTATGTTTCTGTACTTGCTATGTATGTTATACCATGATGTATTATCATGCTATGTTGTTTTCATGTGTATTTTGCTATGTATGTTATACCATGATGTATTATCATGCTATGTTTCTGTACTTGCTATGTATGTTATACCATGATGTATTATCATGCTATGTTTCTGTACTTGCTATGTATGTTATAC
>CM026389.1:54309679-54388691 GCA_014843695.1 Archivesica marissinica | reverse complement strand
ACTTGCTATGTATGTTATACCATGATGTATTATCATGCTATGTTTCTGTACTTGCTATGCATGTTATACCATGATGTATTATCATGCTATGTTTCTGTACTTGCTATGTATGTTATACCATGATGTATTATCATGCTATGTTTCTGTACTTGCTATGTATGTTATATCATGATGTATTATCATGCTATGTTTCTGTACTTGCTATGTATGTTATACCATGATGTATTATCATGCTATGTTTCTGTACTTGCTATGTATGTTATACCATGATGTATTATCATGCTATGTTTCTGTACTTGCTATGTATGTTATACCATGATGTATTATCATGCTATGTTTCTGTACTTGCTATGTATGTTATACCATGATGTATTATCATGCTATGTTTCTGTACTTGCTATGTATGTTATACCATGATGTATTATCATGCTATGTTTCTGTACTTGCTATGTATGTTATATCATGATGTATTATCATGCTATGTTTCTGTACTTGCTATGTATGTTATACCATGATGTATTATCATGCTATGTTTCTGTACTATGCTATGTATGTTATACCATGATGTATTATCATGCTATGTTTCTGTACTTGCTATGTATGTTATACCATGATGTATTATCATGCTATGTTTCTGTACTTGCTATGTATGTTATACCATGATGTATTATCATGCTATGTTTCTGTACTTGCTATGTATGTTATACCATGATGTATTATCATGCTATGTTTCTGTACTTGCTATGTATGTTATACCATGATGTATTATCATGCTATGTTTCTGTACTTGCTATGTATGTTATACCATGATGTATTATCATGCTATGTTTCTGTACTTGCTATGTATGTTATACCATGATGTATTATCATGCTATGTTTCTGTACTTGCTATGTATGTTATACCATGATGTATTATCATGCTATGTTTCTGTACTTGCTATGTATGTTATACCATGATGTATTATCATGCTATGTTTCTGTACTTGCTATGTATGTTATACCATGATGTATTATCATGCTATGTTTCTGTACTTGCTATGTATGTTATACCATGATGTATTATCATGCTATGTTTCTGTACTTGCTATGTATGTTATATCATGATGTATTATCATGCTATGTTTCTGTACTTGCTATGTATGTTATACCATGATGTATTATCATGCTATGTTTCTGTACTTGCTATGTATGTTATACCATGTGTATTATCATGCTATGTATGTTATATCATGGTGTATTATCATGCTATGTTTCTGTACTTGCTATGTATGTTATACCATGATGTATTATCATGCTATGTTTCTGTACTTGCTATGTATGTTATATCATGATGTATTATCATGCTATGTTTCTGTACTTGCTATGTATGTTATACCATGATGTATTATCATGCTATGTTTCTGTACTTGCTATGTATGTTATACCATGATGTATTATCATGCTATGTTTCTGTACTTGCTATGTATGTTATATCATGATGTATTATCATGCTATGTTTCTGTACTTGCTATGTATGTTATACCATGATGTATTATCATGCTATGTTTCTGTACTTGCTATGTATGTTATATCATGATGTATTATCATGCTATGTTTCTGTACTTGCTATGTATGTTATACCATGATGTATTATCATGCTATGTTTCTGTACTTGCTATGTATGTTATACCATGATGTATTATCATGCTATGTTTCTGTACTTGCTATGTATGTTATACCATGATGTATTATCATGCTATGTTTCTGTACTTGCTATGTATGTTATACCATGATGTATTATCATGCTATGTTTCTGTACTTGCTATGTATGTTATACCATGATGTATTATCATGCTATGTTTCTGTACTTGCTATGTATGTTATACCATGATGTATTATCATGCTATGTTTCTGTACTTGCTATGTATGTTATACCATGATGTATTATCATGCTATGTTTCTGTACTTGCTATGTATGTTATACCATGATGTATTATCATGCTATGTTTCTGTACTTGCTATGTATGTTATATCATGATGTATTACCATGCTATATTTCTGTACTTGCTATGTATGTTATACCATGATGTATTATCATGCTATGTTTCTGTACTATGCTATGTATGTTATATCATGATGTATTATCATGCTATGTTTCTGTACTTGCTATGTATGTTATACCATGATGTATTATCATGCTATGTTTCTGTACTATGCTATGTATGTTATACCATGATGTATTATCATGCTATGTTTCTGTACTTGCTATGTATGTTATACCATGATGTATTATCATGCTATGTTTCTGTACTATGCTATGTATGTTATACCATGATGTATTATCATGCTATGTTTCTGTACTTGCTATGTATGTTATACCATGATGTATTATCATGCTATGTTTCTGTACTTGCTATGTATGTTATACCATGATGTATTATCATGCTATGTTTCTGTACTTGCTATGTATGTTATACCATGATGTATTATCATGCTATGTTTCTGTACTTGCTATGCATGTTATATCATGATGTATTACCTAGCTATATTTCTGTACTTGCTATGTATGTTATACCATGATGTATTATCATGCTATGTTTCTGTACTTGCTATGTATGTTATACCATGATGTATTATCATGCTATGTTTCTGTACTTGCTATGTATGTTATACCATGATGTATTATCATGCTATGTTTCTGTACTTGCTATGCATGTTATATCATGATGTATTATCATGCTATGTTTCTGTACTTGCTATGTATGTTATACCATGATGTATTATCATGCTATGTTTCTGTACTTGCTATGTATGTTATACCATGATGTATTATCATGCTATGTTTCTGTACTTGCTATGTATGTTATACCATGATGTATTATCATGCTATGTTTCTGTACTTGCTATGTATGTTATACCATGATGTATTATCATGCTATGTTTCTGTACTTGCTATGTATGTTATACCATGATGTATTATCATGCTATGTTTCTGTACTTATGCTATGTATGTTATATCATGATGTATTATCATGCTATGTTTCTGTACTTGCTATGTATGTTATACCATGATGTATTATCATGCTATGTTTCTGTACTATGCTATGTATGTTATACCATGATGTATTATCATGCTATGTTTCTGTACTTGCTATGTATGTTATACCATGATGTATTATCATGCTATGTTTCTGTACTTGCTATGTATGTTATACCATGATGTATTATCATGCTATGTTTCTGTACTTGCTATGTATGTTATACCATGATGTATTATCATGCTATGTTTCTGTACTTGCTATGTATGTTATACCATGATGTATTATCATGCTATGTTTCTGTACTTGCTATGTATGTTATACATGATGTATTATCATGCTATGTTTCTGTACTTGCTATGTATGTTATACCATGATGTATTATCATGCTATGTTTCTGTACTTGCTATGTATGTTATACCATGATGTATTATCATGCTATGTTTCTGTACTTATGCTATGTATGTTATACCATGATGTATTATCATGCTATGTTTCTGTACTTGCTATGTATGTTATACCATGATGTATTATCATGCTATGTTTCTGTACTTGCTATGTATGTTATACCATGATGTATTATCATGCTATGTTTCTGTACTTGCTATGTATGTTATATCATGATGTATTATCATGCTATGTTTCTGTACTTGCTATGTATGTTATACCATGATGTATTATCATGCTATGTTTCTGTACTTGCTATGTATGTTATACCATGATGTATTATCATGCTATGTTTCTGTACTTGCTATGTATGTTATACCATGATGTATTATCATGCTATGTTTCTGTACTTGCTATGTATGTTATACCATGATGTATTATCATGCTATGTTTCTGTACTTGCTATGTATGTTATACCATGATGTATTATCATGCTATGTTTCTGTACTTGCTATGTATGTTATACCATGATGTATTATCATGCTATGTTTCTGTACTTGCTATGTATGTTATACCATGATGTATTATCATGCTATGTTTCTGTACTTATGCTATGTATGTTATATCATGATGTATTATCATGCTATGTTTCTGTACTTGCTATGTATGTTATACCATGATGTATTATCATGCTATGTTTCTGTACTTGCTATGTATGTTATACCATGATGTATTATCATGCTATGGTTCTGTACTTGCTATGCATGTTATATCATGATGTATTACCTAGCTATATTTCTGTACTTGCTATGTATGTTATACCATGATGTATTATCATGCTATGTTTCTGTACTTGCTATGTATGTTATACCATGATGTATTATCATGCTATGTTTCTGTACTTGCTATGTATGTTATACCATGATGTATTATCATGCTATATTTCTGTACTTGCTATGTATGTTATACCATGATGTATTGTCATGCTATGTTTCTGTACTTGCTATGTATGTTATACCATGATGTATTATCATGCTATGTTTCTGTACTTATGCTATGTATGTTATATCATGATGTATTATCATGCTATGTTTCTGTACTTGCTATGTATGTTATACCATGATGTATTATCATGCTATGTTTCTATACTTATGCTATGTATGTTATACCATGATGTATTATCATGCCATGTTTCTGTACTTATGCTATGTATGTTATACCATGATGTATTATCATGCTATGTTTCTGTACTTGCTATGTATGTTATACCATGATGTATTATCATGCTATGTTTCTGTACTTGCTATGTATGTTATACCATGATGTATTATCATGCTATGTTTCTGTACTTGCTATGTATGTTATACCATGATGTATTATCATGCTATGTATGTTATACATGATGTATTATCATGCTATGTTTCTGTACTTGCTATGTATGTTATACCATGATGTATTATCATGCTATGTTTCTGTACTTGCTATGTATGTTATACCATGATGTATTATCATGCTATGTTTCTGTACTTGCTATGTATGTTATACCATGATGTATTATCATGCTATGTTTCTGTACTTGCTATGTATGTTATACCATGATGTATTATCATGCTATGTTTCTGTACTTGCTATGTATGTTATACCATGATGTATTATCATGCTATGTTTCTGTACTTGCTATGTATGTTATACCATGATGTATTATCATGCTATGTTTCTGTACTTGCTATGTATGTTATACCATGATGTATTATCATGCTATGTTTCTGTACTTGCTATGTATGTTATACCATGATGTATTATCATGCTATGTTTCTGTACTTGCTATGTATGTTATACCATGATGTATTATCATGCTATGTTTCTGTACTTGCTATGTATGTTATATCATGATGTATTATCATGCTATGTTTCTGTACTTGCTATGTATGTTATACCATGATGTATTATCATGCTATGTTTCTGTACTTGCTATGTATGTTATACCATGATGTATTATCATGCTATGTTTCTGTACTTGCTATGTATGTTATCCATGATGTATCATGTTTCTGTACTTGCTATGTATGTTATACCATGATGTATTATCATGCTATGTTTCTGTACTTGCTATGTATGTTATACCATGATGTATTATCATGCTATGTTTCTGTACTTGCTATGTATGTTATACCATGATGTATTATCATGCTATGTTTCTGTACTATGCTATGTATGTTATACCATGATGTATTGTCATGCTATGTTTCTGTACTTGCTATGTATGTCATACGATGATGTATTATCATGCTATGTTTCTGTACTTGCTATGTATGTTATACCATGATGTATTATCATGCTATGTTTCTGTACTTGCTATGTATGTTATACCATGGTGTATTATGCTATGCATGTTATATCATGATGTATTATCATGCTATGTTTCTGTACTTGCTATGTTATACCATGATGTATTATCATGCTATGTATGTTATACCATGATGTATTATTATGCTATGTATGTTATACCATGATGTATTATCATGCTATGTTTCTGTACTTGCTATGTATGTTATACCATGATGTATTATCATGCTATGTTTCTGTACTTGCTATGTATGTTATACCATGATGTATTATCATGCTATGTTTCTGTACTTGCTATGTATGTTATACCATGATGTATTATCATGCTATGTTTCTGTACTTGCTATGCATGTTATACCATGATGTATTATCATGCTATGTTTCTGTACTTGCTATGCATGTTATACCATGATGTATTATCATGCTATGTTTCTGTACTTGCTATGCATGTTATATCATGATGTATTATCATGCTATGTTTCTGTACTTGCTATGCATGTTATACCATGATGTATTATCATGCTATGTTTCTGTACTTGCTATGCATGTTATATCATGATGTATTATCATGCTATGTTTCTGTACTTGCTATGCATGTTATACCATGATGTATTATCATGCTATGTTTCTGTACTTGCTATGTATGTTATACCATGATGTATTATCATGCTATGTTTCTGTACTTGCTATGTATGTTATACCATGATGTATTATCATGCTATGTTTCTGTACTTGCTATGTATGTTATACCATGATGTATTATCATGCTATGTTTCTGTACTTGCTATGTATGTTATACCATGATGTATTATCATGCTATGTTTCTGTACTTGCTATGCATGTTATACCATGATGTATTATTATGCTATATTTTGTATTATCATGATGTATATATATAATAAATTATGGATATTCTAACTATTAACCATACGAACATGTAGATAGATCTATAGGACAGTCACTCCCATGATTACAAATTACACACATAATATACATGCACATTTTTGACACACTTACATTATTCCTGTAAAACTTATCAAATCATAAATCCATGATACTAAAATCCCCCCAATGTTGCAATGTTTAATTTAATGTTAATTGTTATTCAATCAGAACAGGTTCCGCTCTGAATGAAGATAAAAGGATCAATGGCGAGTCATTAGATATCCCAAAGATTAATCCAGAGTTGTATAATATTTACACAGAATATCGTATTTCCCGCTGGCAGTGTAAGTTGTTCATAGTCTTAACACATTGTAATACAAGTGCAAACTTGAACACAATGATAACATTTCAACGGTTAAAAATTAAAATAAACATAGGTCTAAGCAATGCAAGGTTTATAATAATAAATAATTTACCTTGAATAAATCCGTCGTTTTCTTGTTTCTGATTATTTATTAATTCCTTACACACACATGAGACAAGTAAAGTGGGGGGAAGGAATGCCAATAAAAGATCAAGATATTCGTTGTTAAGGGTTATAATGTCGTGTGCTTGGTATTGTATTGTGGTAAAATAGACGGGCTGATAGACATCTAATCACCGGAGACGCGACCGCTTTCACGGGAGTTAATTCTTGTTAGTAAATAGAGTAGTAGTTAAACAAGCTCAATTCCAGCTAAACACACTTAATTCCCTTGTTTGGGAAAGCGCTTTAAAACACGTTCTACTACCGCTGCTGGCAGGTTCGATCATCACCCTGTCCTAAAAACTGGATATAAAAGAAAGTAAAATGGGTCAGTGGCGTCTGTGGTCCAATGGTAGAGCGTCAGATTTGGAATCGAACAGTCCGGGTTCGATCCTCAGTCAGACCACGTATGTAGTGTTACTGAGCTAGGCACCTCACACACATTGCTTAGTACTGGTTAACCGCTATGGTCGGCTAAGCATGCCCAGGAAAACATGTCTAGGTCCTCGGAAGGGGTTTGACATTAATGGGACATACATACATACAGTGCGAATCCAGATTCGATCCCCCGTCTGTCCGTAATAATATTAAGTACTTCAGATGAGTCTATAGAGGTCTCATGTATCTATGCTTTATACCGGGCATGTAGAGCGTCTTCTGTATCGTGCACTATCCTCCAAAATAAACGACGAATATATCGTCAACATCCCTGATATCGGCCCTCACCTGTTTTCGGCCTTTGTTTATTCACGTGATTTGTGTTTACTTCTAGCATGCGAATTACATCATTGCTCTCTAAACAGATGCTTTGGTACTTATGGTGTTCACATATTACCTATCAAAGAGTTGACTGTGCGTAAAGCAGATACATATTCACATTTTATTTGAAGTATGCAAATGTTGATGTTTTCATTAATCACATTTATGTGTAGCCTAAAAATCCCTTAAACAGAGGTAAATATAAAGAAATATGTGTTTGTTTTTGTAAAATGAGAAATTTCAGGAAGGTCACGTGATAATGTCATAATGCGCATTTTACAGGTCAATTCAAATATAGTGTTCTTCTTACAGCTTTTTAACATTTTTTCTTCAAAAATACTATTGTCCAAGATATTTACTAATTATGCTAATTCAGTTTCGTCCATTTTTTCATATTCGTCCTGGCGTAACTATTCACCAAGTACACTGACAAATGCATATCAGGCTGCTAGATACATGGGTTTGCCAGTAAAAGCGGCAGCAAGACAGTATGGTGTGCCACTCTCCACATTAAGTGACATTTCTCTCAATGTCACAACTTACCTCATATTGAAGAGTAATCATAATTTGTTGGGTGTTAAATTCCTCCGTTTCGACTAACAATTATTACTATGCCCAATGTTAATTAGCTTTTTAGAACTTTACTGTAATCAACATTTCTGCTACATGAATTTTCAAGGTCGGCCGATAACAGGTACATTTTTTCGCCATTTTCACGACTTAAGAAAATAATAATATACGGCAAGTGCAATTAACATTTTATACTGGTCATTATTTACGCCAAGCATAGGTTCCACCACTCTATACGGCAAATGCATTTAACTTTTTTCATAGGCCATGATATGTAGGCCTAAGATTTACGCCGAGCATAGGTTCCACCACTTTAATGACAAGTATAAAATGTTAATTGCACTTGCCGTATATTATTATTTTCTTAAGTCGTGAAAACAACTTTCAAAACACTATTGTTTATCAGCCTACCGATACACTTAACGGAATGCTATTGAACCATGCTTCAGCTGTCGGCGAAATTAGCCTAGAACTATATACATATTTTAAATACGGATGGAAATGGAAAATACGCCAAGAATAGGAATGCGCCGAGCATAGGTTCCACCACTCTAGAACTAATGTAAATGTCACATTGTCGCTAACTCCATTACATGTGAACGCTAGAAAAATCATACTCAGGAATATCATTGAAAATCCAGTCATTTAAATGCCACAATAAACACATATATACTGGAAACACAAAACCTCAAAACACAGTCAACGACCACAATGTCCTAAACAAGCGAAAACGGCACGGCAGACACAGTGTGTCAATATGTCAATAGGTTAGGCTACTTGACCAATCAAATAGTGTAATTTACAAATGCCTGTCTCAAAATAAAACACTGAACCAATGAAAACATATTACATGTATACGCCACCTATTTATTTCATGGAAATGAGATCTTTTGCCGCATGTACACATTATGTATTGTTTTTACAATGTATAAATATACATAGATCTATATATGAGGGTGACACCCCCCTGAATCACGAATACTTCTTATTTTTTCAGTGAGTCCTGAATAGCCTACCACCTTATTTGTTCGCTGAATCCCGAATACTTTTTAACCAGTTTAACACATTGAAAACACCTGTTTATAATAAAAAAGATAACAAATCGGACAGGGAAAGTAGCACTCAACAGTAACAGCAGAGAACAAAAGGCACAATAAGAACAACCACAGATCACAAGTCACATATGGTCTGTTTACAGTAGTGCAAATGGTAACATTGTTTATAAGGGAAGTAACCCTGTACATTATCTAAAGTCCGAATAGATCCGTACATCAACCATTTACGTTTTATAGACATAATATCGCCTTTGAAGCATGTTTCGTGGTATTGTTGTCGTTAAATTGGTAATAGAACGTAGATTATTGTCCAAGAAACCAATTTATATTGGAAATCTCGCGTACTGAATACCAAAAGATGTTTGTATTGCGTACCGCGTACGACGCTCTTGCGCCCGCCCCGTGGTCGAGTGGTTAATGTCGCTGACTTGTATACCACTGTATCCTATCATCACTGATGGTCACGGGTTCGAGCCCCGCTCAGACTGTGTCTCATTTATGAAAAAATTGGCAGTTTCTTACGGAGGTTGGTGCACCCAAGTACTGGTGGAGCCTGCCCAGGAAAGGTGTTGTTAGGTAAACTGTCCGCCGGCGATATAGCCCAAAATGGTGCTGATGCAGGCGTAAAACCCGAAATATAACATAATAATATAACGACGATCTTGCGTCCCGAATACGTCATGGTGAGGTCACACACTCCTTCAAAGGTTAATGCGTTCCTCAGTGAAAGATGTGCACGTCTTGATGAGGTCACACACTCCTTCAAAGGTTAATGCGTTCCTCAGTGAAAGATGTGCACGTCGTGGTGAGGTCACACACTCCTTCAAAGGTTAATGCGTTCCTCAGTGAAATATGTGCACGTCGTGGTGAGGTCACGCACTCCATCAAAAGTTAATGTGTTCCTGAAAGATGTGCACGTCATGGTGAGGTCACGCACTCCATCAAAGGTTAATGGGTTCCTCAGTGAAAGATGTGCACGTCGTGGTGAGGTCACACACTCCTTCAAAGGTTAATGCGTTCCTCAGTGAAATATGTGCACGTCGTGGTGAGGTCACGCACTCCATCAAAAGTTAATGTGTTCCTGAAAGATGTGCACGTCATGGTGAGGTCACACACTCCTTCAAAGGTTAATGCGTTCCTCAGTGAAAGATGTGCACGTCTTGGTGAGGTCACACACTCCTTCAAAGGTTAATGCGTTCCTCAGTGAAAGATGTGCACGTCGTGGTGAGGTCACGCACTCCATCAACAGTTAATGTGTTCCTGAAAGATGTGCACGTCATGGTGAGGTCACGCACTCCATCAAAGGTTAATGGGTTCCTCAGTGAAAGATGTGCACGTCGTGGTGAGGTCACACACTCCTTCAAAGGTTAATGCGTTCCTCAGTGAAATATGTGCACGTCGTGGTGAGGTAACGCACTCCATCAAAAGTTAATGTGTTCCTGAATGATGTGCACGTCATGGTGAAGTCACGCACTCCATCAAAGGTTAATGGGTTCCTCAGTGAAAGATGTGCACGTCGTGGTGAGGTCACGCACTCAATCAAAGGTTAATGCGTTCCTCAGTGAAAGATGTGCACGTCGTGGTGAGGTCACGCACTCCATCAAAGGTTAATGGGTTCCTCAGTGAAAGATGTGCACGTCTTGGTGAGGTCACACACTCCTTCAAAGGTTAATGCGTTCCTCAGTGAAAGATGTGCACGTCGTGGTGAGGTCACGCACTCCATCAACAGTTAATGTGTTCCTGAAAGATGTGCACGTCATGGTGAGGTCACGCACTCCATCAAAGGTTAATGGGTTCCTCAGTGAAAGATGTGCACGTCGTGGTGAGGTCACACACTCCTTCAAAGGTTAATGCGTTCCTCAGTGAAATATGTGCACGTCGTGGTGAGGTCACGCACTCCATCAAAAGTTAATGTGTTCCTGAATGATGTGCACGTCATGGTGAGGTCACGCACTCCATCAAAGGTTAATGGGTTCCTCAGTGAAAGATGTGCACGTCGTGGTGAGGTCATGCACTCAATCAAAGGTTAATGCGTTCCTCAGTGAAAGATGTGCACGTCATGGTGAGGTCACGCACTCCATCAAAGGTTAATGGGTTCCTCAGTGAAAGATGTGCACGTCGTGGTGAGGTCACGCACTCAATCAAAGGTTAATGCGTTCCTCAGTGAAAGATGTGTACGTCGTGGTGAGGTCACGCACTCCATCAAAAGTTAATGCGTTCCTGAAAGATGTGCACGTCGTGGTGAGGTCACGCACTCCCATCAAAGGTAAAAAAAAGATAGTGGCAGCACGGTCAGTGCCATAACATTAGTCACCATAAATGAGATGGATCCTGTGCCGCCACAGTCTCTTTCCCTCATATGTATCCTTCAACGACCCCATGTTACCGAGTGGGACCTCCGATGTTACTGGGTGGTTATGCAGTGGGACCTCCGATGTTACTGGGTGGTTATACAGTGGGACCTCCGATGTTACTGGGTGGTTATGCAGTGGGGCCTCCGATGTTACTGGGTGGTTATACAGTGGGACCTCCGATGTTACTGGGTGGTTATACAGTGGGACCTCCGATGTTACTGGGTGGTTATGCAGTGGGGCCTCCGATGTTATAGAGTGGTTATGCAGTGGGACCTCCGATGGTAGTGGTTATGCAGTGGGACCTCCGATGGTACAGAGAGGTTATACAGTGGGACCTCCGATGTTACAGAGAGGTTATGCAGTGGGACCTCAGATGTTACAGAGAGGTTATACAGTGGGGCCTCCGATGTTACAGAGAGGTTATGCAGTGGGGCCTCCGATGTTACAGAGAGGTTATGCAGTGGGGCCTCCGATGTTACAGAGAGGTTATACAGTGGGGCCTCCGATGTTACTGGGTGGTTGAATGAATGAGATCGGGTAAAAACCTTGGTTACTATGCATAATGATATTGAATCGCAGTGACATAATGTCACATACAGATCAATTTATGTTGTGCTTTCCAATGAAATAATTATAGAAATTTATTAGTTAAATAAAATGTGTTATTCCACTGGTTGAAAGCAGCTGAATAGCACATTTCAATTCTCACTGCTTTGTACATGTATGTGTAGTACCTAGCCGCTATAGTATGAACTATTGTTAACGTGAACGTTTTCGGACTCTGCTTAACCCTTTCTTTCATAGAGATTTAGGTTAATATATTATTATATCTCCATACAAACGACAGCCATTTAACCCTTTCCTTCATAGAGATTTAGGTTAATATACTATTATATCTCCATACAAACGACAGCCATTTAACCCTTTCCTTCATAGAGATTTAGGTTAATATACTATTATATCTCCATACAAACGACAGCCATTTAACCCTTTCCTTCATAGAGATTTAGGTTAATATATTATTATATCTCCATACAAACGACAGCCATTTAACCCTTTCCTTCATAGAGATTTAGGTTAATATACTATTATATCTCCATACAAACGACAGCCATTTAACCCTTTCCTTCATAGAGATTTAGGTTAATATACTATTATATCTCCATACAAACGACAGCCATTTAACCCTTTCCTTCATAGAGATTTAGGTTAATATACTATTATATCTCCATACAAACGACAGCCATTTAACCCTTTCCTTCATAGAGATTTAGGTTAATATACTATTATATCTCCATACAAACGACAGCCATTTAACCCTTTCCTTCATAGAGATTTAGGTTAATATACTATTATATCTCCATGCAAGCGACAGCCATTTAGCTATCATGCAGTGGATAAGTAGTCGCCATATCTATCCCACCTCCATAGATATTACTGGGACTACATAGAGATTTAGGTTAATATACTATTATATCTCCATGCAAGCGACAGCCATTTAGCTATCATGCAGTGGATAAGTAGTCACCATATCTATCCCACCTCCATAGATATTACTGGAACTACATGAGATTCTGGCCTATATTATGAACATTGATTTGGCTACTACATTGTCATGTATGTCGTATTGGTAATGGCGTCAAGAGGTGCTTCTATGAGGGAAATGGTTAACACGACGTTCTAGCGCCATTTAGTGCATGGTTGCATCGTTTTCTATCATAATAATACTTTTCAGCCTAAAGGAAAATGTGTTAATGATCGACTTATATTTCACTCTTGAACATAGAAAGTTAAATGATTAAACATAGTTATTCGTTCATAGTGTACACTACAGATATATTGTATGCAAACGAAAATGGATTAAATGGAAAGCTTATAGCTTATCGAGATTATCTCCATATAATGTAATTACAAGATGTAGTTAGTAGAAAGTTATTACTACAAGCTATAACAATGCTTCCACTGTTCATTCGGTGAAATATAGTTCAAACTTACACAGAAACAAACAAATATCCTCTACTTATTCGGTCATTATTAACCCTTGCTGTGCTGGAAACGAGTATAGTATATGCAAACAGCATAGAGCCAGATCAGACGGAACAGAACATGCCATCTGATCAGGCTCTATGCTGTTTGCTATTCGGACAGTGGAGCTAAAACACATGGCTGAATAGCAATAGCGTTACGCTGCAGCTGATCAGGATCTATATTGTTTGCACATTCCTTCCTATTTATTCAGCATCCTAAGGGTAAGTTAAAGCAGCATTAAATAAATAAAGATTGTTTTGGGTAAAATATAAATACTAATGTGTGTGTGTTTACAAAAATCGAAAATAGTCGCTCAGAAACGATAAAAATTCCAATAAATTTAAACCGTCGTATACGCAAATTTGTTTATCAACACATGAAATGTAAACACGTAAAATGGGGACGATGTATTCCGAATGTAAACAAGTGCGGACGATGCGTTCCGGTTGTAAACAAGTGCGTGACCGATCGACTCGGAAAGTCTTACTTTCGGTTCGAGTTTGTTTTATTGCAAAAAAACACTGTTTACCAAATGAACATAAGCATACAAAGTATGATGTTAGAATGTGTAGCAGCATTGCTATCCATACGTAAAAATTGAATTTTTCAAATATCTTTTATTTCATACGATGTAGGTAATGCAGCTTTAAGGAATTTGGAAGAATTTGAAGAAACTAAAGTTTGAGTGACAGCCATACAGCCTTGCACAAATGTATATTACCAATTACTCACAATTACACGTGACTAAGTAAACACAAGGTGAACATAAACATCAATCAATGACATCACAACATCCTCTGACCCAGCGCCACTACCTAGCCTAGTGTATATATATTAGGTTGTTCCGGTATGGTATAAGTGTAGGATCTTACATGAGTGGTGATTTCATACTATAGTAAGTAAAGTGTTTGTTTATTATAATGTCACCCCTATTTAAAGGGCCAGCCATTTCTGACTTATGAGACACCTCTTTTTATGAACATCAGTACTTCCTGAATCCTATGTTTGTATGCCACGCGTCAGGCTGGTAGGCAATCGGTACTCATTATTTAACTAGCTGGTGGCTCACCAACAGGCCATATCAGAACGAATCCCTGACGAGATTCGAACCTTCAACCTCCGGCTCCGTAGACGGACGGACGGAGACTATATTTTATGAAACAAGTTTTGGAATTCATAAAATGACGCTGCTACTTTCATTTTGGCGCTAACTGTTAGCGCAAATTGTCATGATGTCACTAAATTGTCATGACGTCACTAAATTGTCATGATGTCACTAAATTGTCATGATGTCACTAAATTGTCATGACGTCACTAAATTGTCATGATGTCACTAAATTGTCATGATGTCACTAAATTGTCATGACGTCACTAAATTGTCATGACGTCACTAAATTGTCATGATGTCACTAAATTGTCATGATGTCACTAAATTGTCATGACGTCACTAAATTGTCATGACGTCACTAAATTGTCATGACGTCACTAAATTGTCATGACGTCACTAAATTGTCATGACATGACGTCACTAAATTGTCATGACGTCACTAAATTGTCACGACGTCACTAAATTGTCATGACGTCACTACGCAAAGCAGCGTTATATTTATGTATTAAATGGCGTTATAATTGCGTCAAGACTTAATTTATATTGTAGTTTGTCTTAACATTAACGCTATGTACCAGTTCATATAGAAATATGCATACTTTAAAGTTTAATTTACAAATTATATGGATTATTCTCTCAACCAATCAGAATCATTCCATGGGTTATTACACGTGTGTACATATAAGAAATTATGTGTGGTTCTCCAATTATTCAGTGCACAGCATAATGACAGCATGACACAGCATAATGACAGCATGACACATCATAATGACAGCATGACACAGCATAATGACAGCATGACACATCATAATGACAGCATGACACATCATAATGACAGCATGACACAGCATAATGTATCAAAGCATAGCCGTATGAAAACTAAGTTCCTCGCTCCACTAGTGTGCTCATGAATACAGTTTTAAGAGTCCTTTGTTTACATAATGTTCTTCCTAAATGTATATATGTACTTAATGTTCAACAAGATATATACCTGCTAAAATAATACGAACATGGGTTGTATGCGAGTGTCCGGATTTATATGCCAAAAATGTGTAAAACAAGCCAACAGTGATGTACGCTCATTAATTACACTGCTGTTAGGATTTGCTACGGGGGATTGGAGCTACGAAGAGAATGAGATAAAACTATCCTAGTTTAAATAAGATATTATACAACGTTCATGTACATATACAATCATAATAATGGTGCTTCTTTACTGCAACACTTGAATAGCCCAGGGCTCATTCTAGAGGGTGATTTAGGTGAAATAGTCGCCCTAGGGACCCTGATAGCGCCCCCTATGGGGCCCCACTTTTCCATAAAAAAAGAGAGAATTTTTACAGTCAAGTAAGATACACTGGTCCATTATAAAGCACTCCTTCTATTCAAATGTTGTATTTTAATGGTGTCGCACCAACGCACACTTTCTCACTTCTCCCAAACATTCTGACCTAGAATGAACCCTGATAGCACTGGTTTTATTGGAAATACGGTAACACAGACAGATCTGTAGTCCAGTGGTAACACGCTGGACTGGGTAATCCAGGGATCGCAGGTTCGATTCCCTGTTTGACCCTAATAAAATTAACAGTCTTTCAGATGGGACTTTAAACCGAGGTCTCGTGTCGGTGCTTTACACCGTGCATGTAAAAGAACCAGAGGAGACTCTGGAATGGGTCTCTGTCTGTATCGTTGCACTATCCTCCAAATATCTAAACTGACTAATCTCCTCAGGAGGCGTCGCTCATATGGGCAACCGGTAGCAACGATAAATAAACGTAAAAAAGAAAGTCCCTCTATTCAAATGTTGTATTTAATGGTGTCGCACCATGGCACATTTTCTCACTTCTCCCAAAAATTCTGACCTAGAATGAACCCTGATAGGTTTTATTGGAAATACGGTAACAAGCTTTTTAAAATTGACATTCAGAATATGACTTAAATGTTGTTGCATGCTGATTATGTAGATGTTGTAGCATTATTGTCATACATTTCAATATGCCGCCGCTACCTGTATGTCTTGTACTTGTAGAACTTTCAATATGTGCTTATATTTCTTGACGAGCTATTTTCATTTCTTTGCCATATGAACACCAAGTCCTATGAGTCCCCCGAGCGCCAAAGCTGCTCCGCCGATAATTGCCATGCCCGTTAACCCTTCTGTAACATTCAGGAAGGAAATGATCAGTATAGCATTACAATGCATGTATTTAAAGCGACACTACATCAGCCAAAAATAAATAGAATATTTACTTGCTTAAAGCAACACTACATCAGCCAAAAATAAATAGAATATTTACTCGCTTAAAGCAACACTACATCAGCCAAAAATAAATAGAATATTTACTTGCTTAAAGCAACACTACATCAGCCAAAAATAAATAGAATATTTACTCGCTTAAAGCAACACTACTTCAGCCAAAAATAAATAGAATATTTACTCGCTTAAAGCAACACTACATCAGCCAAAAATAAATAGAATATTTACTTGCTTAAAGCAACACTACATCAGCCAAAAATAAATAGAATATTTACTCGCTTAAAGCGACACTACATCAGCCAAAAATAAATAGAATATTTACTCGCTTAAAGCGACACTACATCAGCCAAAAATAAATAGAATATTTACTTGCTTAAAGCAACACTACATCAGCCAAAAATAAATAGAATATTTACTTGCTTAAAGCGACACTACATCAGCCAAAAATAAATAGAATATTTACTTGCTTAAAGCGACACTACATCAGCCAAAAATAAATAGAATATTTACTTGCTTAAAGCAACACTACATCAGCCAAAAATAAATAGAATATTTACTTGCTTAAAGCGACACTACATCAGCCAAAAATAAATAGAATATTTACTTGCTTAAAGCGACACTACATCAGTGAAAATGCAAATTTATACAGAGTGTAATTTCCTATTATTATTCCTGGTATAATTTTTTTCCAAATATTTGCCTCAAAAACTGAGTATTTCAACTAATAAACAAGCGTCGTATACGCGATTTGTTGACATAACAAAATAAAGTAAACATGGTCGACATTCATGCAGAATATAACTCGTGTATCCTGAATAATACGATTTTTGGTTCATATTTACCGTTATATCTCACATTTGTGCTTGTATATTTATTTGAAGACTAATCTTAGTTAAATTATCTCTAAACGTCAATTCAAGAGCATGGATGACCATTATATGAAATCCTACATTCAATTTTGTAGACCACAAAAACACTGTTTATTGATTCAATGTTAGTGTTCGAATATGTTCGGAAGAATTTGTAGTAGCAAATGTGAAAAAAATGCATTTTATTTGCTTTTTCGATGTAATGTCGCTTTAAAGGAATAAAATCAAGCATATGTTGTGCTTATTGGGGCATATATACAATATGTTTGCATAGACCTACACACACTTAACAGAACAAACGTATTGTATACCCCCCAATAAACCCACATTGATTTTGTTCTAAATATTTACATTTCATTTTCTGAACATTCCAATTGTTATATTTCGGGTTTTACGCCTGCATCAGCACCATTTTTGGGCTATATCGCCGGCGGGCAGTTTACCTAACAACACCTTTCCTGGGCAGGCTCCAGCGGTTAACCAGTAATTGGGTGCACCAACCTCCGTAAGAAACTGCCAACTTTTTCATTTAAATGAAACACGGTCTGAGCGGGGCTCGAACCCGTGACCATCAGTGATGATAGGTTACAGTGGTATACAAGTCAGCGACCTTAACCACTCGACCACAGAGGCGGACCTGAACATTCCAAGACTATATATGACCATAAATGGTACAAACGTTAAACATGTATTTACGACGTTTCATTTCAATTACTAATACATGTACACACTGTATTATTGACAGAGTTATAAAAATGATTGCGATTTGTGCCGTTAAACAAGAACATTAACCAATCAGCAAAGTCTCTTGGGAAACCATGGTTACTGGAATGTAAACATAGGAAGGAATATAACCAGAAGGGGCTCAATATGGCAAGGTTAATAACACTGTATATATAGTGCTAGAAATAAACAATATATACAACAGAATAGATATCTACGGGGACCAGTCACTTGCCAGAACATTGAATAAGCTGGTATATAGCATATATAGTGCTAGAAATAAACAATATATACAACAGAATAGATATCTACGGGGACCAGTCACTTGCCAGAACATTGAATAAGCTGGTATATAGCATATATAATGCTAGAAATAAACAATATATACAACAGAATAGATATCTACGGGGACCAGTCACTTGCCAGAACATTGAATAAGCTGGTATATAGCATATATAGTGCTAGAAATAAACAATATATACAACAGAATAGATATCTACGGGGACCAGTCACTTGCCAGAACATTGAATAAGCTGGTATATAGCATATATAATGCTAGAAATAAACAATATATACAACAGAATAGATATCTACGGGGACCAGTCACTTGCCAGAACATTGAATAAGCTGGTATATAGCATATATAATGCTAGAAATAAACAATATATACAAATATATACATGAGAAACAAGGCCCATGGATAGGTGATACAGACTGTAGACATGATGAACAAGGCCCATGGATAGGTGAGATAGACTGTAGACATGATAAACAAGGCCCATGGATAGGTGAGATAGACTGTAGACATGATGAACAAGGCCCATGGATAGGTGAGATAGACTGTAGACACGATAAACAAGGCCCATGGATAGGTGAGATAGACTGTAGACATGATAAACAAGGCCCATGGATAGGTGAGATAGACTGTAGACATAATAAACAAGGCCCGTGGATAGGCGAGACAGACTGTAGACATGATAAACAAGGCCCATGGATAGGTGAGATAGACTGTAGACATGATAAACAAGGCTCATGGATAGGTGAGATAGACTGTAGACATGATAAACAAGGCCCATGGATAGGTGAGATAGACTGTAGACATGATAAACAAGGCCCATGGATAGGTGATACAGACTGTAGACATGATAAACAAGGCCCATGGATAGGTGAGATAGACTGTAGACATGATAAACAAGGCCCGTGGATAGGCGAGACAGACTGTAGACATGATAAACAAGGCTCATGGATAGGTGAGATAGACTGTAGACATGATAAACAAGGCCCGTGGATAGATGATACAGACTGTAGACATGATTAACAAGGCCCATGGATAGGTGATACAGACTGTAGACATGATAAACAAGGCCCGTGGATAGGTGATACAGACTGTAGACATGATAAACAGGGCCCATGGATAGGTGATACAGACTGTAGACATGATAAACAAGGCCCATGGATAGGTGAGATAGACTGTAGTACCTACTACCTGGCAGAGCATGCTTACACCTGATTTAATGTACAATGAACACACACATATATATATATATATATATATATATATATATATATATATAGCTAAATGTAACTTACCATTTCTCATTTTATTCTTGATATATCTTTGCATTTCTTTTACTTGGTGATTTTTTGGTTCAATCTTCAAAAATAATTCTGTAAATTTCAAAGCATCTTGGTAGTTCTGAAAGTGGAACGTAGATGTAAACAATGTATCACAATAACTAACTAGAAGATAACAAACACTCGGAGAGATGTAAACAATGTATCGCAATATCAACTAGAAGATAACACTCGGAGAGATGTAAACAATGTATCGCAATATCAACTAGAAGATAACACTCGGAGAGATGTAAACAATGTATCACAATATCAACTAGAAGATAACACTCGGAGAGATGTAAACAATATCTCACTAGAAGATAACACTCGGAGAGATGTAAACAATGTATCACAATATCAACTAGAAGATAACACTCGGAGAGATGTAAACAATGTATCACTATATCTCACTAGAAGATAACACTCGGAGAGATGCAAACAATATCTAACTAGAAGATAACACTCGGAGAGATGTAAACAAAGTATCACAATATCTCACTAGAAGATAACACTCGGAGAGATGTAAACAATGTATCACAATATCTCACTAGAAGATAACACTCGGAGAGATGTAAACAATGTATCACAATATCTAACTAGAAGATAACACTCGGAGAGATGTAAACAATGTATCACAATATCTCACTAGAAGATAACACTCGGAGAGATGTAAACAATGTATCGCAATATCAACTAGAAGATAACACTCGGGGAGATGTAAACAATGTATCACAATATCAACTAGAAGATAACACTCGGAGAGATGTAAACAATGTATCACAATATCAACTAGAAGATAACACTCGGAGAGATGTAAACAATGTATCACAATATCTCACTAGAAGATAACACTCGGAGAGATGTAAACAATATCTAACTAGAAGATAACACTCGGAGAGATGTAAACAATGTATCACAATATCTAACTAGAAGATAACACTCGGAGAGATGTAAACAATGTATCACAATATCTCACTAGAAGATAACACTCGGAGAGATGTAAACAATGTATCACAATATCAACTAGAAGATAACACTCGGAGAGATGTAAACAATGTATCACAATATCTCACTAGAAGATAACACTCGGAGAGATGTAAACAATATCTCACTAGAAGATAACACTCGGAGAGATGTAAACAATGTATCACAATATCAACTAGAAGATAACACTTGGAGAGATGTAAACAATGTATCGCAATATCTAACTAGACGATAACAAACACTCGGAGAGATGTAAACACTGTATCACAATATCAACTAGAAGATAACACTCGGAGAGATGTAAACAATGTATCACAATATCTAACTAGACGATAACAAACACTCGGAGAGATGTAAACACTGTATCACAATATCAACTAGAAGATAACACTCGGAGAGATGTAAACACTGTATCACAATATCAACTAGAAGATAACACTCGGGGAGATGTAAACAATGTATCACAATATCAACTAGAAGATAACACTCGGAGAGATGTAAACAATGTATCACAATATCAACTAGAAGATAACACTCGGGGAGATGTAAACAATGTATCACAATATCAAACTAGAAGATAACACTTGGAGAGATGTAAACAATGTATCACAATATCTCACTAGAAGATAACACTCGGAGAGATGTAAACAATGTATCGCAATATCTAACTAGAAGATAACACTCGGAGAGATGTAAACAATGTATCACAATATAGAACTAGAAGATAACACTCGGAGAGATGTAAACAATGTATCACAATATCTAACTAGAAGATAACACTCGGAGAGATGCAAACAATGTATCGCAATATCTAACTAGAAGATAACACTCGGAGAGATGTAAACAATGTATCACAATATCAACTAGAAGATAACACTCGGAGAGATGTAAACAATATCTCACTAGAAGATAACACTCGGAGAGATGTAAACAAAGTATCACAATATCAACTAGAAGATAACACTCGGAGAGATGTAAACAAAGTATCACAATATCAACTAGAAGATAACACTCGGAGAGATGCAAACAATGTATCACTAGAAGATAACACTCGGAGAGATGTAAACAATGTATCACAATATCAACTAGAAGATAACACTCGGAGAGATGTAAACAATGTATCACAATATCTAACTAGAAGATAACACTCGGAGAGATGTAAACAATGTATTACAATATCTAACTAGAAGATAACACTCGGAGAGATGTAAACAATGTATCACAATATCTAACTAGAAGATAACACTCGGAGAGATGTAAACAATGTATCACAATATCTAACTAGAAGATAACACTCGGAGAGATGTAAACAATGTATCACAATATCTAACTAGAAGATAACACTCGGAGAGATGTAAACAATGTATCACAATATCAACTAGAAGATAACACTCGGAGAGATGTAAACAATGTATCACAATATCTCACTAGAAGATAACACTCGGAGAGATGTAAACAATATCTCACTAGAAGATAACACTCGGAGAGATGTAAACAATGTATCACAATATCAACTAGAAGATAACACTCGGAGAGATGTAAACAATGTATCACAATATCTCACTAGAAGATAACACTCGGAGAGATGTAAACAATGTATCACAATATCAACTAGAAGATAACACTCGGAGAGATGTAAACAATGTATCACAATATCTCACTAGAAGATAACACTCGGAGAGATGTAAACAATGTATCACAATATCAACTAGAAGATAACACTCGGAGAGATGTAAACAATGTATCACAATATCAACTAGAAGATAACACTCGGAGAGATGTAAACAATGTATCACAATATCTAACTAGAAGATAACACTCGGAGAGATGTAAACAATGTATCACAATATCTAACTAGAAGATAACACTCGGAGAGATGTAAACAATGTATCACAATATCAACTAGAAGATAACACTCGGAGAGATGTAAACAATGTATCACAATATCTCACTAGAAGATAACACTCGGAGAGATGTAAACAATATCTCACTAGAAGATAACACTCGGAGAGATGTAAACAATGTATCACAATATCAACTAGAAGATAACACTCGGAGAGATGTAAACAATGTATCACAATATCTCACTAGAAGATAACACTCGGAGAGATGTAAACAATGTATCACAATATCAACTAGAAGATAACACTCGGAGAGATGTAAACAATGTATCACAATATCTAACTAGAAGATAACACTCGGAGAGATGTAAACAATGTATCACAATATCTAACTAGAAGATAACACTCGGAGAGATGTAAACAATGTATCACTAGAAGATAACACTCGGAGAGATGTAAACAATGTATCACAATAAACTAGAAGATAACACTCGGAGAGATGTAAACAATGTATCACAATATCTAACTAGAAGATAACACTCGGAGAGATGTAAACAATGTATCACAATATCTCACTAGAAGATAACACTCGGAGAGATGTAAACAATGTATCACAATATCTCACTAGAAGATAACACTCGGAGAGATGTAAACAATGTATCACAATATCAACTAGAAGATAACACTCGGAGAGATGTAAACAATGTATCACAATATCAACTAGAAGATAACACTCGGAGAGATGTAAACAATGTATCACAATATCTAACTAGAAGATAACACTCGGAGAGATGTAAACAATGTATCACAATATCTAACTAGAAGATAACACTCGGAGAGATGTAAACAATGTATCACAATATCAACTAGAAGATAACACTCGGAGAGATGTAAACAATATCTCACTAGAAGATAACACTCGGAGAGATGTAAACAATGTATCACAATATCAACTAGAAGATAACACTCGGAGAGATGTAAACAATGTATTACAATATCAACTAGAAGATAACACTCGGAGAGATGTAAACAATATCTCACTAGAAGATAACACTCGGAGAGATGTAAACAATGTATCACAATATCAACTAGAAGATAACACTCGGAGAGATGTAAACAATGTATCACAATATCAACTAGAAGATAACACTCGGAGAGATGTAAACAATGTATCGCAATATCTCACTAGAAGATAACACTCGGAGAGATGTAAACAATGTATCGCAATATCTCACTAGAAGATAACACTCGGAGAGATGTAAACAATGTATTACAATATCAACTAGAAGATAACACTCAGAGAGATGTAAACAATGTATCACAATATCTCACTAGAAGATAACACTCGGAGAGATGTAAACAATGTATCACAATATCTAACTAGAAGATAACACTTGGAGAGATGCAAACCCCAGCGCTTGTATTTGACACAAGAACAAAATGCCTCGTTACACATGACATTGATTTGACCTCAAGAAAGGTCAACCTCTGGGTCACATGGTCTGGCTTATTTGAAAGGTAATACGCGGTTTCCTATATGTGTACCATTGACTCTATATGTCTATCTTGCTTTGTTTTCAAGTTACAAGCATGGGCAGTTTACTATAGAACAGGGAGTGGGCAGTTTACTATAGAACAGGGAGTGGGCAGTTTACTATAGAACAGGGAGTGGGCAGTTTACTATAGAACAGGGAGTGGGCAGTTTACTATAGAACAGGGAGTGGGCAGTTTACTATAGAACAGGGAGTGGGCAGTTTACTATAGAACAGGGAGTGGGCAGTTTACTATAGAACAGGGAGTGGGCAGTTTACTATAGAACAGGGAGTGGGCAGTTTACTATAGAACAGGGAGTGGGCAGTTTACTATAGAACAGGGAGTGGGCACATCGCTGACCGTTCTGACCAAAGGCCATGACTTACTCCTTCCTACTGTACCAACCCTCTATAACGGGTATGTCCACAAAGTATCATCAAAATACATCCACAAATGTTTGAGATTGTACGACTGTATGTATACAGTATGCTACATGACTACACGCTTGACTGAGTTTGTCTATTAGTGAATGTACAAATAACGACTAGATGTACGACTGTATGTATACAGTATGCTACATGACTACACGCTTGACTGAGTTTGTCTATTAGTGAATGTACAAATAACGACTAGATGTACGACTGTATGTATACAGTATGCTACATGACTACACGCTTGACTGAGTTTGTCTATTAGTGAATGTACAAATAACGACTAGATGTACGACTGTATGTATACAGTATGCTACATGACTACACGCTTGACTGAGTTTGTCTATTAGTGAATGTACAAATAACGACTAGATGTACGACTGTATGTATACAGTATGCTACATGACTACACGCTTGACTGAGTTTGTCTATTAGTGAATGTACAAATAACGACTAGATGTACGACTGTATGTATACAGTATGCTGCATCACTACACGCTTGACTGAGTTTGTCTATTAGTGAATGTATACTGTAGTAACTATATCTGTACCCCTATGATTTACCTTCAACCTTGTATTTGCTAAAGCCAAATAATAAAGGCAGTCTCGCTTGGTTCCTGTGTCATGTGATCTTTTACATAAATCTGAAACAATAAATAAACACAAAGTTAAAAGTAGAAGAAAGAGATGAATACTGATGAAAGAGTGACAACTGCAGAGATGAGCCCTGAAGTATTCATCTCTGCAGTTGTCACCTTACAGACCAGGGATCATTTTAGAGGGCGATGTGGGCGAAATTGTCGCCCTAGGGACCCTGACTTCGCCTTCTGGGGGCCCCACTTATCCCTAAAAATAATAAAATTATATTTTGGTTTTTACAATTTTCAAACAAAATTGTGTCTAGTAAGATACACTGGCCCATTATAAAGCACTCTTTCTATTCAATGTTGTATTTAATGGTTGTACTGTGCATTTTAACCCTATTTTGCAGAAGTATATTAAAGAACACTATTTAAGGAAGCGATCACGTGCTTTCTAACTTCTCCCAAAAATTCTGACCTAAAATGAGACTTACAGAGTTTGCACTTATAGAGCAAAAAGCGAAATGTCCCGGGTTTTGAATTCCGGGTTGGCTGCATATTTTTCTCTCTTTTTCTCGCCCAACGCGACTGGATTTATACTTCAAGATCATCTTTACCTTGTTCTCTATCCCTGACAATTTGTGTAAGAATTTCAATTTAGTTGGGAAGTATGTCCCTTTACGGACTAAGTCCTCATTGGGGAAACGATGTGTAAGCGGCAAGACTAGCTCAGCCGGTAGAGTCATCAACTGTCAAACACTTACCTATACACGAGTTATTGGTCCTGTGGTTAGCATGTTGGACTGCGAATACAGGGATCGCATGTTCGATTCCTCGTCTGACACTAATAATATTAATAGTCTTTCAGATGGGACTATAAACAGAGGCATCATGTAAATATGGATATTTACTACTTTTGTAAATACTTTGGGGCTCATTCTAGAGGGCGACATTAGTCACATTAGTGACCCTGACTGTGCCCCTCTGGGGGCCCCACTATTCCATAAAAAATTTAAGTTTTATTTTACAATTTTCATACAAAATATTGTACAGTAGGATACACTGGGCATTGTAATGCACTTCTTCTATTCCAACATTGTATTTAATGGTCATAATGTGTATGTGTTAATGTAGTCCAAATATTTAGACTTGAAAAATGTGACATTTTACTATCCAGCCATTTTTCAAAGGACTAGTGTTAATGCTACTGTGTTGAAATTGATTAAATAATAATATTGAATAATGCGCATTCTCACATCTCTCAATTTTCCAACCTCTGTGATGATACATGTAGTGGTGAAAGGCGAGTTTTAACAATGTCTTGTTAGACCATTCAACTGCGGAGGCTCATAATAACCCAGATACTAGTGATGCTAAGTGTAGAATGGGCACGGATATACACTAAATACTAGTGATGTGCATCGGTTTCAAAATCATTAATCGATTGATCAGAATAATTGGACGGGTAAACCGATTGATTATTAATCAGGCAATTGATATACCGGTAGTTATTTACACAATGATATTTGAGTTGGTTTGTGAATTTGTTTTTCGACATTATTTTAATCGCTCTTGCGACCTCATCCCTTATGGAATCTCTCGTCATGAGTGAAGTCCGCCTCCGTGGTCGAGTGGTTAAGGTCGCTGACTTGTATACCACTGTAACCTATCATCACTGATGGTCACGGGTTCGAGCCCCGCTCAGGTCGTGTCTCATTTATATGAAAAAGTTGGCAGTTTCTTACGGAGGTTGGTGCACCCAAGTACTGGTTAACCGTTGGAGCCTGCCCAGGAAAGGTGTTGTTAGGTAAACTGCCCGCCGGCGATATAGCCCGAAAAGGTGCTGATGCAGGCGTAAAACCCGAAATATAACATAACAAATCGTCATGAGTGAGAGAGAAGATCCATCTAATTTGTGAGTTTAACAATCTATTTAGTACTAATAAATTACTTACAAGGTACTAGTTTCGACAAATTAATTACTCAGTTACATCTGAGTACTAGACTTTAAGTTAGTAGACTGCCACCTGATATAAAATTAGTTTTTAAGTTAATAGAGAACAGAACGTTTAGTGACATACTAGTGAAAAGTCTAGTACTAGATACAGTTTGAATTGTTGTTGCAAACTTGCAATGCTAATAAAATACAGCCAATAGTAAATCGTGGTTTTATCTGAGCTATAAACAAACATAAAAGTAAGAGACAAAAAAAAAGACTCGTCAATTATAATCGATTACACATTTTCACAATCGATTATCGCCGATGTCCATGCCGGCAAACGATTGTCGGCGACTTAGCGATAATCGGTTTATCACTACTAAATACCTTCAAGTAGCGCTATGCCATGTCTGATGTCTATATCGGGTTTACTTCTTGCTAGACAGATCGCATACTCAAACTGTGCCTTCTCGCTCGCCACACCACGACTAGACTGGTCCTCGTACATCTTACGGAATTTCTGAAATATTAAAACTCAATATGGCCGACGGTCAACAAATATGGACTATCAAACATGATTAACGATATGAATTTAATATTTGAGCAAGACACACATTTAGGTGAATTTCAATGACTTTATGTATCGGCAGAATTTGACATTTGTAAAGTCATGTGACGTCACATGATTGCCTTGTATATCATGTGTTGTTACTGGTATCTAGTTACCGGTATATAATTAAAGATTACAACTGCAGTAGTTTTATTTTTATGGTATCCACCATCAATTGGAAACTTTAGAACATAGACGAAATCAAGCCTCACTGATCATGTTATACAAAATAAGAAATGAACTAGTTGCTGTAGATCACCATCACCGTACACCCACTAGAAACCGTAACTATCTAATTCCACAGTCAATAACACAATATCACGCCAACAGGCTATAGAACAGTTTACCGACATACATACAGTCACCGTATCCAGTCTAGTTCCATTCTGCCGACTTTTGTTGGCAGTCTGGGCTCGTACACCCTCTAAACTTTATACTGTCTGCTTTTAACTCTAGCTGTGTAGATCCTTTTAACCTGTACATAGAGTGGTGAAACCTATGCTCGGCATATTCCTATGCTCGGCGTATTTGTCCATTTACATCCGTATTTAAAATATTTATATAGTTCTAGGCTAATTTCATTGACAGATCTGAAGCATGGTTCAATAGCATTCCGTTGCGTGAATCGTAGCCTGATCATCAGGCTACCGATACATGCTGAGGCATCAGGCTGATGCAACTGTCACTGGTCCAGCAGACGAATATAAACAATCAAATCATTGGGAAAATATTTTCACTGAAACTGATACGGTATATGAGCAATTCAGGTGGATATGCGAAATTGAAAAAATCTCCATCTAATTCACAAACAAATTCAAAAACGGGTGGGGGAATGAAGATATGGAGATTGATGATAATACAATTTACAAACAAGATGAGTTGTAACGACGCCTCGCTAGACCACAAGGACAATCGTAACCATACAGAAAGTATTGGTTATAAATATATTCAAAATTACCTTTAAGTCATTTGGGTCCACTATGTCATCTAGAATAGCGTCCATCTCGCTTGATTACCTGTAAATTTACAAAATGAAAACAAAAACCAAATTGTGACAGCTCAGTGGTGTTGTTGATTATAATTAAAAAATGATGTTCATTAGTTTTCCCCGGTGACATTTTCCATTGTTCCTACAACTTAATCGAGTGTTCCTAGCGTTTCTCTATCTCAGCTTCAAGACATACAATCCAACGCCACTGACGACACGACACCTATTGAGGGTACACGACAGAGTGCGCAGTGTATACATGGAAAACAATTCAAATAGCATACGCCAACTTGTATTTACAGTACATAGCCTCCATATCTAGGTCAATAATGCAGGGAGCGACCGGAATACTGACTTCAATGTATCCAGGCTGTAACAAGTCAACAGTGTTTGGCAACCTGTTCCAGATTTGTGTTGTTCACGGAGAAAACAAGGTCTTAGTTTAGCCATATTGTATTGCCTATATATATACATGCATATAGATACGCACTAATAATATAACATAAGCAAAATTTGGTTGGGCAACAAGAAAACAAGTGCTGTTAGATATTCAGACGGCAATGGGGTTGTTTAGAAACTTCATCTCTTTGCGTTGTCTAGTTGAGATGGTAAATACGAGGAAGACACTCAGCAAGCAAGTGGCCAAGTGGGAAGAACAATAGAAGATGGCATTTCATCCAGACAAATGCAACGTCCTCTCCGTCTCAAAGAAAAAGAAAACTATCCAATACAGTTACACACTAAGAAACCACACACAAGAACATGTTCAGTCAACTAAATACCGTGGAGTTACACTCAACAAAGACCTTGAATGGGGAGAACATATCAACAACATCTGCAACAAGTAACCTCAGCTTTCTCCGAAGAATATCAATACATCCTCTACTAAAATCAAAGAGACTGCGTCCATGTTCATTGTTCGACAACATTAGAGTACGTCAGCAGCGTGTTGTACCATAGTACTATGTCCGTTTCGGACACTGAGCGAACCAGCACCACAACAGGTCGAGTGGATCTAAACTGGAAATGCATGCAGGACAGACGGCGGGATGCCAGCATCACAATGCTCTACAACGTAGAAAACAACTTATTCGTCATCGACAAGACAAACTACTTATTGTCACCTATTAGACTATCTCACCACACACAACCACACTCCTTCCAGATTATAATAGCACGTACTAGATCAAGACATCACTCCTTCTTCCCAACGTACAATGAGGGAATAGAACAAACTGCCACAATATATCGTGTCAGTTGGCACATTATACATGTATGTATGTATGTATGGTTCATTAAATTAAATGTCAAACCCCTTGCGGGGACCTAGACATGTTTTCCTGAAAAGGCTTAGCCGACCTAAGTGGTTAACCAGTACTAAGCAATGTGTGTGAGGTGCCTTGCTCAATGACACTACATACGTGGCCTGACCGAGTATCGAACCCGGGACCGTTCGATTCCAAATCCGACGCTCTACCACTGGACCACGGACGCCACACAGTTGATGCTTCCAAAGTTAAGCTTACCACTCACTATGCCTAACTCTCTTATAGGTTTTATCCTTCACTGTACATACCTTTTATTTCTTATTTCCTGCTTGTGTGCAATCGTGGCAATAACTTCAGTTAGCTGAAGGCGGCCAGTAATGGTAGAATAAGAAGAAGAAGGAGAAGAAGTCCATGAACAACTATGTGCATAGCAGAACCAAATCAGACGGTGGCGTCGTTGTGGAAAAGATGGCCATAGGAGAGATGCAATGATGGAAAAGAACTAACTTGACATGAACCAGCGTTTATTTGTCTCGGCGGTTTCACCATTTGAACAACTTTGAAAAATACTCACAATAATATTGAGAATAAAGATAGGTGTTACAAAAGCTTGGGACCAGTCTGAGGGAATAATACCAATTTCTAATGACATGTTGAAACGTTTAGTGAAGAAAGGTGCGATCTCATTAGCACATTCTTTTAAGACAAATGGTTTAATAGCACCAGGGCCAGCAGCATTATGAGTGTTTATATTCTTTAGCAAAATTACTAGGCCCACTATCTGGGAAGTTTGTGTCATCATCATTTACAAATACAGAAGAAAATTATTTATTGAGAATTTCTGCTTTATCGGATGGATTTGGTTTTAGGTTGCCATCATCTCGAAGTGGTATTACTCCTGAAGAGTCATTTCTTAGACTCTTTATAAAACCCCAGCATTTTTTAGTTGTTCCATGTTTATGCTCAGATGTATCGCATACGATGCTGTTCATATAATCCCAGTAAGCATTTCTAGATTTCATTTGAATTAATGATTTCAGTTTTTTTAACTTTGAGAAGATCTGAGGATTTTTGGATTTACTCATTTTGTATATACTATAGAGCATGTCTCTCTTTTCCATGAGTTTTTTTAATTTCAGTAGACAGCCAGGGGATATTTTGTTTCCCAAACACTATTTTAGTTGGAATGGATTGATGGCTAAACGCCTCACCAAACACAGAGTATAGCCTACTTACACATTGTAAGTTAAAAGGACAATTTCAAATTTAATAATTGGTTTAAACAGTATTTATTCCAATAAATTTACATGTATAACACACAGGGATTCGGCACGTTTGGGGGTACTAGTATATATATTTAAGTACTTAAATATATATACTAGTACCCCCAAACGTGCCGAATCCCTGTGGTATAACACACAAAATGTTACAAATTACATAACTTGTGAATGGTTTGGATTGGAAAACAAGTTTTCAGAAAACTTATATTAATTCCTTTCCAATATTAATTCCTCTCCAATTTAATAATTAAGAAAACATTTCTTATGTGATAGGGCAGTTGTATCGCTGTACATTGTGGTTTCTTGTGTGATAGTGCAGTTGTATCGCTGGACATTGTGGTTTCTTGTGTGATAGTGCAGTTGTATCGCTGTACATTGTGGTTTCTTGTGTGATAGGGCAGTTGTATCGCTGGACATTGTGGTTTCTAGTGTGCTAGGGCAGTTGTATCGCTGTACATTGTGGTTTCTTGTGTGATAGTGCAGTTGTATCGCTGTACATTGTGGTTTCTTGTGTGATAGTGCAGTTGTATCGCTGTACATTGTGGTTTCTTGTGTGATAGTGCAGTTGTATCGCTGGACATTGTTGTTCTTGTGTGATAGTGCAGTTGTATCGCTGGACATTGTGGTTTCTTGTGTGATAGTGCAGTTGTATCGCTGGACATTGTGGTTCTTGTGTGATAGTGCAGTTGTATCGCTGGACATTGTGGTTTCATGTGTGATAGTGCAGTTGTATCGCTGTACATTGTGGTTTCTTGTGTGATAGTGCAGTTGTATCGCTGTACATTGTGGTTTCTTGTGTGATAGTGCAGTTGTATCGCTGGACATTGTGGTTTCTTGTGTGATAGTGCAGTTGTATCGCTGGACATTGTGGTTTCTTGTGTGATAGTGCAGTTGTATCGCTGGACATTGTTGTTTCTTGTGTGATAGTGCAGTTGTATCGCTGGACATTGTGGTTTCTTGTGTGATAGTGCAGTTGTATCGCTGGACATTGTGGTTTCTTGTGTGATAGTGCAGTTGTATCGCTGTACATTGTGGTTTCTTGTGTGATAGTGCAGTTGTATCGCTGGACATTGTGGTTTCTAGTGTGATAGTGCAGTTGTATCGCTGGACATTGTGGTTTCTTGTGTGATAGTGCAGTTGTATCGCTGTACATTGTGGTTTCTAGTGTGATAGGGCAGTTGTATCGCTGTGCATTGTGGTTTCTAGTGTGATAGGGCAGTTGTATCGCTGTACATTGTGGTTTCTAGTGTGATAGGGCAGTTGTATCGCTGTACATTGTGGTTTCTAGTGTGATAGTGCAGTTGTATCGCTGGACATTGTGGTTTCTAGTGTGATAGGCAGTTGTATCGCTGTACATTGTGGTTTCTAGTGTGCTAGGCCAGTTGTATCGCTGGACATTGTGGTTTCATGTGTGATAGTGCAGTTGTATCGCTGGACATTGTTGTTTCTTGTGTGATAGTGCAGTTGTATCGCTGGACATTGTGGCTTCATGTGTGATAGGGCAGTTGTATAGCTGGACATTGTGGCTTCATGTGTGATAGTGCAGTTGTATCGCTGGCCATTGTGGTTTCATGTGTGATAGTGCAGTTGTATCGCTGGACATTGTGGTTTCTTGTGTGATAGTGCAGTTGTATCGCTGGACATTGTTGTTTCTTGTGTGATAGTGCAGTTGTATCGCTGGACATTGTGGCTTCTTGTGTGATGGTGTAGTTGTATCGCTGGACATTGTGGCTTCTTGTGTAATGGTGTAGTTGTATAGCTGGACATTGTGGCTTCTTGTGTGATGGTGTAGTTGTATCGCTGGACATTGTGGCTTCTTGTGTGATAGTGCAGTTGTATCGCTGGACATTGTGGCTTCTTGTGTAATGGTGTAGTTGTATAGCTGGACATTGTGGCTTCTTGTGTGATGGTGTAGTTGTATCGCTGGACATTGTGGCTTCTTGTGTGATAGTGCAGTTGTATCGCTGTACATTGTGGTTTCTTGTGTGATAGTGCAGTTGTATCGCTGGGCATTGTGGTTTCTTGTGTGATAGTGCAGTTGTATAGCTGGACATTGTGGTTTCTGGTATGATAGTGCAGTTGTATAGCTGGACATTGTGGTTTCTTGTGTGATAGTGCAGTTGTATCGCTGTACATTGTGGCTTCTTGTGTGATAGTGCAGTTGTATCGCTGTACATTGTGGTTTCTTGTGTGATAGTGCAGTTGTATCGCTGGACATTGTGGTTTCTGGTATGATAGTGCAGTTGTATAGCTGGACATTGTGGTTTCTTGTGTCATAGGGCAGTTGTATCGCTGTACATTGTGGTTTCTTGTGTCATAGGGCAGTTGTATCGCGTTGACTTCATGTGTGAAATGCCCAGAGGCCCAGCTGTAACCGTTATGACTGTGCCATTGGGCAAGACATTTAAATCCCACATTGTCTCTTCTCTCTCCCTCATGACGATGGTTTGCACCAGAGAAAAGTTCTCGAGAGTGAATAAATTAATGTACTAAGAAATCGTTTCGCAATCGAGCTAAGCTAAATTTGCATAAACTAAATTGTGGTTGCTGAGACGATGAATGTTTCGCAGTTTTACTATGTATTTGAATGATAATTATATGACGCATACAGTGTGGAGTGGGATCATATATGACAACAGGATAACCATTTGTGAAAACACAGACGGATCTGTAGTCTAGTGGTAACACTTCTGAACTGGTAATCCAGGGATCGCAGGTTCGATCCCCCGTCTGACCCTAATAAAATTAACAGTCTTTCAGATGGGACGTTAAACCGAGGTCTCGTGTCGGTGCTTTACACCGTGCACATAAAAGAACCAGAGGAGACTCTGGAATGTGAAAACGTAGTAGAGTTGGCAAATATCAAAGTTATATGCATTGTGGTGTATGTATCTTATGTAAGTTTAACAATTTAATTATATATCGGAACTACAGCAAAACGAATTCCACCATCCTCTGGTAACAACCTTTATTGACGAAAATGTACGGATTGAACAGACTTTATACACTATCATCTACCAATGCTACACATACAAAGTCATCACATTCATGCCAGTAATTACTGGAGAGAATATTTAATTAAATGTTGTCAATCGTTTGAATTAGTGACCTAGTTTTAAGAAATAGCTATCTCATTTTCATCTATACCAAACGAGTATCACCCACTGCTCATTGCTACCAAGCTTCATACTGATTGAACAAATGGTTGAGGATTAGGATACACGTAGCACGACAACAGACACAGGGCGATCACAAACTACCTTAGTATATACACTACATGATCCCATACGTAGTTATTGACTAAATATCCACATATATCCAATATTATATCAATATCCACATATATCATACAATATACCAATATCCACAGATATCATACAATATACCAATATCCACAGATATCATACAATATACCAATATCTACATATATCATACAATATACCAATATCCACAGATATCATACAATATACCAATATCCACAGATATCATACAATATACCAATATCTACAGATATCATACAATATACCAATATCCACAGATATCATACAATATACCAATATCCACAGATATCATACAATATACCAATATCTACAGATATCATACAATATACCAATATCCACAGATATCATACAATATACCAATATCCACAGATATCATACAATATACCAATATCTACAGATATCATACAATATACCAATATCCACAGATATCATACAATATACCAATATCTACAGATATCATACAATATACCAATATCTACAGATATCATACAATATACCAATATCTACAGATATCATACAATATACCAATATCCACAGATATCATACAATATACCAATATCTACAGATATCATACAATATACCAATATCCACAGATATCATACAATATACCAATATCCACAGATATCATACAATATACCAATATCTACAGATATCATACAATATACCAATATCTACAGATATCATACAATATACCAATATCCACAGATATCATACAATATACCAATATCTACAGATATCATACAATATACCAATATCTACAGATATCATACAATATACCAATATCTACAGATATCATACAATATACCAATATCCACAGATATCATACATTATATCAATATCCACAGATATCATACAATATACCAATATCTACAGATATCATACAATATACCAATATCTACAGATATCATACAATATACCAATATCCACAGATATCATACAATATACCAATATCCACAGATATCATACAATATACCAATATCTACAGATATCATACAATATACCAATATCCACAGATATCATACAATACACCAATATCTACAGATATCATACAATATACCAATATCCACAGATATCATACAATATACCAATATCTACAGATATCATACAATATACCAATATCTACAGATATCATACAATATACCAATATCCACAGATATCATACAATATACCAATATCTACAGATATCATACAATATACCAATATCTACAGATATCATACAATATACCAATATCTACAGATATCATACAATATACCAATATCTACAGATATCATACAATATACCAATACCCACAGATATCATACAATATACCAATATCTACAGATATCATACAATATACCAATATCCACAGATATCATACAATATATCAATATCCACAGATATCATACAATATACCAATATCCACAGATATCATACAATATATCAATATACATAAATATCATACATTACAATTGCTACTTATTGGTAAAACAGTTATTATCAATTAATTAAAATGATTTTGATAAAGTCAAATTGATCATACATGATCATCTGGTTAGTGAAGAAAAGGATTCCAATTAAGGACTAATATACAGTTCGTGATAAATCGTACATTATCTTCCCAGTTGAGGTCATAGAAAAACGAGCGATTTCGGTCATTGGTCGCCTTGAAACAAAGTGTAACAACTACATTAATGTAAGATACGGTTTGAGATAGCAATTGATGAAATATATAAATAAAGTTAATACTTTATATAATAGAGCTATCACATTTTGTAAAACAAAAACTATTTCATATCAAAGAAGTTTTATTGTTGTTGGTTCTCAAGTTTATCGCCAAACTGTCGTCTAACTAGTAGAACTCGGTATAGGAACAGTGGGAGCCGATTTGGCACCCTTTTTACCCTTCTTTCCCTTTCGCCCGGGTATTGGACTAACTTGCGTTTCAGACGACACTGGTTTTGGTCGATCACGGTCTGCTCGCTTTTTCACGGATGATTGCTCTGCCATATTCACACTTGCTCTTGCGCGCAGATTTTCCCACGCTTTCGGGAAACCTTGTGTAATTCTATTGTTCGAAACATCGATCTCCTTTAGATTTGGAACTTTGCATATGCTCTCTGGAAGAATTTCAATAATATTATCCGACAAGTCAAGCTTCTCCAGAGATTTTAGTTTGTCGAGTTCTCCGGGTAGTCCTTCCAGGTCATTTCCGGCTGCGCGTAATTCACGAAGTCTGTAAAGATAGGGGAAATCAATCGGCATCTCATCAATGTGGTTCTGATTCAAGTTCAAGTTCCGAAGGGATGCTAATACATCCATGTTGTCTTTGGGAAATGTTAGAATTTCGTTATTTGACAAATCCATGGTGATCAATTTGTTCAGACGTCCAAAGTTTTCAGGTAAAGCTTTCAGCTTGTTGTGCGATAACTTCAGAGTTTCCAATGCAACGCAGTTCAATAGACCAGGAGTAAATCCCTCAATGTTGTTGTCTGATAGTGACAAGTTGTGCATCTTCTGTAAAACGCTGATATTTTCCGGAAGTGTTGTCAATAAATTCTGGTCGGCTACGAGAGATTCCAATCCTCTCAGTTTACAGATATTATCTCCGAGCGTCTTCATGGTGTTGTTGGAAATGTTTAGATGTTTTAGCAGGCGCAGGTTGTTCACGCTTGGTGGCATCTCTTCGAGACCAAGATTGCACAATTCCAAAGACGTCAAATTACGCATATGATCTCTATCTCCAATGACGACGATTGCGGAGCGTAAGTCCGTGTAGTTGATCGTGAGTGGATTGTTTGACAATTTCAAATCTGTTATAGTTTTTGGGATGTTTAGTTCTGTGAAACCGTTTCCAGAGATATCTAGCTGACGAACTTGGTACATAAAGTCGATAGAGCGTGGCATTCCAGCGATTTCGTTATTCGCCATGCGGAATTCTTCCAGATTTCTCAGCTTCCGCAGATCGGTCGGTAACGCTGTGATGCGGTTATCGGAAATGTCCAGATGCGTAAGAACCTGAGCTACTCCAATTGTTTCCGGTAAAGTAATCACCTTGTTTTTGGCTATCAATAGTTTTTTCAGTGTTTGTATATTCCCAACACATTCAGGTAGTATTTTTATCTTATTGTCGGAAACATCTAAAGTTGTCAGGTTTTTCATGGTTGCTATTTCTAATGGAATGACTTCAATTTCATTTGTTGCAACATTTAGAACTTCCAACGACTTCAGAAACACGGCAAATTTAATTGAGTTTAGTTTGTTTTCTGAGGCGTTCAAGGACAGTAGACAACCGCATTCTTTCAGTCCTTCCGGTAAATATTCCAACTGGTTACCGGAAATGTCCAGTTCTTTCAATTTCGTCAGACTTTGGATATTATCGGGCAGTACCCCCATTGCATTGTGTCCGAGAAGCAGCGTAGTGAGCCCGGGACCAATATGCCATAGTTCTTCCGGCAGCGTATTGATGTTATTGTGTGATAAATTTACGTAATGTAAGAATCGAACTTTACCAATCTGAGGCGGGAGGTCGTCCAGAGAATTATGGGATAGGTCAAGCCAGGTTAAGCGCTGTAGTTTATCAATAGATTCTGGCATGTGACTGATACCATTGTGAGACAGATCCATTCTTTGGATGTTTGGTTTCTTGACTGCAACCGCGGGCATGTCAGTGATATTGTTATGTGACATGATCACAGTGGCAGACATCTCATATACACCTTTCTTAAAGGCCTTTATCTGATTATGAGATACATCCACGTACGTAAGCGCTGGAGATTTTCCGATGTTTTTCGGTAAGGTACGAATCTTGTTGTTTGATGCGTAGATGGTAGTAAGACCAGTTGCTTTGTTTATGGCAGGAGGTAACTTCTTAATGCTGTTGTTTGTTATGTCAAGGTATGTCAATTTCTTCAATCTAGACACAGATCCCGGAAATGCTCCAAGAGCATTATTCCTACAGTTAATATACTCGAGATTTTGTAGCACGGCTACAGATTTCGGTAAACGTTTTAGCCTGTTGTTTTCACAGTTTAGCTTAATAGTAAGCTCCGCAAGTTCCTCATTAGACCACACTTCAATCGGCAAAGACTTGAGGTTACATGTCCCGAATTGTAGATGAACTTTGGTTCCTTCTATGCGCTTAATGTGCCTTTTAAGGGCCTCGTTTAGAGAGACTATCTTGCTCCCAGGACCCGTCGGCGGCGGCGGTTGTTCGTCCTTCTTCTTCTTCCTCGCGCTCATTGCTGTAATCTGCTAGTTTATCGCTATTACTAGATTTAACCAAGATGTCCCGAATTGGATTTACACGCTACATCGATCTGAAAATAGATAGACATTATTATTTGTTAAATCTCAACTGAATTGAAGTCATGTACGAGAATGTCTTGTACGAGAGTGTATTGTATGAGAGTGTCATGTATGAGAGTGTCATGTATGATAGTGTAATGTATGAGAGTGTCCTGTATGAGAGTGTCATGTATGAGAGTGTATTGTATGAGAGTGTATTGTATGAGAGTATGAGAGTGTCCTGTATGAGAGTGTCATGTATGAGAGTGTATTGTATGAGAGTATGAGAGTGTCCTGTATGAGAGTGTATTGTATGAGAGTATGAGAGTGTCATGCATGAGAGTGTATTGTATGAGAGTATGAGAGTGTCCTGTATGAGAGTGTCATGTATGAGAGTGTCCTGTATGAGAGTGTCCTGTATGAGAGTGTATTGTATGAGAGTGTATTGTATGAGAGTGTATTGTATGAGAGTGTATTGTATGAGGGTGTATTGTATGAGAGTGTATTGTATGAGAGTGTATTGTATGAGAGTATGAGAGTGTCCTGTATGAGAGTGTCCTGTATGAGAGTGTCCTGTATGAGAGTGTCCTGTATGAGAGTGTCCTGTATGAGAGTGTCATGTATGAGAGTGTCCTGTATGAGAGTGTCCTGTATGAGAGTGTCATGTATGAGAGTGTCCTGTATGAGACTGTCCTGTATGAAAGTGTCCTGTATGAGAGTGTCCTGTATGAGAGTGTCCTGTATGAGAGTGTCTTGTATGAGAGTGTCCTGTATGAGAGTGTCATGTATGAGAGTGTCCTGTATGAGAGTGTCATGTATGGGAGTGTCCTGTATGAGAATGTAATGTATGAGAGTGTCCTGTATGAGAGTGTATTGTATGAGAGTGTAATATATGAGAGTGTCCTGTATGAGAGTGTCCTGTATGATAGTGTATGGTATGAGAGTGTATTGTATGAGAGTATGAGAGTGTATCGTATGAGAGTGTCACGTATGAGAGTGTCCTGTATGAGAGTGTATGGTATGAGAGTGTAATGTATGATAGTGTCCTGTATGAGAGTGTCCTGTATGAGAGTGTCATGTATGAGAGTGTCCTGTATGAGAGTGTCATGTATGAGAGTGTCCTGTATGAGAGTGTCCTGTATGAGAGTGTCATGTATGAGAGTGTCCTGTATGAGAGTGTCCTGTATGAGAGTGTCCTGTATGAGAGTGTCCTGTATGAGAGTGTCCTGTATGAGAGTGTCATGTATGAGAGTGTCCTGTATGAGAGTGTCATGTATGAGAGTGTCCTGTATGAGAGTGTCATGTATGAGAGTGTCCTGTATGAGAGTGTATGGTATGAGAGTGTCCTGTATGAGAGTGTCCTGTATGAGAGTGTCCTGTATGAGAGTGTATGGTATGAGAGTGTCCTGTATGAGAGTGTCCTGTATGAGAGTGTATGGTATGAGAGTGTCCTGTATGAGAGTGTATGGTATGAGAGTGTCACGTATGAGAGTGTCCTGTATGAGAGTGTCCTGTATGAGAGTGTCCTGTATGAGGGTGTATGGTATGAGAGTGTCACGTATGAGAGTATCCTGTATGAGAGTGTAATGTATGATAGTGTCCTGTATGAGAGTGTCCTGTATGAGAGTGTCATGTATGAGAGTGTATGGTATGAGAGTGTCCTGTATGAGAGTGTCATGTATGGGAGTGTCATGTATGGGAGTGTCATGTATGAGAGTGTCATGTATGAGAGTGCCCTGTGTGAGAGTGTCCTTATGGGAGTGTCATGTATGGGAGTGTCATGTATGAGAGTGTCATGTATGCGAGTGTCCTGTATGAGAGTGTCATGTATGAGAGTGTCACGTATGAGAGTGTCCTGTATGAGAGTGTCCTGTATGAGAGTGTCATGTATGAGAGTGTCCTGTATGAGGGTGTATGGTATGAGAGTGTCACGTATGAGAGTGTCCTGTATGAGAGTGTAATGTATGATAGTGTCCTGTATGAGAGTGTCCTGTATGAGAGTGTATGGTATGAGAGTGTCCTGTATGAGAGTGTCATGTATGGGAGTGTCATGTATGGGAGTGTCATGTATGAGAGTGTCATGTATGAGAGTGCCCTGTATGAGAGTGTCCTGTATGGGAGTGTCATGTATGGGAGTGTCATGTATGAGAGTGTCATGTATGAGAGTGTCCTGTATGAGAGTGTATGGTATGAGTGTGTCCTGTATGAGAGTGTCATGTATGGGAGTGTCATGTATGGGAGTGTCATGTATGAGAGTGTCATGTATGAGAGTGTCCTGTATGAGAGTGTCATGTATGGGAGTGTCATGTATGGGAGTGTCATGTATGAGAGTGTCCTGTATGAGAGTGTAATGTATGATAGTGTCCTGTATGGGAGTGTCATGTATGGGAGTGTCATGTATGAGAGTGTCCTGTATGAGAGTGTCCTGTATGAGAGTGTCATGTATGATAGTGTCCTGTATGGGAGTGTCATGTATGGGAGTGTCATGTATGAGAGTGTCATGTATGAGAGTGTCCTGTATGAGAGTGTATGGTATGAGAGTGTCCTGTATGAGAGTGTCATGTATGGGAGTGTCATGTATGGGAGTGTCATGTATGAGAGTGTCCTGTATGAGAGTGTCCTGTATGAGAGTGTCCTGTATGAGAGTGTCATGTATGATAGTGTCCTGTATGAGAGTGTCATGTATGAGAGTGTCCTGTATGAGAGTGTCATGTATGAGAGTGTCCTGTATGAGAGTGTCATGTATGAGAGTGTCCTGTATGAGAGTGTCATGTATGAGAGTGTTCTGTATGAGAGTGTCATGTATGAGAGTGTCCTGTATGAGAGTGTCATGTATGAGAATGCCCTGTATGAGAGTGTCATGTATGAGAGTGTCCTGTATGAGAGTGTCCTGTATGAGAGTGTATGGTATGAGAGTGTCATGTATGAGAGTGTATGGTATGAGAGTGTCACGTATGAGAGTGTCCTGTATGAGAGTGTATGGTATGAGAGTGTCATGTATGAGAGTGTATGGTATGAGAGTGTCACGTATGAGAGTGTCCTGTATGAGAGTGTATGGTATGAGAGTGTCATGTATGAGAGTGTCCTGTATGAGAGTGTCATGTATGAGAGTGTCCTGTATGAGAGTGTATGGTATGAGAGTGTCCTGTATGAGAGTGTCACGTATGAGAGTGTCCTGTATGAGAGTGTCACGTATGAGAGTGTCCTGTATGAGAGTGTATGGTATGAGAGTGTCCTGTATGAGAGTGTCACGTATGAGAGTGTCCTGTATGAGAGTGTCACGTATGAGAGTGTCCTGTATGAGAGTGTCACGTATGAGAGTGTCCTGTATGAGAGTGTATGGTATGAGAGTGTCATGTATGAGAGTGTATGGTATGAGAGTGTCACGTATGAGAGTGTCCTGTATGAGAGTGTATGGTATGAGAGTGTCATGTATGAGAGTGTCCTGTATGAGAGTGTCCTGTATGAGAGTGTATGGTATGAGAGTGTCATGTATGAGAGTGTATGGTATGAGAGTGTCATGTATGAGAGTGTATGGTATGAGAGTGTCACGTATGAGAGTGTCCTGTATGAGAGTGTATGGTATGAGAGTGTCATGTATGAGAGTTTCCTGTATGAGAGTGTCCTGTATGAGAGTGTATGGTATGAGAGTGTCATGTATGAGAGTGTATGGTATGAGAGTGTCATGTATGAGAGTGTCCTGTATGAGAGTGTCATGTATGAGAGTGTCCTATATGAGAGTGTCATGTATGAGAGTGTCATGTATGAGAGTGTCATGTATGAGAGTGTCCTGTATGAGAGTGTATGGTATGAGAGTGTCACGTATGAGAGTGTCCTGTATGAGAGTGTCATGTATGAGAGTGTCCTGTATGAGAGTGTATGGTATGAGAGTGTCATGTATGGGAGTGTCCTGTATGATAGTGTCCTGTATGAGAGTGTAATGTATGAGAGTGTCCTGTATGAGAGTGTATTGTATGAGAGTGTCCTGTATAAGAGTGTCCTGTATGAGAGTGTCATGTATGAGAGTGTCCTGTATGAGAGTGTCATGTATGGGAGTGTCCTGTATGAGAGTGTCCTGTATGAGAGTGTCATGTATGAGAGTGTCATGTATGAGGATGTCCTGTATGAGGATGTCCTGTATGAGAGTGCCCTGTATGAGAGTGTCATGTATGAGAGTGTCCTGTATGAGAATGTCCTGTATGAGGATGTTCTGTATGAGGATGTTCTGTATGAGAGTAAGATTCTGGAATGGGTTTCTGTATGTATCATTGCACTATCCTCCAAAATAAATCTAAAATGACTAATCTCTTCAGGAGGCGTCGCTCATATGGGCAACCGGTAGCGACGATAAATAAACGTAAAAACACAAACACATAATATATACATGGAATGTTACAGACAAGTTATTCAAGGGTAAATGAAAAAGCAACTTCTAACGTCTAACTTCGTATTATGTTTGTTGTGTTTGCATTCGGACTGCTGAATAAATAAATGTTGCTATATCTAGTATACGCTATTAGAACCACTAGTGTATGTTAACTATACTAGGCTGGACCTGGAACTACGTGTGCTGGTCGCCAGATTGGACGTGTTGGTTTTCAGATCGGGTACTGCGGTTTCCCCCCACACGAATTACCACATATACCAGAGAATAGAAATGTGTGCACTATTATATATAGCTACGTTAAAGCGACACTACATCAGTGAAAACGCAAATTAATACAGAATGTAATATCCTATTATATGGTATAATTGTTTTCCAAATATTTGCCTCACACATTGAGTATTTCAATTAATAAACAAGCGTCGTATACGCGGTTTGTTTACATAACAAAATAATGTAAACAGGATCGACATACATGAGTAATACAACCTGTGTATACCGAATAACGAGATTTATGGTTCAGATTTACCGTTATATCTCACATTTGTGCCTATGCGTATTCGGAAGAATTTGTAGTAGCAATGCATTTATACGTGAACAATGTATGTTTTGGCATTTTGCAATGTAATGTCGCTTTAAGGGTTACTTCATTTAAATGTGCTTCATAAGATACAAAATATGCACAATCAAAATACTCTGATTCTGGAAATGTCAATTATTTTTCATAACATTGTATATAAGCAGATACATGATAGTAATTCATGCGAAAATGATATTGTTAGTAAACTAATATTTTCACTAAAAGAGAAAAATGATAAGATAGAAAGTAATTAGTTTATACAAATTTATTTTAGCTCGATTGCGAAACATGTGCTTGCAACTTATATTAATCACTCTCGAGACCTCATTCCTGATGGAATCCATCGCCACGAGGGAGAGATAAGAGGCAACGTGGAATTTAAATGCCTTGCATAAGGGCACAATCGTAACGGCTCCAGCGGGACTCGAACTCCGGACCTTTCGCACCTGAAGCGAACGCGCATCCACTGTGCTATCACGACTTCCACAATGCTTTTTAACCGCTATTACCACGATATACCCATAATGCATCCTATATTATCTCACAATATCGAAATATTAAATATAAAAATTATATAGAAAATAATTAAACACATGTCAGTCCGCCTCCGTGGTCGAGTGGTTAAGGTCGCTGACCTGTATACCACTGTAACCTAGCATCACTGATGGTCACGGGTTCCAGCCACGCTCAGACCGTGTCTCATTTATATGAACAAGTTGGCAGTTTCTTACGGAGGTTGGTGCACCCAAGTAGTGGCTAACCGCTGGAGCCTGCCCAGGAAAGGTGTTGTTAGGTAAACTGCCCGCCGGCGATATAGCCCTAAATGGTGCTGATGCAGGCGTAAAACCCGAAATATAACATAATAATATTAAACACATACGTATTCCCCTTTTTTATACCATAACATCTGAATAATAAACTTACATGTACACGTATTTAAATCCGTTAATATCGAGTACTTTAACTCAAAGTCATTAAAAGCATTTATTATATAGACTGCCTTCACGTATTCACAATATTGAATGGTTAAGTTTACTAGAAGCAAAAGTCAACAATTCACCTTAGCTACATCAACATTCTCTCTGTGTTTTGATCGCTTAAGATCAATAACTAATTTGAAATGGGTATAGCCCAAATATGCTTGATTATATTTATATATAAACCCGTATCAAAATTTCGCACGGCGAATTAACTTTTATAAATCTCAAGTGGACGAACGAGTGTTATGTTATGTTATATTTCGGGTTTTACGACTGCATCAGCACCATTTCGGGCTATATCGCCGGCGGGCAGTTTACCTAACAATACCTTTCCTGGGCAGGCTCCAGCGGTTAACCAGTACTTGGGTGCACCAACCTCCGTAAGAAACTGCCAACTTTCTCATATAAATGAGACACGGCCTGAGCGGGGCTCGAACCCGTGACCATCAGTGATGATAGGTTACAGTGGTATACAAGTCAGCGACCTTAACCACTCGACCACGGAGGCGGACTCGAACGAGTGTACACTCGACAATACATAAGTCTCGCGAGATATTTTCATTAAAAGCTTATATAATGATTACATACAACAGGCACATCAATAGATTAATATGAACTATGTATATTTGTTGTCAACCGACCGATATTAAAATTTTGTCCATTTAAAGTGTTGGTATCGTCATTATTAACGGAGCTATGGTCCCTTGATGTTTAATCAATGTATTAATAATGTGGCTGTCCGATTAGCGCAGTGGTTAGCGCGCTCGCTTCTCGTCAATGCGACCCAGGTTCGATCCTCGGATCGGGAAGTATGTGAGATGGTACGGTGATCGCCAGATCGGACAGGTGGGTTTTCTCCGGGGACTCCGGTTTCCTCCCACACGAATGACCACATTTACGCTTTCATCCGAGCCAACGAGAGTGATTAATATAAGTTGTTAAAGCTTGTTTCGCAATCGTTGTAAAATAAATAAAGTTTAAACTTAATAATGTAGCAACGCTAACATATATTGTTAATGCGTGAATACATGCAAATATGGAGATTACGCGCATTGCAGCATTGTATATATATAATAGATATTGAATGTTATGTTAAGTAGCCACACGACGACAATACAACTAGTTTTAATATCGTGAACAAGTGTGCATAGCCAGCGACAAACATACCTCAAACACAAATACAACTAGTCGTAGCATCGTGAACAAGTGTACATAGCCAGCGACAAGCATACCTCAAACACAAATACAACTAGTCGTAGCATCGTGTACACGTGTACATAGCCGGCGACAAACATACCTCAAACATAAATACAACTAGTCGTAGCATCGTGTACACGTGTACATAGCCGGCGACAAACATACCTCAAACACAACTACAACTAGTCGTAGCATCGTGTACAAGTGTACATAGCCAGCGACAAACATACCTCAAACACAAATACAACTAGTCGTAGCATCGTGTACAAGTGTACATAGCCGGCGACAAACATACGTCAAATACAACTAATCGTAGCATCGTGTACACGTGTACATAGCCGGCGACAAACATACCTCAAACACAAATACAACTAGTCGTAGCATCGTGTACAAGTGTACATAGCCAGCGACAAACATACGTCAAATACAACTAATCGTAGCATCGTGTACACGTGTACATAGCCGGCGACAAACATACCTCAAACACAAATACAACTAGTCGTAGCATCGTGTACAAGTGTACATAGCCAGCGACAAACATACGTCAAATACAACTAATCGTAGCATCGTGTACAATCGTAGCATCGTGTACACGTGTACATAGCCGGCGACAAACATACCTCAAACATAAATACAACTAGTCGTAGCATCGTGTACACGTGTACATAGCCGGCGACAAACATACCTCAAACATAAATACAACTAGTCGTAGCATCGTGTACAAGTGTACATAGCCGGCGACAAACATACCTCAAACATAAATACAACTAGTCGTAGCATCGTGTACACGTGTACATAGCCGGCGACAAACATACCTCAAACATAAATACAACTAGTCGTAGCATCGTGTACACGTGTACATAGCCGGCGACAAACATACCTCAAACACAAATACAACTAGTCGTAGCATCGTGTACAAGTGTACATAGCCAGCGACAAACATACCTCAGACACACATATTCATTATAGCAATCATTTCTAGGAAATTTCGGCAAAAAAACGGGCAAATCTTCCAAACACCAAAAGAACATTAAATCACTCTGTCCGATTTGACGGCGTATCATGCTACCAGGTCCGAGGATCGAACACGGTTGCATTGGTGGAAGGATGCGTGCTACTACGCTGTTTACTAATCTAGAATAAAATGCTTTAAATTACCATATACAGCCACTATTTACATTCTATGATTATTAGTTAGCTCGAAATATTTAAGAAATAACGTTATTTTTATGGAAAATATCAATCTAGTGCATAAATGAACAAATGTTGTAACTGATCAATAATTTTATTTATTTTGTCAAATAAAACTGTACAGAATAGTAACTGAAACGTTACTTAACAGAAAAACAAGACGACCAAGAGATTATCTGATTTTAAAAATAGCTCACTTCCGCGAATTCCCACGGTAGTATTTACAAACATCACGTGACTTTCATTCATAAAACTTTACACGCATTGTATACATGGAATAGCCAAAACACGGTGCGCGCGCAGCATAGTTCAAGGTAGGTATTTCGCAGAATAACCCGAGGTAGAATTTACTCAAGAAGTATGTATGTTATTAGCTGGGTCGTGTTAGAATATAAAACAACCGATTAGGAATTCGGTTGAGTCACAGGAACTTGAAATGTTATCCATAAGCCACCAAAGGTCTTGTCCTAGGATAGAGGTACAAGACCTTTGGTGGCTTATAAATGTATACAATTTCAAGTTCCTTTCGTTGAGTGTCCATCTTGTGTTCATATGTTAGCTCGTTGCTATATAATAATATTAAACAAAACATGTTCAGGGACAGTATTTATGGTTGTTCAGTTATCAGTAATATTGTAAGGCTAGCGCAAACGTCTCGTTACTGCTCCGTTGTTTATCTATGGCGAGGTCAGACCTCGGCTATACTAGACTTCGTGCATAAATCATGTGTGCATGCTCATAAATCATCAGAAGGCATGCAGTGCTATATAGCTGCAGCTTCCGGAAACACTTGTACAGACGGATCTGTACTCCAGTGGTAACACGTTGGACTGGTAATCCAGGAATCGCAGGTTCAATCCCCCGCCTGACCCTACTCAAATTAATAGTCTTTCAGATGGAACTTTAAACCGGTTTCGTGTCGGTGCTTTACACCGTGCACGTAGAAGAACCAGAGGAAATTCTGGAATAGGTCTCTGTCTGTATCATTGCACTATCCTCCACAAATCTAAAATGACTAATCTCTTCAGGAGGCGTCGCACATATGGGCAACCGGTAGCGACGATAAATAAACGTAAAACACACACACACGTCATGTTACCGCCGGAGATTGTCGAAGATATTTACAATATTTGTCTGAACGAAGACAAACGAGTGTAAGGGGCAATGCATTTTATTCAGTTGTCAGTGGCATATATTTCATATTGTATCGGTCTACCAAGCCCCTTGTTCTTACCCCGATCAGAACTATGTTTATCCTACTACCCTAAGTCCCCTTAGCGGCTTATATATGTAGGATAAAAATGTCCCCGAACCTTTATTTGACGTTTTCGAAGTTTCAATCCTATCGTCCATATTAAAAATATAAGCCTACTTATCTAATCGTTGAGATTGAACGCTTGTGAATGAAAATATTTTTCTTACCCCGAGACACTTGTATTGTGTGTCTAAATAGACCGAAAAAGATTAATAATGAAGTAACAACTTCAATGTTGCTACAATGACGCCAAGTTGACACCTCCGTCAATAGTTTGGCCTGCGTGGTGCCTTTGCCTTCCTACATGCACACCGAGCGAACAGAAGTACAGTCAAATCTGTCTTAAGCAGCTAGGCAAGGGATCACAGAAAGTGACTGCTTAGCACATGTTGTTGCTTAATACAGGTCAAATGTATAATATAGCAACATATTGCTTATATGGACACTGGCTGCTTAATACAGGTTGGCTGCTTAATACACGTTGGCTGCTTAATACAAGTAGAGTGCTTAATACATGTTGTCTGCTTGATACGCGGTGGCTGCTTAATACACGTTGGTTGTTTCATACAGGTTGGCTGTTAAATAGAGGTTGGCTGTTAAATACAGGTTGGCTGTTAAATATAGGTTGGCTGCTTAATACAGGTTGGCTGTTAAATATAGGTTGGCTGCTTAATACAGGTTGGCTGTTAAATATAGGTTGGCTGTTAAATATAGGTTGGCTGCTTAATACAGGTTGGCTGTTTAATACAGGTTGGTTGTTTAATACAGGTGGGTTGCTTAATACAGGATGGCTGTACGTTGGTTGTTTAATACAGGTTGGCTGCTTAATACAGGTTGGCTGCTTAATACAGGTTGGCTGCTTAATACAGGTTGGCTGCTTAATACAGGTTGGCTGCACGTTGGTTGCTTAATACAGGTTGGCTGCACGTTGGTTGTTTAATACAGGTTGGTTGCTTAATACAGGTTGGCTGCACGTTGGTTGCTTACTACAGGTTGGCTGCACGTTGGTTGCTTAATACAGGTTGGATGCTTAATACAGGTTGGCTGCACGTTGGTTGCTTAATACAGGTTGGTTGCTTAATACAGGTTGGCTGCACGTTGGTTGCTTAATACAGGTTGGATGCTTAATACAGGTTGGCTGCACGTTGGTTGCTTAATACAGGTTGGATGCTTAATACAGGTTGGCTGCACGTTGGTTGCTTAATACAAGTTGGCTGCTTAATACAGGTTGCTGCTTAATACACGTTGGCTGCTTAATACACGTTGGCTGCTTAATACACGTTGGCTGCTTAATACAGGCCGGTTGTTTAATACACGTTGGCTGCTTAATACAGGCCGGTTGTTTAATACAGGTTGGTTGCTTAATACATGTTGGCTGCACGTTGGTTGCTTAATACAAGTTGGCTGCTTAATACAGGTTGCTGCTTAATACACATTGGCTGCAGATTGGCTGCTTAATACATGTTGCTGCTTAATACACGTTGGTTGCTTAATACATGTTGCTGCTTAATACATGTTGCTGCTTAATACACGTTGGCTGCTTAATACACGTTGGCTGCACGTTGGCTGCTTAATACACGTTGGTTGCTTAATGGAGGTGACTACTAACACAGGTTTGACTATGTCGAGTAATGCATCGAAGTGTAAATAATGAACGTTTATTTATATATAGTATAATACCGGTAAATCATTTAATATTCCAAGAACTGTTTTCATTGTCCGAATATTTTCGTAACGTCTCCATTTCGAATGTGCACGTGTACATCCAGTGTCACGTGAACACGTGTACATCTAATGTCGAGTGTATATCTAATTTCGCGTAAAGTCCGCCTCCGTGGTCGAGTGGTTAAGGTCGCTGACTTGTATACCACTGTAACCTATCATCACTGATGGTCACGGGTTCGAGCCCCGCTCAGGCCGTGTCTCATTTATATGAGAAAGTTGGCAGTTTCTTACGGAGGTTGGTGCACCCAAGTACTGGTTAACCGCTGGAGCCTGCCCAGGAAAGGTATTGTTAGGTAAACTGCCCGCCGGCGATATAGCCCGAAATGGTGCTGATGCAGGCGTAAAACCCGAAATATAACATAATAACATAACTAATTTCGCGTAAACACGTGTACATCTAATGTCGAGTGTATATCTAATTTCGCGTAAACACGTGTACATCTAATGTCGAGTGTATATCTAATTTCGCGTGAGCACGTGTACATCTAATGTCGCATGAGCACGTGTATATCTATGTCGCATGAGCACGTGTACATCTAAAGTCGCGTGAGCACGTGTACATCTAAAGTCGCGTAAGCACATGTACATCTAATGTCGCGTGTGCATGTTTACATATAATGTCGCGTGTGCAGGTGTACATCTAGTGTCACGTGTTCATCTAATATCGCCCGTACACGTATACATTTAAAGTCGAATGAGCACGTGTACTTCTAAAGTCGCGTGATCACGTGTACATCTAAATCGCGTGAGCACGTGTACATATAATGTCGCGTGAGCACGTGTACATATAATGTCGCGTGAGCACGTGTACATCTAATGTCGCGTGAGCACGTGTACATCTAATGTCGCGTGAGCACAGGTACATCTAACATCGCAATCATATTACATAGACGACAATCCATTATATTTGAGCGATATCTTAAATTCGCGAGTGTGTTCTTTCGTAGATTAAAATTATCACGAAATTAATCTCACGCGAATACATCGTGGCCTAAAGTATTTCAAAATGAATGAATTGCGGTGCACTATGGCACTAACCCAAACTCGAGTTGTTGAATAATAAAATTGAAAGACATTCAACATAAGCTATATTTAAAGCGACATTACATCACAAAAAGCCCCAAAAATGCATTGTTCACGTATAAATGCATTGCTACCACAAATTATTCCGAATACATTCGAACACTAACATTGAATCAATAAACAGTGTGTTTGTGGTTTACAAACTTTCAAAAGTGAATGTAGGATTTCATATCGTGGTCATCCACGCTCCTGTAATGATATTTCTTTGTCATTGTAGTCATTGCTAACGCTTGATACTGTCGCTTAGAGATAATAAAGTTAACTAAGATTAGTCTACACATAAATATGCATAGACACAACTGTGAGATATAACGGTAAATCTAAACCATACATATCGTTATTCTGGATACATGCATAGTATTACGCATGCAGGTAGACTATTTACAGTATTTTGTTATGTCAACAAACCGCGTATACGAAGCTTGTTTATTAGTTGAAATACTCAGTATTTGAATCAAATATTTGGAAAATAATTATATCATATATTAGGAAATTATATTCTGTATAAATTTGCCTTTTCACAGATGTAGTGTCACTTTAAGGGAAGATTTCTCTTCTATGTTATATTTTCATGCTTACTTTTAGTTGAACATTTTATATAATAGAGCGAACTTGAAACATATTATCATGTAACGTTAAAAAGGCGAAATTGCTGGTTTAGGTTATGGGGCACATGCCTCTGCAGTGTATAAAGCGAAATTGCTGGTTTTAGGTTATGGGGCGCATGCCTCTGCAGTGTATAAAGCGAAATTGCTGGTTTAGGTTATGGGGCGCATGCCTCTGCAGTGTATGCGACTGCGCAGTTTTATGTTTATAGATAAACCCTGATAAAAGTGATGTACATACATTAATGTTCCTGGTATTATGATTTGTTACGGATGCTACAACGAGACAAACTAAGATTATATCACTTTCAGGTTATGCCATTTGGTTAGGTGACTTTCAGGCTATACGAAATGTTCAACCGTACCCGGTCGTGTGTGTGTTTTGCGTTTATTTATCGGTCGATCAACCATCTGACCCTAATAAAATTAACAGTCTTTCAGATGGGACGTTAAACCGAGGTCTCGTGTCGGTGCTTTACATCGTGCACGTAAAAGAACCAGAGGAGACTCTGGAATGGGCCTGTATCATTGCACTATCATCCAAAAATCTAAAATGACTAATCTCTTCAGGAGGCGTCGCTCATATGGGCAACCGGTAGCGACGATAAATAAACGTAAAACACGTTCAGTTACTGCCCCTGAATACTATTAAAAGTAAAAGTTTAAACTTTATTTAGTTTACAACGATTGCGAAGCAAGTTCTAACAACTTATATTAATCACTCTCGTTGGCCGGATGAAACCGTAAATGTGGTCATTCGTGTAGGAGGAAACCGGAGTATCCGGAGAAAACCCACCTGTCCGATCTGGCGACCACCGTACCATCTCACATATCGGATCGAACCCGGGTTGCATTGGTGAGAAGCGAGCGCGCTAACCACTGCGCTAATCGGACAGTTAATCTTAAAAGTAGATTGCTCTTCTTAATTGGTGTCCTCTGTTTTTATCGTTGTTTCGTTTGCACCACATGCTGTCCATTTTCATCCGTTTTCTCATTTTAATATTATTACATTATTAAATCTCGATAGATATCCTACAGCATATCCAATGGTGAAACTTGGTTATCAAATAATTAACAAGATTTTTATAAAATGACATGCATCCTAACGCAACATCTGGTTACAAAACAACAGCAAAAACAAAGGATTCCAACAAAATGAACCAATATTCATTTCGGGATTAATTTGACTTTATCTGTGAAGGGAGATCATAGAAAAAGCAGTAATGTCTCTCATTGCACGATAGGAACTATTTTGGAAAGTGTTACAGTTCTTAGAAACCGGCATATAACTAAATAAATACAAATAAATCAGCACGTGTGCTATTTATATAAATGTTTTTTTTAATAATATATACGTATAGGATATAAGCCTCAAACAGATCCAATATGTAAAATATGTCAACTATTGGACTGTGTGAGGCGCGTAAAACAAGATCCTACTAATTAAAATTGTTAATTTCGTACCTGACTATGATTTAAAGCAGCATTACATCGTAAAAAAGGATGTTTTGGGTACAATATAAATACTAATGTGTGTGTGTGTTTACAAAAATCGAAATAGTCGCTCAAAAACGACAAAATGCCAATAAATTTAAACCGTCGTATACGTGCATTTGTTTATCAACACACGAACTGTAAACACGCACAGCGCGCATGCGTGAAACAACAGAGGATGTAGAAAACAACGTATATATTTTGAACTTGAAATACTATCTATCTATCTTCCTCTAATGTCGAACTCCTCGCGGGGATGTAGAAATGTCCCTAAAAGACTTAGCTAATAGATGTATGAATCAACATATCAAGTAATTTAATTAAAAAAACACAACGTGGGACAAATGGGGTCATTGCATTCTGAATGTAAACAAGCGCGGACGATGCGTTCCGGTTGTAAACAAGTGCGTGACCGATCGACTTGGAAAGTCCTACTTTCGGTTTCGAGTTTGTTTTATCGCCAAAAAACACTGTTTACCAAATGAACATAAGCATACAAAGTATAATGTTAGAATGTGTAGCAGCATTGCTACCCATACGTAAAAATTGAATTTTTCAAATATATTTTATTTCATATGATGTAATGCTGCTTTAATATAATGCTGGTCTTTTGACAGCAGTCCAATATTAATAATAATGGACGGCAAGTACAAGGTATGACGTCACGATGGTGTTTTGCAATATACTATGTTTAATATTTGTTTCACTATGTTGAGTGGATTAAACCGATTATTTTTTAGTCTTATGCCAATTATCTCCAATCAAATGTCTTAATCTGTCCTACAATATTTCCTAAGCGTCTGTTCCTGGTCGCGCATACATGTGCATGCATGTGTTACACGTTTGATTTCATCATTGGCACGTAATCGTTGCGTATCAGACAGTTTATGCCAAAACACAGAGACATTTAAATGTTGATTTACGAACAACAGTAATGGATAATATAGTTTAGCTTTTATAATATATCTTAGTTGGCATGTGTTCAATTTTTGTATTTTATATTTTAATTTTGTGTTATGTAAATGGTTTGTTCTTTTTCTCATTGGCTGTCCGATTAGCGCAGTGGTTAGTGCATGCGTGTGTGTGTGCATGCGTGCGTGTGCGTGCGGGCGTACGTACGTGCGTTCATGCGTGTGTTTGCGTTTAGTTATCGTCGCTACCGGTTCCCCAAATGAGCTACGCCATTGAAGAGATTAGTCATTTTAGATTTAGGAGGATAGTGCAATGATCCAAACAGAGAGCCATCCTCTGGTTCTTTTAAGCGCACTTACGGAATAGAGTACCGACACGAGACCTCGATTTAAAGTCCTATCTTAAAGACTCTTAATATTATTAGGGTCAGATGAATAATCGAACTTACGACCACTGTATTCACAGTCCAACGTGTTAGCCACTGGTCGAAGTATGTGACACGGTACGTACGGTGAGCGCCAGATCGGACAGATGGATTTCTCCGGTACTCTGGTTTCCTCCACAGACATATATATATACTCTTTCATCATCGTTAACGAGAGTGATTAATTAATATTTGTTGCTAAACTTTAAAGCTTGTTTCGCATTATTTCGTAAAATAAATGAATTTGATTGTTTTATTACTCTACCATATATATTCCTCGAAATACAAAGTTTCGACAATTGGGGGTAGTGGGAGATGGTGGGCGGGAGTGGGTGATGGGGAAGTGGGGGGGGGGGGGTCACCAGATCGGACAGGTGGGTTTTCTCCGGGTTTCCTCCCACACGAATGATCACATTTACGCTTGCATCCGCACCAACGAGAGTGATTAATACATGTTGTTAAAATTTGCTTCGCAATCGTTGTAAAATAAATAAAGTTTAAACTTAACTCATTAAATCAGAAAACGCAGGAAATCCCCCAAACATTTAAGGGGGATCACGCTCCATGCCCCCAGACCTCATAGATTGCCTCGGTTGAAATTTGCCTCTGACTACGGTAGGCATACTGGTTAAAAGCATGTACAATCAGTTTCTAATTAAGTGTATCTATTATATTTTATGATAAAATACATCTATAATTTCATTTAATAATAGCTTACCACTATGATGATAAAAATAAGTATCCGTTTTTCCGTGGTGCTCTTGGCAACTAATCACTTTATAATACTATTAGCTGATGTGACATTTACAGATAGTGCATTACGTTAACACACCCACCTCCCAGATATATCACGACAATGTTTAAAGCATGTGTAGTCTACACACGTTTCAATCAGATTTATGATCTTATAATGCGACAGAAATATAACAATATTTACACAATAACGGTTTAACAATGTACCAATTGCATGTTTGCTAATGGTCCAAATGTTTCGTCTGCGTCATCCGGGCCTTTCTCCATATTGAACCACGTGACGAGATGATACTAGCGTGTTTATGGGCACCATGACAACTATAGATGTCTCGGGCGCTTCATATTTAATTGCACCGTATATAACATAAATGGTCAAATATAGTTCTGTATATTCGCATGACCTTTAGTTTTACCGTTCAAGGTCATAACAAGGTCATAACAAGGTCATATTTAACAATGACTCTTGTTTATACGAAATCAACGACATATTGAATGTTCCGATGACGTCGGTGTTGGTTAGCTGCTTGCACTGTATAATGTGGCTGTTTATTGGAGTGTGCATTATTTGTGTGTTTTACGTTTATTTATCGTCGCTACCGGTTGCCCATATGAGCGACGCCTCCTGAAGAGATGTCATTTTAGATTTTGGAGGATAGTGCATGATACAGACAGAGACCTATTCTAGAATATCTTCTGGTTCATTTACGTTCACGGTGTAAAGCAGCGACACTAGACCTCGGTTTAACGTCCCATCTGAAAGACTGTTAATTTTATTATGGTCAAACGGGGGATCGAACCTGTGATCTCTGGATTACAAGTCCAGCGTGTTGCCACTGGACTACATATCCGTCTGTGTCAGCAATGGTACTTCGTACGTTTGGTATTTATTTGGTATATATACGGTAATCGTTCGTTTGACGCCTATGTTAATATATCTAGGTGTTTAATATATTGTGTTCTGTCAAACCTGATAAAGGAACAGATTGAAGTTTTATTGAAATATCGAGTGGTTTAATAATACTGTACGAGCTATACAAAAATGAGTTCGGTTTGTCCATTATGCGCTTTTATGATTATGTATACACATCGATCAGCTGTTTAAATGTAATACGTCTTAACCACTGGGCCACTAGGCCGTCTTTAATTTTAATTTTACGGCACACGTCCGGGTCAATCCTCAACTGGTGAACGGGCATTGGTCCCTCATTGGCACTTCATTCCGGCGGCGACCAGACTCAAACACAACCACTTTAATATATCGGGAAGTTGGTTTGTGTTTGGGGTTTATAAAAAAGTATAATCTTTATTTATTTTACAACGATTGCGAAACAAGTAAAACAATATATTAATCACTCTCGTTGCCGTGTATGACAGCGTATATGTGGTCATTCGTGTGTGTGAGGGGGGGGGAGTATCAGGAGAAACCCACCTCTGATCTGGCGTGTGTGTTTTACGTTTATTTATCTTTTTAATAGAGAGGGTGTCCTAGGATAGAGGTACAAGACCTTTGGTGGCTTATGGATAACATTTCAAGTTCCTGTGGTGCATGATACAGACGGATACCCATTCCAGCATCTCCTCTGGTTCTTTTACGTGCACGATGCAAAGCACCGATACGAGACCTCGGATTAACGTCCCATCTGAAAGACTGTTAATTTCATTAGGGTCAGACGGGGGATCGATCCTGCGATTCCTGGGTTACCAGTCCAGCGTGTTACCACTGGACTACAGATCTGTCTGATCTGGCGACAACCGTAACATCTCATATATATCACGATACGAAGATAGAATCCGGGTTGAGAAGCAAGCGTGCTAACCTTATAAGGACAGCCAGGTTAAGCCGGGTTAAGGTCTCGCTTATCCTCGGAACAGGCGTCGATATAGTTTGCCTGGTCAGTCAAATAAATATATTTTAACACCGATACTATTAATTGGGCTGTATTGAGTTTCTGATCATGTCATTTTGCCAGAAGTTAAAAAATGAAAATTCAACATACTGGCATCCCGGCTAGGTCTCTCTACCAGCATTAGGTTATATGGCACATGACTCTGCGGTGATTATTGGAGCAGGAACACCCTGGGATCCGAGCAATAATTCGCACACTCGGACGGGCACCCGTGTAGAACCACATACCTTCCGCAAGCTAGCTGGATAACTTCCTATCCTGATAATACTTGCACACACCAAGTGGGATTCGTACATACAGCGGTAAGTCAATTAACGACCTTAACCACTCGGCCACGGGGGATTCGTACATACAACGGTAAGTCAATTAACGACCTTAACCACTCGGCCATGGAGGTATATCGGGAAGAAATGAAGCTGATGTTGGTATAGCATAATATAACTTGTTAGACATTTTAAGCAATTTGCTTTTAAGCAAAACAGAAGTGGAAGTGGAAGTCGTGATAGCGCAATGGTAGCGCGTTCGCTTCAGGTGCGAAAGGCCCGGAGTTCGAGCCCCGCTGGAGCCGTTACGATTGTGCCCATAGGCAAGGCATTTAAATTCCACGTTGCCTCTTCTCTCTCCCTCGTGGCGGTGGATTCCACCAGGAATGAGGTCTCGAGAGTGATTAATATAAGTTATAAGAACTTGTTTCGCAATCGAGCTAAAATAAATTTGTATAAACTAAGCAAAACAGAAAGGTAAAACTACAATACCGTGTAAACAATGGTGTTGGTTCCAGAACAATGGTGTTAGTTCCAGAAATCAAATGCCCTAAAAGTACTGTACAATTCCATATTAGTTTCATTTCCAGCAAAGTTAATAAATTATATTTATAACAATCAATTTACCCAAAGTATATAACACAGATTGCTTCAGGCTCAAACTGTTAATAGCGATATCATTCCGGAAGTACCCTCATAGCGCAGTGACTTTAAATACAGTGGCGGTTTTATGTGTGGCGCCCATGTGTTGCGCCCCTTCGCCCGCATGATCCTTCCGCTCCTGAGAAATACGAAGAATAGTTCTCTAAATCGCCATACGTTCTAAATGTATCGAATAATTATATTCTTTCATTAATATATACAATTATATCATAAAATTGGTTGCCATGAGTATGCGACACTCTCTGAAGCGTTATACAATTGCTCCGCCCCAGCGACAGAGATACAAAGCGTGTCATCCAATAGATAAACACTATTCATAGCGCAGTTATAGAGAGATTTCCTGTCAAAAATCGTTAGATAGACAGACGTTACAGACTTTGAATAATAATTATACTCTATTTCGATTAATGGAATCGATGCACGTAGTCTGCAACGAAACAGCTACAGGTGGACACTAATGTTTCATATACATGTATAATATGTACAATGCATTAGACAATCATGAAAGCGATGCATATACAACATACAGCTGCAATCCACCGAACAATTATGTTTTGGAATAACCAGCTTGAGGTCTAGCGATTATATGTATGACTACTTCATGGACATGTATAATATGTACAATGCATTAGACAATCATGAAAGCGATGCATATAAAACACACAGCTGCAATTTACCGAACAATTATGTTCTGGAATAACCAGCTTGAGGTCTAGCGATTATATGTATGACTCCGGACATGTATTATATGTACAGTACATTAGACAATCCTGAAAGCGATGAATATAAAACATACAGCTGCAATCCACCGAACAATTATGTTTTGGAATAACCAGTTTTGTCCATTTAAGCAGCATCTAACTATGGGCATAAAACACTGAATGAATGTAGAAAAATCAAACATATATAGCATAATTTCCTATTTTAGATCATCAAACTGTCATAACTTCTTTTGCAATGCGATTTTCAAAATTATTTCACCTCGTTTTATGTTTTAGAACAGCGGTAGCTTTTAAAATTAGCATGCATCTTGTAAATGGTTTTACTGTAAGTCGATATATTCTTATGTTGTAACATCGATCCAGAAGCTCTGGATTCCTGGTGAAATGTTGATTTTGGTAGATTATTTTCAGAATTGTTATAGAAATTGTGAATAAATAATGAAAATCTCACGTCAGATCTGGATAAGCCGATAAGCTATATTAACAGCACGACATGCATTCCATGTTGTAACATTCACATCCTCATTTACTATGCATGCCATTCCTTAGACACCAAGCTACGTACGTACGTTACCAATGGACTAATTTCAGAATTGCAAGGAATAATTATTGTCTGTCTTCTATTTTTCATATTTATTAATTAGCTATAATAACAAAGAGAGTAGTGGGGGGCCATATATAGAGAGTAGAGAGGGTCATGTGTAGAGAGTAGAGAGGGCCATATGTAGATAGAGAGTAGAGAGGGCCATATATAGAGAGTAGAGGGGCCATATATAGAGAGTAGAGAGGGCCATATATAGAGAGTAGAGGGGGCCATATATAGAGAGTAGAGGGGACCATATATAGAGAGTAGAGAGGGCCATATATAGAGTAGAGGGGGCCATATATAGAGAGTAGAGGGGACCATATATATAGAGTAGAGAGTGTCATATATAGAGAGTAGATGGGGCCATATATAGAGAGTAGTTGGGGCCATATATAGAGAGTAGAGAGTGTCATATATAGAGATTAGAGGGGCCATATATAGAGAGTAGAGGGCCCATATATAGAGAGTAGAGAGTGTCATATATAGAGATTAGAGGGGCCATATATAGAGAGTAGAGGGGCCATATATAGAGAGTAGAGGGGGCCATATATAGAGAGTAGAGGGGGGCCATATATACATATATAGAGAGTAGAGAGGGCCATATATAGAGAGTAGAGGGCTATATACATATATAGAGAGTAGAGAGTGTCATATATAGAGATTAGAGGGGCCATATATAGAGAGTAGAGGGGGCCATATATAGAGAGTAGAGGGGGGGCCATATATACATATATAGAGAGTAGAGAGGGCCATATATAGAGAGTAGAGGGCCATATATACATATATAGAGAGTAGAGAGTGTCATATATAGAGATTAGAGGGGCCATATATAGAGAGTAGAGGGCCATATATAGAGAGTAGAGAGGCCAAATATAGAGAGTAGAGAGGGCCATATATAGAGATTAGAGGGGCCATATATAGAGAGTAGAGGGCCATATATAGAGAGTAGAGGGCCATATATAGAGAGTAGATGGCCATATATAGAGAGTAGAGGGCCATATATAGAGAGTAGAGGGCCATATATAGAGATATAGAGGCCATATATACGGAGTAGAGAGGGCCATACAGAGAGGGAGAGGGCCATATATAGAGAGAGGGGGCCATATATAGAGAGTAGAGGGGGGCCATATATAGAGAGTAGAGGGGCCATATATAGAGAGTAGAGAGGGCCATATATAGAGATTAGAGGGGCCATATATAGAGAGTAGAGGGCCATATATAGAGAGTAGAGGGCCATATATAGAGAGTAGATGGCCATATATAGAGAGTAGAGGGCCATATATAGAGAGTAGAGGGCCATATATAGAGAGTAGAGGGCCATATATAGAGAGTAGAGGGCCATATATAGAGAGTAGAGGGCCATATATAGAGAGTAGAGGGGGGCCATATATACATATATAGAGAGTAGAGAGGGCCATATAAGGAGTAGAGAGGGCCATACAGAGAGTAGAGAGGCCATATATAGAGAGTAGAGGGGGCCATATATAGAGAGTAGAGAGGGAGAGTAGAGGGGCCATATATTAGAGAGTAGAGAGGGCCATATAGAGAGAGTAGAGGGGGCTATATATAGAGAGTAGAGAGGACCATATATAGAGAGTAGAGAGGGCCATATATAGAGAGTAGAAAGGGTCATATATAGAGAGTAGAAGGGCCATATATAGAGAGTATAAGGGGCCATATATAGAGAGTAGAGGAGAGTAGAGGGGCCATATATAGAGAGTAGAGAGGGCCATATATAGAGAGTAGAGGGCCATATATGGAGAGTAGATGGGGCCATATATAGAGAGTAGAGGGGGCCATATATACATATATAGAGAGTAGAGAGGGTCATATATACATATATAGGGAGTAGAGAGGGCCATATATACATATATAGAGAGTAGAGAGGGCCATATATACATATATAGAGAGTAGAGAGGGCCATATATACATATATAGAGAGTAGAGAGGGCCATATATACATATATAGAGAGTAGAGAGGGCCATATATACATATATAGAGAGTAGAGAGGGCCATACATGTAATAATACCAATAACCATGTAATAACATAGAGAGTAGAGAGGAATATATATATATCACGCTGCGGCTGATCTGGATCTCTGTTGTTTGCAAAAGCCTTTAAATGTATCCAGAATATATAGAGAGTAGGGTAGAATGGGTTAATAGTACTTTGATAAAATGGCGGACGGGAAGTCAATGCTATTCTAGACACGATAACTCATTTTGAATGTTTATTACCTGGACGGTGGACGTCATTAAAGAAAGCTGTTTTCTTCCATGGTTGTCAACTACTCATAAATGCATTAAAAACCGTCACACGTGCTATTCAACATATTATAAGCGTGTCAACCCATATGAAATATACTAGACGTAGGAAACAACTATTTTGCAATGACGGGAATTATCTAATGTCAACTACAAACGTATTATTGCTTGGTCAGTATATTTATTATGTGCATTGTGAATATTCTAGGTATTATTCGCCGCTTTCGGTTACATTAACATAGACAGTGTGCGGTTTCATTCATCTATTGTTGTAAATGCCGTTTTAGTAAACGAGTTCGCTATTAGATAAATGTACCTATCTTGTTATATCAGAAGACCCGATCGGTTTGTTCAACATAAAATAATATTAGAGACTCTTACCTATAATTAAAAGATCCAATTCATAATTAAAATTTTACGAACATTTAATTTTTATCTATTTAATCTGTTTTAGATTCTGGATGAAGCACAATGCATGTGTGTTACGTTTATTTATCGTCGCTATTTATCGTCGCTACCGGTTGCCCATATGAGCGACGCCTCCTGAAGAGATTAGTCATTTTAGATTTTTGGAGGATAGTGCAATGATACAGATATAGACCCATTCCAGAGTCTCCTCTGGTTCTTTTACGTGCACGGTGTAAAGCACCGACACCAGACCTCGGTTTAAAGTCCCATCTGAAAGAATGTAGGGTCAGATGAGGGATCGAACCTGTGATCCCTGGATTACCAGTCCAGCGTGTTACCGCTGGACTACAGATCCGTCACAATGCACCCAGAATCTCAACTAGTGCTAGATGGATCTGCGCGTGCGCAGTTCGAACGCACACCTACCCAGATTGGGCAGCCAATGGGTGAATTTTGAAACACACACCTACCCAGATTGGGCAGCCAATAGGTGAATTTTGAATCTTCATGGACGCAGAATGCCCACGATGATACCTTTGTGACAAGTTGATCGCCGACACTTTTATGATGTACAAACATGTATATGTAACAGAACAAATAATTAATGTTTAAACGTATATGACATTAATCCCCTGTCATCCTATTTGGAAGATTAATTATCTGTGTAAAGATATAAAAATATTTGATGTGCTTAATTGTAACGAACAAAAATTCTAAATTCTAATTGTATAAACTCTTCGAAATTTAGTAAGGTTGAACACAGTTACTTACTAGTTATGAAATTGAAGTCTCTATAAATAAATTGACTCCCTTATTGTATATACAAAATGTACATCTAATAGAAATGCACAGGCTAAGAGATGAACAGGATATGAAATGAACAATAAACAGGCTATGAAATGAACAGGCTATCAAATGAACAGGCTATGACACGAACAAGCTATTAATTTGAGCTTGATAGCAATATTTCACATGAGTAATGTAAATTAATTCCTTTTTTAAACTTTTTTGTATGAACACATATAAGCCAAGAATGTCTCATTGGTGTTACTGTAGTAAATGTTCTGATGGATTGCCAGAATTTACATGATATATTTATGATTACATATATCTAGTAATGCAGTCTATTATAGAGTATCATTTGGAATGGTAACATATCACAATACGGCATTTGGTTGCAAAGTTATTCCATTTTATATTTCCACTAACCCCAAACTCTAAACTCTAAAGTTGTAGTCGGCGCCCATCCATCTTTAACCCATTTCATTCTGGATAAAGACTTTTGTAAACAACATAGATCCAGATCAGCCGCAGCGTGACGCTGCATGCTGATCAGGATCTATGTTGTTTGCTACTTAGCCAAGTGTCTTAGCAAGATCATCTGAATAACAAACAGCATAGAGCCTGATCAGACGGCACGTTCCGTGGCGGTTGATCTGGCTCTATGTTCTTTGCAAATACTGTTTGAACGGTATCCAGAATGAAATGGGTTAAGGGCCGATTATTACCACTAAACTGCAAGTCCCGCATTTCTCTCAACAATTGTTTTCAGCTGTGGTTATGTCACTGGTGCGTATTTAAAAAACATAGTGAATTTGCAACCTCAGTTTGTACCAATATTTGATCTAGCTTATGGTCTATAGAAATCGCATTGGACATAGTAGTAAATCTACATATATTAGAAACGTTACCTTGATCATTGTCAGCGTTTACTTCATTCTGGTATGACTTGTGAAAGGTGACCAAGGCGAGGGCGTTACGCTATTGGAACGTCATTACGTCATCAGTCTAACGATACTACGCGACATTACTGTTCTGCGTAACCCACACAGTTCGAATTGCGCATTACGTCGTTCTGTTACATTTCAATCTCTCCAATACTCTCTGGTATAACCTCTCCAATACTCCCTGGTATAACAGGTGGATTTTCACACAAATGGACCTAGCCGTATGTGGCATAGTGTTAGAGCGTCGGATTAGGAATACAAGGGTCCCGGGTTTGATACAACGGGTCACGGCACGTGTGTAGGTTCATTGAGGAAGGCATCCCACACATATTGGTTAATCGCTAAGGTCGGCTACTCATGTCCAGTCGACATACGTGGACAACTCATTATATCACTAATTGACGTATGTTGGTTCACGCTTATAATTTAGTTTCTTAATGTTTAGCAAATATATTGAAGTTTGGGGTAACAACTACATTGTACATTCATTCTGTAGGGTGGTGGTGGTTTTACGTTTATTTATCGTCGCTACCGGTTGCCCATATGAGCGACGCCTCCTGAAGAGATTAGTCTTTTTAAATATTTGGATTTACAAAACAATTAGGGATGTAATAAAGTCTAACAAGGCTGTATATATATCAAACATGTTCTATTTATGTCATTTCTTGTCATATTATTAACTTAGTAAGTCGTTCCTCTAGTATTAATATGTTATTAAAATGATATAACTTTATTTATGTATAATATCAGTGTCTGTAAATGCAGATAAAAACCCATCTCCCCCATCTGTGTAATAGAATCGACGGACCTCACAAATAAAACTACTACAATAAAATAGTTCCATATACTTTAGTTATATTTGTTTATTTATAATAGTCCGTTAATTTTAGGAACATCAATAAATGGGGTGAAATGTTAATGGTTTGTCCATGTTATATCTGTTATGGTGAAATGTTAATGGTTTGTCCTTGTTATATCTGTTATGGTGAAATGTTAATGGTTTGTCCTTGTTATATATGTTATGGTGAAATGTTAATGGTTTGTCCTTGTTATATCTGTTATGGTGAAATGTTAATGGTTTGTCCTTGTTATATCTGTTATGGTGAAATGTTAATGGTTTGTCCTTGTTATATCTGTTATGGTGAAATGTTAATGGTTTGTCCTTGTTATATCTGTTATGGTGAAATGTTAATGGTTTGCCATGATTATGTATGTTATGTAAAATAGCAACTCAAATATGATTAAACCAGCCGAACCACATTATACAAGCAGCAACCCAAGGTTACTGTCCATATGCTCTGCACTAAAGTTCATCAAGCTTGAATATGTCGTTTAGGAGAGTCAAATAGATTTTAGTTTATACACATTTATTAGCTCGATTGCGAAACAAGTTCCTATAACTTATATTAATCACTCTCGAGACCTCATTCCTGGTGGAATCCATCGCCATGAGGGAGAGAGGAGGCAACATGGAATTTAAATGCCTTGCCTAAGGGCACAATCATAACGGCTCCAGCAGGGTTCTAACTCCGGACCTTTCGCACCTGAAACCAACTCGCATCCACTGCGCTATCACGACTTCCACGATAGATTTTCCAAATGACCACGCTTTGGGATCAGAACAAGTTATTTTATATCTACCACATGCCATTATCCAATACAATGCTCCATACAAAGTTCCATCAAAACTGACAATCTAAATATCGTCATCTCGCCTTTATAAATAGCGATTTATCTGCAAGCTAGGTGCACATGTTTGTAACTCAAAAAAATATATCGTGATGATCGCCCTCTGGTGGACAGTTTGTTTGTTTGGGTTTTACACCTTCATCGGCACTATTTTGGGCTATATCGTCGGCGGAAAGTTTCCCTAACAACACATTTCCTGGGCAGGCTCAAGCGGTTGATGCACAAACCTCCGTAAGAAACTGCCAACTTGTTCATATAAACAGACGCGGCCTGATCGGGGCTCAAACCAGTGGCCTCTGATGGACAAACTTTTCGGCCTGATCGGGGTTCGAACCAGTAGCCTCTGATGGACAAACTGGAATGGGTTAGTCCGACACGCATGTCAACACTAAGATCAACAACTGCACGAAGTCAACCATGTGGAAATATGTCCACAACGATAGACACGACTTCACTTCAGAGTTATCCTACCTTGACGTATATTTGGCATATACCAATATAAACATGTAGGCAGAAGTCTGGCAACTAATAGTATCTATATGGTATACTGGAATAAAGAGATATAACTGGAGCAAGTCATGCGTATACACTATCCTCACACACCATGTAATAACTGCAGCAAGTCATGCGTATACAATATCCTCACACAACTTGTAATAACTGGAGCAAGTCATGCGTATACAATATCCTCACACAACGTGTAATAACTGCAGCAAGTCATGCGTATACAATATCCTCACACAACTTGTAATAACTGCAGCAAGTCATGCAGATACAATATCCTCACACAACTTGTAATAACTGCAGCAAGTCATGCATATACAATATCCTCACACAACTTGTAATAACTGCAGCAAGTCATGCAGATACAATATCCTCACACAACTTGTAATAACTGCAGCAAGTCGTGTATATACAATAGCCTCACACAACTTGTAATAACTGCAGCAAGTCATGTATATACAATATCCTCACACAACTTGTAATAACTGTATCATGTCATGCGTATACAATATCCTCACACAACTTGTAATAACTGTAGCAAGTCATGCGTATACAATATCCTCACACAACTTGTAATAACTGCAGCAAGTCATGCATATACAATATCCTCACACAACTTGTAATAACTGGAGCAAGTCATGCGTATACAATATCCTCACACAACTTGTAATAACTGCAGCAAGTCGTGTATATACAATAGCCTCACACAACTTGTAATAACTGCAGCAAGTCATGTATATACAATATCCTCACACAACTTGTAATAACTGTATCATGTCATGCGTATACAATATCCTCACACAACTTGTAATAACTGTAGCAAGTCATGCGTATACAATATCCTCACACAACTTGTAATAACTGCAGCAAGTCATGCATATACAATATCCTCACACAACTTGTAATAACTGGAGCAAGTCATGCGTATACAATATCCTCACACAACTTGTAATAACTGCAGCAAGTCGTGTATATACAATAGCCTCACACAACTTGTAATAACTGCAGCAAGTCATGTATATACAATATCCTCACACAACTTGTAATAACTGTATCATGTCATGCGTATACAATATCCTCACACAACTTGTAATAACTGTAGCAAGTCATGTGGATACAATATCCTCACCAACTTGTAATAACTGCAGCAAGTCATGCATATACAATATCCTCACACAACTTGTAATAACTGTAGCAAGTCATGTGGATACAATATCCTCACACAACTTGTAATAACTGCAGCAAGTCATGCGTATACAATATCCTCACACAACTTGTAATAACTGCAGCAAGTCATGCATATACAATATCCTCATACAACTTGTAATAACTGCAGCAAGTCATGCGGATACAATATCCTCACACAACTTGTAATAACTGCAGCAAGTCATGCGTATACAATATCCTCACACAACTTGTAATAACTGCAGCAAGTCATGCGGATACAATATCCTCACACAACTTGTAATAACTGCAGCAAGTCATGTATATACAATATCCTCACACAACTTGTAATAACTGTAGCAAGTCATGCGGCTACAATATCCTCACACAACTTGTAATAACTGTAGCAAGTCATGCGGCTACAATATCCTCACACAACTTGTAATAACTGTAGCAAGTCATGTGGATACAATATCCTCACACAACTTGTAATAACTGCAGCAAGTCATGCATATACAATATCCTCATACAACTTGTAATAACTGCAGCAAGTCATGCGGATACAATATCCTCACACAACTTGTAATAACTGCAGCAAGTCATGCGTATACAATATCCTCACACAACTTGTAATAACTGCAGCAAGTCATGCGGATACAATATCCTCACACAACTTGTAATAACTGCAGCAAGTCATGTATATACAATATCCTCACACAACTTGTAATAACTGTAGCAAGTCATGCGGCTACAATATCCTCACACAACTTGTAATAACTGTAGCAAGTCATGCGGCTACAATATCCTCACACAACTTGTAATAACTGTAGCAAGTCATGTGGCTACAATATCCTCACACAACTTGTAATAACTGCAGCAAGTCATGTATATACAATATCCTCACACAACTTGTAATAACTGCAGCATGTCATGCGTATACAATATCCTCACACAACTTGTAATAACTGTAGCAAGTCATGCGGCTACAATATCCTCACACAACTTGTAATAACTGCAGCAAGTCATGCGGCTACAATATCCTCACACACTTGTAATAACTGTAGCAAGTCATGCGGCTACAATATCCTCACACAACTTGTAATAACTGTAGCAAGTCATGTGGCTACAATATCCTCACACAACTTGTAATAACTGCAGCAAGTCATGCGTATACAATATCCTCACACAACTTGTAATAACTGTAGCAAGTCATGCGGCTACAATATCCTCACACAACTTGTAATAACTGTAGCAAGTCATGCGGATACAATATCCTCACACAACTTGTAATAACTGTAGCAAGTCATGCGGCTACAATATCCTCACACAACTTGTAATAACTGCAGCAAGTAATGCGGATACAATATCCTCACACAACTTGTAATAACTGCAGCAAGTCATGTATATACAATATCCTCACACAACTTGTAATAACTGCAGCAAGACATGTATATACAATATCCTCACACAACTTGTAATAACTGCAGCAAGACATGTATATACAATATCCTCACACAACTTGTAATAACTGCAGCATGTCATGCGGATACAATATCCTCACACAACTTGTAATAACTGCAGCAAGTCATGTATATACAATATCCTCACACAACTTGTAATAACTGCAGCAAGTCATGAGGATACAATATCCTCACACAACTTGTAATAACTGCAGCAAGTCATGCGGATACAATATCCTCACACAACTTGTAATAACTGCAGCAAGTCATGCATATACAATATCCTCACACAACTTGTAATAACTGCAGCAAGTCATGCGAATACAATATCCTCACACAACTTGTAATAACTGCAGCAAGTCATGATATACAATATCCTCACACAACTTGTAATAACTGCAGCATGTCATGCGGATACAATATCCTCACACAACTTGTAATAACTGCAGCAAGTCATGCGTATACAATATCCTCACACAACTTGTAATAACTGCAGCAAGTCATGTATATACAATATCCTCACACAACTTGTAATAACTGTAGCAAGTCATGTGGATACAATATCCTCACCAACTTGTAATAACTGTAGCAAGTCATGTGGCTACAATATCCTCACACAACTTGTAATAACTGCAGCAAGTCATGCGTATACAATATCCTCACACAACTTGTAATAACTGTAGCAAGTCATGCGGATACAATATCCTCACACAACTTGTAATAACTGCAGCAAGTCATGCGGATACAATATCCTCACACAACTTGTAATAACTGCAGCAAGTCGTGTATATACAATAGCCTCACACAACTTGTAATAACTGCAGCAAGTCACGTATATACAATATCCTCACACAACTTGTAATAACTGTATCATGTCATGCGTATACAATATCCTCACACAACTTGTAATAACTGTAGCAAGTCATGCGTATACAATATCCTCACACAACTTGTAATAACTGCAGCAAGTCATGCATATACAATATCCTCACACAACTTGTAATAACTGGAGCAAGTCATGCGTATACAATATCCTCACACAACTTGTAATAACTGCAGCAAGTCATGTATATACAATATCCTCACACAACTTGTAATAACTGCAGCAAGTCATGTATATACAATATCCTCATACAACTTGTAATAACTGCAGCAAGTCATGCGGATACAATATCCTCACACAACTTGTAATAACTGCAGCAAGTCATGCGTATACAATATCCTCACACAACTTGTAATAACTGCAGCAAGTCATGCGGATACAATATCCTCACACAACTTGTAATAACTGCAGCAAGTCATGTATATACAATATCCTCACACAACTTGTAATAACTGCAGCAAGTCATGCGGATACAATATCCTCACACAACTTGTAATAACTGCAGCAAGTCATGCGTATACAATATCCTCACACAACTTGTAATAACTGCAGCAAGTCATGCGGATACAATATCCTCACACAACTTGTAATAACTGCAGCAAGTCATGTATATACAATATCCTCACACAACTTGTAATAACTGCAGCAAGTCATGCGTATACAATATCCTCACACAACTTGTAATAACTGTAGCAAGTCATGCGGCTACAATATCCTCACACAACTTGTAATAACTGCAGCAAGTCATGCGGCTACAATATCCTCACACAACTTGTAATAACTGTAGCAAGTCATGCGGCTACAATATCCTCACACAACTTGTAATAACTGTAGCAAGTCATGTGGATACAATATCCTCACACAACTTGTAATAACTGCAGCAAGTCATGCGTATACAATATCCTCACACAACTTGTAATAACTGTAGCAAGTCATGCGGATACAATATCCTCACACAACTTGTAATAACTGCAGCAAGTCATGCGTATACAATATCCTCACACAACTTGTAATAACTGCAGCAAGTCATGCGATACAATATCCTCACACAACTTGTAATAACTGCAGCAAGTCATGCATATACAATATCCTCACACAACTTGTAATAACTGCAGCAAGTCATGCGTATACAATATCCTCACACAACTTGTAATAACTGTAGCAAGTCATGCGCTACAATATCCTCACACAACTTGTAATAACTGCAGCAAGTCATGCGTATACAATATCCTCACACAACTTGTAATAACTGCAGCAAGTCATGCGTATACAATATCCTCACACAACTTGTAATAACTGCAGCAAGTCATGCGGATACAATATCCTCACACAACTTGTAATAACTGTAGCAAGTCATGCGTATACAATATCCTCACACAACTTGTAATAACTGTAGCAAGTCATGCGGATACAATATCCTCACACAACTTGTAATAACTGCAGCAAGTCATGTATATACAATATCCTCACACAACTTGTAATAACTGCAGCAAGTCATGCGTATACAATATCCTCACACAACTTGTAATAACTGCAGCAAGTCATGCGGATACAATATCCTCACACAACTTGTAATAACTGCAGCAAGTCATGCGTATACAATATCCTCACACAACTTGTAATAACTGTAGCAAGTCATGCGTATACAATATCCTCACACAACTTGTAATAACTGTAGCAAGTCATGTGGATACAATATCCTCACACAACTTGTAATAACTGTAGCAAGTCATGTGGATACAATATCCTCACACAACTTGTAATAACTGCAGCAAGTCATGCGTATACAATATCCTCACACAACTTGTAATAACTGCAGCAAGTCATGCATATACAATATCCTCACACAACTTGTAATAACTGCAGCAAGTCATGCGGATACAATATCCTCACACAACTTGTAATAACTGCAGCAAGTCATGCGTATACAATATCCTCACACAACTTGTAATAACTGCAGCAAGTCATGCGGATACAATATCCTCACACAACTTGTAATAACTGCAGCAAGTCATGTATATACAATATCCTCACACAACTTGTAATAACTGCAGCAAGTCATGCGGATACAATATCCTCACACAACTTGTAATAACTGTAGCAAGTCATGCGGCTACAATATCCTCACACAACTTGTAATAACTGTAGCAAGTCATGCGGCTACAATATCCTCACACAACTTGTAATAACTGCAGCAAGTCATGTATATACAATATCCTCACACAACTTGTAATAACTGCAGCAAGTCATGCGTATACAATATCCTCACACAACTTGTAATAACTGCAGCAAGTCATGCGGATACAATATCCTCACACAACTTGTAATAACTGCAGCAAGTCATGCGGCTACAATATCCTCACACAACTTGTAATAACTGTAGCAAGTCATGCGGCTACAATATCCTCACACAACTTGTAATAACTGTAGCAAGTCATGTGGCTACAATATCCTCACACAACTTGTAATAACTGCAGCAAGTCATGTGTATACAATATCCTCACACAACTTGTAATAACTGCAGCAAGTCATGCGTATACAATATCCTCACACAACTTGTAATAACTGCAGCAAGTCATGCGGATACAATATCCTCACACAACTTGTAATAACTGCAGCAAGTCATGCGTATACAATATCCTCACACAACTTGTAATAACTGCAGCAAGTCATGCGGCTACAATATCCTCACACAACTTGTAATAACTGTAGCAAGTCATGCGGCTACAATATCCTCACACAACTTGTAATAACTGTAGCAAGTCATGCGGCTACAATATCCTCACACAACTTGTAATAACTGTAGCAAGTCATGTGGCTACAATATCCTCACACAACTTGTAATAACTGCAGCATGTCATGTGTATACAATATCCTCACACAACTTGTAATAACTGCAGCAAGTCATGCGTATACAATATCCTCACACAACTTGTAATAACTGCAGCATGTAATGCGGATACAATATCCTCACACAACTTGTAATAACTGCAACAAGTCATGTATATACAATATCCTCACACAACTTGTAATAACTGCAGCAAGACATGTATATACAATATCCTCACACAACTTGTAATAACTGCAGCAAGACATGTATATACAATATCCTCACACAACTTGTAATAACTGCAGCAAGACATGTATATACAATATCCTCACAAAACTTGTAATAACTGCAGCATGTCATGCGGATACAATATCCTCACACAACTTGTAATAACTGCAACAAGTCATGTATATACAATATCCTCACACAACTTGTAATAACTGCAGCAAGTCATGAGGATACAATATCCTCATACAACTTGTAATAACTGCAGCAAGTCATGTATATACTATATCCTCACACAACTTGTAATAACTGCAGCAAGTCATGCGAATACAATATCCTCACACAACTTGTAATAACTGCAGCAAGTCATGAGGATACAATATCCTCACACAACTTGTAATAACTGCAGCATGTCATGCGGATACAATATCCTCACACAACTTGTAATAACTGCAGCAAGTCATGCGTATACAATATCCTCACACAACTTGTAATAACTACAGCAAGTCATGTATATACAATATCCTCACACAACTTGTAATAACTGTAGCAAGTCATGCGGCTACAATATCCTCACACAACTTGTAATAACTGTAGCAAGTCATGTGGCTACAATATCCTCACACAACTTGTAATAACTGCAGCAAGTCATGCGGCTACAATATCCTCACACAACTTGTAATAACTGTAGCAAGTCATGCGGCTACAATATCCTCACACAACTTGTAATAACTGTAGCAAGTCATGTGGCTACAATATCCTCACACAACTTGTAATAACTGCAGCAAGTCATGCGTATACAATATCCTCACACAACTTGTAATAACTGCAGCAAGTCATGCGGATACAATATCCTCACACAACTTGTAATAACTGCAGCAAGTCATGCGTATACAATATCCTCACACAACTTGTAATAACTACAGCAAGTCATGTATATACAATATCCTCACACAACTTGTAATAACTGTAGCAAGTCATGCGGCTACAATATCCTCACACAACTTGTAATAACTGCAGCAAGTCATGCAGATACAATATCCTCACACAACTTGTAATAACTGCAGCAAGTCATGCATATACAATATCCTCACACAACTTGTAATAACTGCAGCAAGTCATGCGGATACAATATCCTCACACAACTTGTAATAACTGCAGCAAGTCGTGTATATACAATAGCCTCACACAACTTGTAATAACTGCAGCAAGTCATGTATATACAATATCCTCACACAACTTGTAATAACTGTATCATGTCATGCGTATACAATATCCTCACACAACTTGTAATAACTGTAGCAAGTCATGCGTATACAATATCCTCACACAACTTGTAATAACTGCAGCAAGTCATGCATATACAATATCCTCACACAACTTGTAATAACTGGAGCAAGTCATGCGTATACAATATCCTCACACAACTTGTAATAACTGCAGCAAGTCGTGTATATACAATAGCCTCACACAACTTGTAATAACTGCAGCAAGTCATGTATATACAATATCCTCACACAACTTGTAATAACTGTATCATGTCATGCGTATACAATATCCTCACACAACTTGTAATAACTGTAGCAAGTCATGTGGATACAATATCCTCACCAACTTGTAATAACTGCAGCAAGTCATGCGTATACAATATCCTCACACAACTTGTAATAACTGCAGCAAGTCATGCGTATACAATATCCTCACACAACTTGTAATAACTGCAGCAAGTCGTGTATATACAATAGCCTCACACAACTTGTAATAACTGCAGCAAGTCATGTATATACAATATCCTCACACAACTTGTAATAACTGTATCATGTCATGCGTATACAATATCCTCACACAACTTGTAATAACTGTAGCAAGTCATGCGTATACAATATCCTCACACAACTTGTAATAACTGCAGCAAGTCATGCATATACAATATCCTCACACAACTTGTAATAACTGCAGCAAGTCATGCGTATACAATATCCTCACACAACTTGTAATAACTGCAGCAAGTCATGCATATACAATATCCTCACACAACTTGTAATAACTGCAGCAAGTCATGCGTATACAATATCCTCACACAACTTGTAATAACTGCAGCAAGTCATGCGTATACAATATCCTCACACAACTTGTAATAACTGCAGCAAGTCATGCGGATACAATATCCTCACACAACTTGTAATAACTGTAGCAAGTCATGTGGATACAATATCCTCACACAACTTGTAATAACTGCAGCAAGTCATGCGTATACAATATCCTCACACAACTTGTAATAACTGCAGCAAGTCATGCATATACAATATCCTCACACAACTTGTAATAACTGCAGCAAGTCATGCGGATACAATATCCTCACACAACTTGTAATAACTGCAGCAAGTCATGCGTATACAATATCCTCACACAACTTGTAATAACTGCAGCAAGTCATGCGGATACAATATCCTCACACAACTTGTAATAACTGCAGCAAGTCATGTATATACAATATCCTCACACAACTTGTAATAACTGCAGCAAGTCATGCGGCTACAATATCCTCACACAACTTGTAATAACTGTAGCAAGTCATGCGGCTACAATATCCTCACACAACTTGTAATAACTGTAGCAAGTCATGCGGCTACAATATCCTCACACAACTTGTAATAACTGTAGCAAGTCATGCGGCTACAATATCCTCACACAACTTGTAATAACTGCAGCAAGTCATGTATATACAATATCCTCACACAACTTGTAATAACTGCAGCAAGTCATGCGTATACAATATCCTCACACAACTTGTAATAACTGTAGCAAGTCATGCGGCTACAATATCCTCACACAACTTGTAATAACTGCAGCAAGTCATGCGGCTACAATATCCTCACACAACTTGTAATAACTGTAGCAAGTCATGCGGCTACAATATCCTCACACAACTTGTAATAACTGCAGCAAGTCATGTGGATACAATATCCTCACACAACTTGTAATAACTGCAGCAAGTCATGCGTATACAATATCCTCACACAACTTGTAATAACTGTAGCAAGTCATGCGGCTACAATATCCTCACACAACTTGTAATAACTGCAGCAAGTCATGCGGATACAATATCCTCACACAACTTGTAATAACTGCAGCAAGTCATGCGGATACAATATCCTCACACAACTTGTAATAACTGCAGCAAGTCATGCGGCTACAATATCCTCACACAACTTGTAATAACTGTAGCAAGTCATGCGGCTACAATATCCTCACACAACTTGTAATAACTGTAGCAAGTCATGCGGATACAATATCCTCACACAACTTGTAATAACTGCAGCAAGTCATGCGTATACAATATCCTCACACAACTTGTAATAACTGTAGCAAGTCATGCGGCTACAATATCCTCACACAACTTGTAATAACTGCAGCAAGTCATGCGGATACAATATCCTCACACAACTTGTAATAACTGCAGCAAGTCATGCGTATACAATATCCTCACACAACTTGTAATAACTGCAGCAAGTCATGCGGATACAATATCCTCACACAACTTGTAATAACTGCAGCAAGTCATGTATATACAATATCCTCACACAACTTGTAATAACTGCAGCAAGTCATGTATATACAATATCCTCACACAACTTGTAATAACTGCAGCAAGTCATGTGTATACAATATCCTCACACAACTTGTAATAACTGCAGCAAGTCATGCGGATACAATATCCTCACACAACTTGTAATAACTGCAACAAGTCATGTATATACAATATCCTCACACAACTTGTAATAACTGCAGCAAGTCATGCGGATACAATATCCTCACACAACTTGTAATAACTGCAGCAAGTCATGTATATACAATATCCTCACACAACTTGTAATAACTGCAGCAAGTCATGCGGATACAATATCCTCACACAACTTGTAATAACTGCAGCAAGTCATGCGGATACAATATCCTCACACAACTTGTAATAACTGCAGCAAGTCATGCGGATACAATATCCTCACACAACTTGTAATAACTGCAGCAAGTCATGTATATACAATATCCTCACACAACTTGTAATAACTGTAGCAAGTCATGCGGCTACAATATCCTCACACAACTTGTAATAACTGTAGCAAGTCATGTGGCTACAATATCCTCACACAACTTGTAATACTGCAGCAAGTCATGCGGCTACAATATCCTCACACAACTTGTAATAACTGTAGCAAGTCATGCGGCTACAATATCCTCACACAACTTGTAATAACTGTAGCAAGTCATGGCTACATATCCTCACACAACTTGTAATAACTGCAGCAAGTCATGCGTATACAATATCCTCACACAACTTGTAATAACTGCAGCAAGTCATGCGGATACAATATCCTCACACAACTTGTAATAACTGCAGCAAGTCATGCGTATACAATATCCTCACACAACTTGTAATAACTACAGCAAGTCATGTATATACAATATCCTCACACAACTTGTAATAACTGTAGCAAGTCATGCGGCTACAATATCCTCACACAACTTGTAATAACTGCAGCAAGTCATGCAGATACAATATCCTCACACAACTTGTAATAACTGCAGCAAGTCATGCATATACAATATCCTCACACAACTTGTAATAACTGCAGCAAGTCATGCAGATACAATATCCTCACACAACTTGTAATAACTGCAGCAAGTCATGCGTATACAATATCCTCACACAACTTGTAATAACTGCAGCAAGTCATGTAATACAATATCCTCACCAACTTGTAATAACTGTAGCAAGTCATGCGTATACAATATCCTCACACAACTTGTAATAACTGTAGCAAGTCATGCGTATACAATATCCTCACACAACTTGTAATAACTGCAGCAAGTCATGCATATACAATATCCTCACACAACTTGTAATAACTGCAGCAAGTCATGCGTATACAATATCCTCACACAACTTGTAATAACTGCAGCAAGTCATGCATATACAATATCCTCACACAACTTGTAATAACTGCAGCAAGTCATGCATATACAATATCCTCACACAACTTGTAATAACTGCAGCAAGTCATGCGTATACAATATCCTCACACAACTTGTAATAACTGTAGCAAGTCATGCGGATACAATATCCTCACACAACTTGTAATAACTGGCAAGTCATGCGTATACAATATCCTCACACAACTTGTAATAACTGCAGCAAGTCGTGTATATACAATATCCTCACACAACTTGTAATAACTGCAGCAAGTCATGTATATACAATATCCTCACACAACTTGTAATAACTGTATCATGTCATGCGTATACAATATCCTCACACAACTTGTAATAACTGTAGCAAGTCATGTGGATACAATATCCTCACCAACTTGTAATAACTGTAGCAAGTCATGCGTATACAATATCCTCACACAACTTGTAATAACTGTAGCAAGTCATGTGGATACAATATCCTCACACAACTTGTAATAACTGCAGCAAGTCATGCGTATACAATATCCTCACACAACTTGTAATAACTGCAGCAAGTCATGCATATACAATATCCTCATACAACTTGTAATAACTGCAGCAAGTCATGCGGATACAATATCCTCACACAACTTGTAATAACTGCAGCAAGTCATGCGTAT
>CM026389.1:54276445-54308679 GCA_014843695.1 Archivesica marissinica | reverse complement strand
ACCGTACATACTCGCCTATAAGACGGGGATATTTCCCGCTGATTTAAGGCTCAAAGTCAGGGTCCCGTCTTATAAGCGGGTCACAAAACATGACCTAAAAGTTTTCAGTCATTATCAGTTGGTTTGGCATTTTCTAAATGTCAGCCAGCTATATTATATTTGTTGTTGTTGTTTTTCGAGTTTATGAAGGTCTGCCCGCCCGGAGGCACTGTAAGTGAGCGTACGAAGTATGCTCACCTGTTGAGGCTTGACCCCGACGTGTATCCCTCACGTCTTAAAGATATATTTTGTAATACCAAAGGGATAAATTTTCATAAAAACAGCTGATTTTGGCGCTGTGTATTTAATGCCTAAAGTTTGTATAATTTAATCTCAAAGTATGACGGTTGCACTGAAGGTTAATGAAACCAGTGTAATGTGCTTCCGTTGGTCCTACTCTTGTTTCTTTATGTTTATAGACGTGTTTCCTGGGTTTCGACCGCATTATTGTTCTCTGTAGTCCGGCATCGATTCACTTGTGTTAATTTTCGAATTTCGAATCGTTGAAGTTCTAAAAATCTAAAATGTATTGTTTTGTTACGTCTGAAAGTTTTATGTTCATTCGTACTGCCTGTTTTACTAAGAAATGGATTTTAATGTATGAGCTAGATTATATGCCACAGAAAGAAATACAAGCCCATGCATTTCGGGTTCTTGGCGCGTGTTTTGTGTCATCCGATCAATATATGTTGAATATGCTTTCTTATCACATGTGTATTTGCTTATGTGCAAACATGTCCTTTATGTCAGGTGCTGTTAACAGTGGTACTTGCCATGTATAAGTTAGTGTTTATACCATGCGACTCGTTTTAAAATGGCTTCCCATGTGTGATCGTCCAGATCCCAGATTAGATTGAACAGGCGTTACATCTGTTTTGTGATATCTAGTACTGTGTATATATTTAATGTATTATTTTATATATAATACTAGTATTTATGGTATTTTTGTTCTGTTTTTTGTTTGTTTTTCGTATTGTATATTGGTAGTATGTACATATATATATATTGTAAGAACACTTACCCACTCACATTGATGCGTATGCACCTGTCTGTACATGTTCTTACATTTATATAATCATTTTTTGTATTTTGTTTTTGTTTGTTTATTTATTCACCCGGTATATTGGTAGTATGTACATATATATACAAAAATAATTCTTACCCCCCCCACACACACACACACACGCACGCACATGTCTGTATTTATACATATGCATACATATGTGTGCATACATAACTACATACACATATAAATACACAAATATAGAATCACCCAAATACACATAGCTATTGTCTATATATGACTACACCCATTCATCTATTCATACTGATATACACACTTGCATTGTAGTCGTGACTGGGGATTTATTAATGGCTACCGATTTGTTCTACGGTTATGTAATTTTCTCCGTACCCCTAGTCAGTTGCAAGAATCGGTCCATTTTTCTCCTGTGCGTTTGCCTTTGTTTTAACTATATCGCTCTCGGACTTTATAGCCTATTTAAAAGGACTTTCCTCTTTGATCTGATTGTACTGCCGCCTCGGTCTGTCAGGTATCCCAGCATAGTAACCAATACATTATTTAGATATATCTATACGGGTGTATTATATTTGGCCAATTTGATCCATTTTTATACTTTTTTTCACCGACTTTTTGACGGGTATTAAATGTAATAATAACTGACATTAAATATATACATATTTGTTAATTCATATATTCATGCAATATTAATATTATTTTCATTAAATGAACAAAACACTAAAGTGCATAGTAAATTAATTCGAAATATGTGGAAAAGTTAGCAATGACACCAGTTGGTCACAGTTTTCAATAATTAAATCAAATATTTAAACGTCCCCCTTTGTTCATACCTCTTGAAACAGTATAGCGTATCCATAGCAACGAACCAACACATGTGTAGAGAGCAGTTTAACCTTACATCGATTTCCATATATGGACATGGGCTGAACAGGGAAAAACTTCAGTCATTCACCGACAGGCAATGCATCATAAAAATGGAAGCAAGGGAATTGGTGTAACTTACATATGTCTTTGATCTGTGCTGACAGCTCTGATACTGTGGGAACTAATGACATTTTGACATGTGCAGGCCAAGTAGATTTTAATTTTTTCTGAATTATGTACCAAACCTATACGGAATACAGGTTGAAAATATATTTTCCCTCGCTTGTTAATAACCCTACCATAACTATAAAATATTTCAATTCGCCGACGTCAGTTTGCAATATTTGTTTTAAAACTCACTTTGAATATATGTGTCACTTTCAAAAAAAAATACCCGACGCAGTAACCAAAAGTAATCATATCAATTATCCCGGCCTAACTGGACAAAACATCATATTTTGTTGATAATTTCACAAGTTTGTGTGACATTTCTAATTGTTTTTGTTTTTTTAATTTATGTTTATTTACTGTCGCGACCGGATTCCCATTTGAGCGACGGGCAGTTTATCTAACAACACCTGTGTATTGTCCCATGCCACTACTCAATTATAAATGTGGCATGCATGGGACAATATGCAAATTGGTCGTGTCTAAGGTGATCTTATGCGGGCTAACCGTTTAATGATCGATCTGATTGGCTGTGTCTGTAAGAAAGGTTGTCCTTGTATAATTATGCCGTGGATTAATTTACATATGTCGGATTTTTTGAGTAATTAGCAATAAAACATTATGTTATTGTTCACAAAAATCTTATGAATCAATTATTGAAAAATTTCTTTCAACTCCTGATGTCAATTTTATCAACCCGTCTTATATGCGAGTTCATGCCAAAATCCACATATTTCGGGACCAAAGTAGGGGGGTCGTCTTATAGGCGAGGTCGCCTTATAGTCGAGTATGTACGGTATGTCGGTACAGGTATGATAAGGAAAACACCGATAAACTTTTAAATGCTAGATTTAAAAATGCTAAATTATACTGGTCTATGTTAAAGCAGTCTGCAGGCGTTAAACGAGCAAATATACCGTTAACAAACTTTGAACAATATTTTAGAGCAATTAATAACCCTGATGATAGATTTTTTAATCCAGATGAAGATATTTTATTGTTTAATGAGAGATATCATAATAATGAGTTTAAAATTATGTTTGAAGAATTGAATAATCTTATTTCTGTTGACGAAATATATGTAGCAATAAAGCAGTTAAATAACAATAGGTCAGCTGGACCGGATTTAATTCTGAATGAGTTTATTATAGCTGGAAGAGATGTATTTGTACCAATTCTATGTACATTATTTAATAAGATTTTTGAAATGAGGTACTTCCCAGAAAATTGGTCTGAAGGATATGTTATACCATTGCATAAGAAAGGAAGTATAAATAATGTAGACATTTATCATGGTATAACATTATTGAGTTGTGTGGGGAAACTTTTCACACGTATCATAAATAATAGGCTTAAAAATTGGGCAGAACATTATAATGTATATGTTGAAGCACAGGCTGGGTTTAGGTCAAATATGAGCACAATGGATAATGTTTTTGTATTGCACGGATTAATTACTCATGTACTGAATCAAGGGAAACAACTCTATACATTGTTTGTGGATTATAGTAAGGCTTTTGATTATATAGTAAGGGGCAACTTGTGGTATAAAATGATAAAATTAGGAATACGTGGTAAAATTTTAGATATAATTACATCCATGTACGACTCTGTAAAGTCAAGAAGTAAATATTTAAACGAGCTTAGTGAAGAATATACATACATGTATGCTTGGTGTGAGACAAGGAGAGTGCTTATCTCCCTTTCTGTTTTCTTTGTTTATAAATGACTTAGAAGATGTGTTTATACATAGTGGCATGGCACTGAAGGAATTGATATTAATACATTTAAAATGTTTTTGTTACTATATGCAGATGATATTGTAATTTTTGCAAATTCGGCGGAAGATCTTCAGCAGAAAATACATGCTTTAAATGATTATTGTAATACATGGAAAATGAAAGTAAATGCTTCTAAGACAAAAGTAATGATTTTTAGAATGTATCCAGAAACTTGAACTTTTAATACGATGGTATGCCTATTGAAATTGTAAACCGTTTTTCTTATTTGGGTATTGTATTTACATGTGGTGGATCGTTAAGTACTGCTCAGAATACTTTATCTGGACAGGCACAAAAGGCTGTTTTTAGATTAAATAAATATTTATACAGGTTTACATATATTCCTCCGAAGCATAAATTGGATTATTTGATAAGTTGGTAACGCCCATTTTAAATTATTGTAGTGAAGTTTGCGGCTTTGCAAATGATATGTCCATTGAGAGGGTTCATCTTCAATTTAGTAAGAAGTTATTGGGTGTTAAGAAGACAACACAAAATGATTTTGTATATGGGGAGCTCGGTAGAAAATCCTGTAAGGTAATTCATTATTACAACATTATAAAATATTGGATAAAGATTTTACATGTAAATGAAAACAAATATGTGTCTAGAGTTTATAAAATGTTAATGTCTGATTTTGAAAACTCACCAAATAAAGTTAATTGGTGTTCATCAGTAAAACATTTATTATGTACCCTAGGTTTTTATGATACTTGGTTACAACAAAATGTTGGTAATGTCGATTTATGTTTGCATGTTGTCAAACAACGATTAACCCTTTCAACACCACAGACCTCTAAATAGGCTTACAAAAAGTGTAGATCCACATGAGCCGGCTCGTGACGAGCCGTCTCATCAGGATCTGCACTTTTGCCAGTGATATGACTATTTTTAGACATAATTACCCATTTTGATAAATGAACTTGTCCAAATGTGATTTTCTGATTCATTTATTGGTTTATGAATATCATGGACCAGTCCATGTGAGTTACTTGGTGTTGAATGGGTTAAAAGACCAGTTTATACAAAATTGGAATAGTAGGATTGATAATTCAAGTAGAGCTTTATTTTATAAAACTGTTTCATGTTTTCAATTCCAACCATATTTAGAGTGTTTTAACATGAATAAATTGTGCCAGTCACTCACTAGATTAAGGGTATCTTCTCAAAGATTACATATTGAAGCAGGTAGATGGAATAGACCAATACGTACATCTATAAATGAAAGGAAATGTCAGGTTTGTAATGTCATTGAAGATGAATATCATTTTGTCATTGAATGTCCGGTATATACAGATTTGAGAAAACAGTTTATTAGTGTTAAATTCTGGAGATGTCCAAATATGATCAAGTTCATCGAATTAATAAAAAATGAGAATAAAATGGTCATTACAAATTTAGGAATGTTTGTTCATAAAGCGTTTTCGCTTAGAAATGATAACCTGTTTAGCAATAGAATGTAAATAGTATATGATATAAAATTAGTCACAGTCAATGGCTGTATGTGTAGCATTTTGATACAGTGGAAATAAAACTCTGGTTATATTAAAGCTCAGTACTAGTTGCATACTAATATAAAATTTGCACCATTATTGCTGTAAAATACTTAACATATGTTAACCTTTTGTTTTGTTTCGAAAAGGTTGGTTGGTATATTAAAATAACTAAGTTAATCTTAATATTTAAAAATAACATATGTCCATATGTTAAATCTATAGAAGTATTTTGAATTATCCAACAAGTTGGCCTTTTCCTTTCGATACAGGTTAATTAACTAGTGTTGGAACTAGATTTTGGAGTAATATTCCCATTATTTTATTTTATTTTATTAATTACAACATTGTAAATTTGCATGAAATTGATTTCAATGTACAAAGGTAAAGGGTAAAAATAAATTAACTATTTGAAAATAATATTTGTCATACAGCCATGTATGCATGTTTTCTCAAAGTCCGTAATATTTAGATTCATATTGCACGAATTTATACTCAGTGTACATTGAAACATTTCAAATTAATTCTGTAACCTTCTCCATTTAGTTAAATCAGTTATTAACATGCATGCATTGTTTACTATATTTATTTGTTAATTCACTGTCTGTTCATTTATATCATGCATACATTATCCTCATGGGCTTTTAATGGAATTGAAAATAAACTATCTATCTATATAAATAAGTCATTCTATTATTGTGGCCAATACCATCGATCCGTATCTCCCTGTACCTTGTTTCACTATTTAAGTATCATGAAGTTGAAATGGTCTTAAACTTAAATTCAAGTTACTGAAGCTAACCAATGTATTAATTAATACAATATGCATTAATTGTATATTCACTAGGTGTTCAACACATTGGAAATTAACGGAACCATGTTTGTCAGATTTAATTAAAAAATCAGACACGATATGCAGTATTTTCAGAATAAGACAAACACTATATTTCTTTTGCATAGTATGTGGTATGCTACAGGAGGACAATATGTAACCAAATACATGTACAGTGGTGCTACAGATGTCTGCACTTACACTCATGTACACTATTACAGAAATATAGAATCTGCAAAATTTCATGTAATTCCGCCAAGCAAAAAAGTAATTTAACAACTGTCAAGTTCATTTTTAGATGTGTACTCAAGTGGCGGCCCTTACCCCATTCACCATTTGATTTAAAGATCACAAATAGCACAGTGCAGTTATGGCTAAATCTTAAAGGCCCTAACTGGCCTGCGTCAGCTCTAAAATGCACAAGGGCTATATATATATATATATAATAGAAACCTAACAAAATGTATCTATCAAGATTGCACATGCAGACAATCATTCGATGACAAAGATATAGATCGATCATGGAATAAGCTAGATGTCACCTCGACACCTTTGACATTCAACAATTTAATGTTTAAATAAATTTATTTTGAATTTGCACATGATATCTCCAGATAAACACGGCCATCAAGACAACTGGCAGAAAGAACATGGAGGTTTTACAGAAATGTCTGTCTAGTTCAGGAGACAACACGGAGGAAGAAAGTCATGCACACAAAAGATCCTCATGGCCCACAACAATTCAGCCTGATACAGAAGTTCAATCATATAAAACAACCTTTCATCCACTGCTCCCCAAACGATTCTAGTCCGTACTTATTACACTGTTATATAAATATTAGGTTAAAATATTTATTTTATTCTGTCCATGAAATACAGAAATGAATCAGTGAAATAAAATATGTTATTCTACTGGTTGAAAGGAGTGGAATAACATATTTTATTTCTCACTACTTTGCTCGTGTGGTACCTAGCCACTGCAGGTTGATATGTTGTCAATGGTCAATGTTGGTCAATGACTCAAGCCGTCAGTGACGTCATTTATAACGCCATTTATGGTCATCAAAACACGACAATCTAACGCCATTTAGTGCACAGTTGCATCGTTTTCTATCATAAAAACACTTCAGCCTAAAATCAAATGAATAATTGCTTATGTAAACGAGCTCATGATGATGCTTTCCATGTTCATTCGGTGAAATATAATTCGATCATACACTGAAACAAACAAGTATCCCCTTATTATCGTTTGTTGTAATTTGGTTGTGAATGGGTCGGAGTAGTAATATATTATCAAGTACAGATTATCTTGCATTGATTTGATCGTTTTAAGAAAATAAGACTTTTTAAACTATTGGCAAAGCAATGTAATAAGTGAATCAAGATAAGGAAATCCCATCCAAGGGCTGAAGATGAGTGCAAAGAACGAGGCTCTGCAAAGTTCTTTGCTCGCATCTTCAGCCCGAGGGTGGTAGTTCTGCAACTCAATGGAGGTGGTAGAATTATTTTATCACATTTCTTAGCTTTTGATGCACTTTGCAAATTATTAAAGTTAATATAAAATTTTACACGCATCAATGGCCATATGAATTTATTATGAAGTGATGATGTCATTGGAATGTGACAATTTACTCACATTGATTTTGAGTGTCAAGTAAACACCATGCACATTTTAATGGTTTCATTTCTTTAATGCTAAACCTTTACATCCAACAAGGGTAAAGATTCAAATGATCTTCAACCATCATAATTAAAGGAAATAAAACAAAATAGGATTTAAAGAGAGATCATCAGTCACACTGTGATTAATGTTGTACATAGAGACGGCCTGTTTACAAACAATGCAAGTGCATTGTGGATCAATGGGTAATAGTCACATGAACAATACATGTATGGTAGTGATACTGTTACGCGCCAACCAGGGTCAATCCAATGGGCAGACGGGAGGACGGACGTGGGCTGATCACAGTGGACAATTGGCTAAATGACGACAACGATGTTCTGCTCTTTCTATCTTCTTTTACTCTAGTGCAACTGATACGCATATGTGTGACTATTAACGATCACTATACAATATACGATATACAATATTACAAACGGTCGTCTGCTATGTTATACGGACAGGCAAGGATTTCTGGCTATTTCGGAGTGTTGGAGGCCAAGAATGACATTCTGCCTCGTATTTATACTAACACACAATGCGACGTGTGGGATGTGGGTGCACACTGTGGAATCCACAAGTCGCAGTGCATGCATGTGCCCCACATGTCGCATTACGTCACACACAAATTTCGTAGTACCACAGGTACTCGCAACTAAAAGCTAAAATAGGACTGTTGCGTCAACTAAACACTGCATACATATCAATAACATACATACACTTATAAAGAGGCTCCCTGAAACTTACGTTTAGACAAATTCGCCCTCTATGAATGCCACATACAAGCGATGCGCTTTGTTTACGAAAGCAGTGTATAGAACACTGTCGCGTAGCGTCTAATACACCGTGTACATTCAAGATGGCGGCATACATGCTAAACAAAATACAGTTGGGTCTAAGCTTCAAATTACACCCATTTACATACATCAATCACTTAACAGGAATATTCAGTAACACGGATAGGATTAACTACACCAGGGATGTTCCTAAAACAGAACAATACTTGAGGATTATCATATCAGAACCAGCTAGAATACATGAAACTGGACCCCATGTGACACAGGCCGTAGATTACAACTGGCGTGATATTCGACGGCGATCTGTTGTTCTGTTTGTTTCATAGAGCAATGGTCTAATTCCTATAGCGCTGCCAGTAAACATGCATCACCACACTCCATGGACATGCACATGGTGAAAATCAAGCTCAGAGGGTAAGCTAGGGTGTTACAATACGTCATTAATTGCGTCATCGATGACGTATCGCTGTTCTCATGACGCAACTTCACCACAGTGTTCAGATTTTACTGTTATCCAATGAAATGATATAAATATGGTGTAATGGTTTCCTAATGGTGTATGGGTTCTTATTGGTGTACGGGTTCCGAATGGTGCATGGTTTCCTAATAGTATACAGTTTCCTAATGGTGTATGGTTTCCTAGTGGTGTACGGGTTCTTAACAGTTTCCTAGTGGTCAATAGGTTCCTAATGGTATACTGTTTATTAATGGTGTACGGTTTACCAGGTCATAACCCCCTTGTCAACCATACTTGCGAACACACATCAGACATCAGTCTTTCTATAGACGATTCTAATGACACTAATTACACTGCCGCCATTTTGTTGTCATGTGACCGTCCACCATTACGGGAGTGAAAATTCCTGCTACTATTGATAGTATCAGAACTTTTTCTATCTAGGTTCCTGATAATATTATTTAGTTATCATTGTTTCATGATACAATTTTAATCTGATAATATATTATGTAAAACAGTTCATAGTAATTTATTTTAGCGGAATATTACTGAAAATGTAGTGCTTATAAAATCCCACTCTAGTCAGTGTCCTGGAACCAACAAGTACTAAGCAAAATAGAATATGGATAATGTTTTTGCTACAGGTTATAAAATACAAATTTGATACAAACTTAGTCCAGGAATTTTATTAGGGTCAGATGGGCGATCAAACCTGCGATCCCTGGATTACCAGTCAAATATGCTAACCACCCGACTACAGATCCGTCTGTAGTATATTGTGTGTGTTTTACGTTTATTTATCGTCACTACCGGTTGCCCATATGAGCGACGCCTCCTGAAGAGGTTACTCATTTTAGATTTTGGAAGATAGTGCAATGATAAAGACAGAGACCCATTCCAGAATCTCCTCTGGTTCTTTTACATGCACGGTGTAAAGCACCGACACGAGACCTCGGTTTAACGTCCCATCTGAAAGACTGTTAATTTTATTAGGGTCAGACGGGGGATCGAACCTGCGATCCTGGATTACCAGTCCAGCGTGTTACCACTGGACTACAGATCCGTCTGTATGTTATATTGTATAATACACAAAGTGATTAAATACTTCAAATATGGTACATCATATAGCCTGGAGCATTCATATCATCATCACTAAATTTTCAACAAAAGAATGATGGGCTTTATACAAAAAGTGAAATAAATATTTCTATGTTTGGGTTAGCCTGGGAACAGGCACACCGAGATCAATTAATTGGGCCATATCGAGTTTCTGATAATATCAACTTGTCATTTTGCCAGAAGTAAATTACTGAAAAATCAACACAGACTTGGAACCCAGGCTATGTTTGGGCAACAAGCATGAATATCGTTAACCTTTGCCGCATTATCTTCATCAACTTGCTAGCATTTTTATCTTTAGAAATAAATAATATTTGTTAAATGTTTACATACAATTCATTTCCATATCTATATCATATGTAATAAATGACTAACCATTGTTTTCTAAGCTTAAAACGCCATGTAATGCAGTATTTGATGTACTTGTCGGAGGATAGTATTTAGAGATACGTGTTGTCTGGAGGTGTGTGAAATAATGATAAGTCTATTACTCTATTAAAGTCTATTGCAAACAGCATAGAGCCTGATCAGACGGCACGTTCCGTGGCGATTGATCTGGCTCTATGTTCTTTGCAAATACTGTTTGAACGGTATCCAGAATGAAATGGGTTAAGCAATTAACGAGTATTAAGCAATCTGTGTGGGGTGCCTTGCTCAAGGACACTACATAAGTGCTCCTACCGAATATCGAACCCGGGACCATTCGAATCTAATTCCAACGCTCGAATAATTACAACAAATGTAAAAGTTAAACTATGAATTCATATAATTATCAGGCTTGATTTACATGCGTGAGGACACTACAGTCTACATCCGTTATGTCAAAGTCGGTTATGTCAAATTATCCGGTTATCTCGAAGTCGGTTCAAAGTCCCGTTTCAGACATTATCATTTTACATATAACCTTCATTTATATCCAATTTCGTTAAGTCAAACTTCGGTTATGTCAAAGTATTTTGTTTGGTCCGATGGAATTAGACATAACGGATGTGTATGGAAATTGTAATAGATATATTAAACTGTAACACGTTGATTACTCATGGCCAATTCACAAGTTGAATTTTAATGCTAATTTCTGGGGGTGTTGATATTTATGTGATGGGAATTTGTTTAAAAATTGAATGCGTCAGAAAATGTTTACAAAGGGGACTGGACAGATGTGCCATAAGGTAAGGGAATGGATAGATGCATTGTGGTTATATAGGAATAAATGTCCGTATTTTCTCGTTCACACTCTGTATACAACAACATTTATATGCACTGTGTACACTTTACCATTCATCAGCATTATTTACTAGCTAAATGTCACTAAAAGGATGTTATTTTAGTGTACTACTGGTATAGCACGACTAGTTTCACTGTATTTTCCGACACCAGACAAATATTTCAAGCAAATTCTAAACTTAATATGTTCAATCAGGACCTGTTTTATCTATCTATATTTTTGGTTATGTATAAAAACAGGGTTGAAGACATAAAATGATACTTTTATGAAATATTACCAAAATGTCAAAAAATAGCAAAACTATCCATCACAACTTCTGGCCGTATACTACTATAATGGCTTTCAGTATATAGAAAATGTTGAAATTATAGACACATAAACACCAGGTATCGTTTCTTTTTTGACTCAGTATAGAAAATGGAGTTCTGCTTTATGACAGATATGTATATCATTATATAGTTTAAGATTTTAAGATTACAATTTAGGCAATTAGAAAGCATAACATTTATTTAAGTGATATCATCTCGTCACAGTGAACATCGTTACCATATTGTGCTAATTATATACATTATGTAGTCATTGTATATATAAACATTCATTTCGACTATTCTCTAAAACCAGGAATGTATGTCATATACTATATGCAAGTATATACTATGTCACTAAAGATATATATTTTTAAGTATTAAAATGTCACTAAAGATATATATTTTTAAGTATTAAAATATGACATCTACCATCACAAAATACTAATTATAAGAATAATTTGAAAAACAGTAAATTAGTTTAAATAGACAAATATAAATACCATATGAATTAATATTAACATGACCAAATAAATTATTTTAATAACAATGTGTTCAATGCAAAAGACTACTTTTAATCATACAATTACAAACTTATCACTAATTCATTCAGTTTTTTCCCCACTTCTGTAATGGTGGAGGGAGTATTTGTCAGGGGAGATAATTCATACAATACTAAAAGATAGATATGCTTATGCATAGTGATGATGTTGAGAGAGACACTGATTATGGACTTTCCACAAGTGACTACACGCGTGAAGCTAGTAACGCTAAAAAGTATATGTGGCCTGAATTTAAGAAGATCCATAAATTGTATGACTAAGTCAATATTCTGTACCCAGCAGCATAGGAATTATTGTCCGAATCAGTTTCTTGCATTCAACTAATGGGTCACAACACTATAACAACTCGAGCACATCGCTGCATACATGAATCTCCGACAATACACAAAACATCAATACCCCCGTGTACATGAGCCTCCGACAACACTCTGTACACCAACCAAGCAGTAATACACATCGCCCCCGAGTACATGAGCCTCCGACAACACTCTGTACACCCACCAAGCAGTATTACACATCCCCCAGAGCAGCAATACACATCCCACGAGTACATGAGCCTCCGACAACATTCTGTACACCCACCTAGCAGCATTACACATCCCCTGTTTACATGAGCCTCCGACAACATTCTGTACACCCACCTAGCACCATTACACATCCCCTGTTTACATGAGCCTCCGACAACATTCTGTACACCCACCTAGCAGCATTACACATCCCCGAGTACATGAGCCCCCGACAACATTCTGTACACCCACCTAGCAGCATTACACATCCCCCGAGTACATGAGCCTCCGACAACACTCTGTACACCCACCTAGCAGCATTACACATCCCCTGTTTACATGAGCCTCCGACAACATTCTGTACACCCACCTAGCAGCATTACACATCCCCGAGTACATGAGCCTCCGACAACATTCTGTACACCCACCTAGCAGCATTACACATCCCCGAGTACATGAGCCTCCGACAACATTCTGTACACCCACCAAGCAGCATTACACATCCCCCGTGTACATGAACATCTGACAACAGTCTGTAGTGGAAGTCTAGCGCAGTGGATGGTGTGTGGTTCAGCCCCGCTGGAGCCTTACGATTGTGCCATTAGGCAAGGCATTTAAATCCACATTGCCTCTTCCTCCTTCATGGCATGGATTCCATCAGGAATGAGGCTCGAGGTTGTTGTTTTGTTTGTTCTAACAGTCTGTCCACCCACCTAGCAGCATTACACATCCCCCGAGTACATGAGCCTCCGACAACACTCTGTACACCCACCTAGCAGCATTACACATCCCCCGTGTACATGAGCCTCCGACAACATTCTGTACACCCACCTAGCAGCATTACACATCCCCCGTGTACATGAGCCTCCGACAACACTCTGTACACCCACCTAGCAGCATTACACATCCCCGAGTACATGAGCCTCCGACAACACTCTGTACACCCACCAAGCAGCATTACACATCCCCGAGTACATGAGCCTCCGACAACACTCTGTCCACCCACCTAGCAGCATTACACATCCCCGAGTACATGAGCCTCCGACAACACTCTGTACACCCACCTAGCAGCATTACACATCCCGAGTACATGAGCCTCCGACAACAGTCTGTACACCCACCTAGCAGCATTACACATCCCCGAGTACATGAGCCTCCGACAACATTCTGTACACCCACCTAGCAGCATTACACATCCCCGTGTACATGAGCCTCCGACAACATTCTGTACACCCACAGCAGCATTACACATCCCCGAGTACATGAGCCTCCGACAACATTCTGTACACCCACCGAGCAGCATTACACATCCCCCAAGTACATGAGCCTCCGACAACACTCTGTACACCCACCTAGCAGCATTACACATCCCCCAAGTACATGAGCCTCCGACAACATTCTGTACACCCACCTAGCAGCATTACACATCCCCCAAGTACATGAGCCTCCGACAACATTCTGTACACCCACCGAGCAGCATTACACATCCCCCAAGTACATGAGCCTCCGACAACACTCTGTACACCCACCTAGCAGCATTACACATCCCCCAAGTACATGAGCCTCCGACAACATTCTGTACACCCACCGAGCAGCATTACACATCCCCCAAGTACATGAGCCTCCGACAACACTCTGTACACCCACCGAGCAGCATTACACATCCCCCAAGTACATGAGCCTCCGACAACACTCTGTACACCCACCTAGCAGCATTACACATCCCCCGTTTACATGAGCCTCCGACAACACTCTGTACACCCACCTAGCAGCATTACACATCCCCGAGTACATGAGCCTCCGACAACATTCTGTACATCCACCAAGCAGCATTACACATCCCCCGAGTACATGAGCCTCCGACAACACTCTGTACACCCACCAAGCAGGATTTACATCCCCGAGTACATGAGCCTCCGACAACACTCTGTACACCCACCTAGCAGCATTACATATCCCACGAGTACATGAGCTTCCGACAACATTCTGTACACCCACCTAGCAGCATTACACATCCCCGAGTACATGAGCCTCCGACAACATGCTGTACACCCACCTAGCAGCATTACACATCCCCGAGTACATGAGCCTCCGACAACATTCTGTACACCCACCGAGCAGCATTACACATCCCCCAAGTACATGAGCCTCCGACAACATTCTGTACACCCACCGAGCAGGATTTACATCCCCGAGTACATGAGCCTCCGACAACACTCTGTACACCCACCTAGAGCATTACACATCCCACGAGTACATGAGCTTCCGACAACATTCTGTACACCCACCTAGCAGCATTACACATCCCCGAGTACATGAGCCTCCGACAACATTCTGTACACCCACCGAGCAGCATTACACATCCCCGAGTACATGAGCCTCCGACAACATTCTGTACACCCACCTAGCAGCATTACACATCCCCGAGTACATGAGCCTCCGACAACACTCTGTACACCCACCTAGCAGCATTACACATCCCCGAGTACATGAGCCTCCGACAACACTCTGTACACCCACCTAGCAGCATTACACATCCCCGAGTACATGAGCCTCCGACAACATTCTGTACACCCACCTAGCAGCATTACACATCCCCCGAGTACATGAGCCTCCGACAACACTCTGTACACCCACCTAGCAGCATTACACATCCCCCAGAGTACATGAGCCTCCGACAACATTCTGTACACCCACCGAGCAGCATTACACATCATTGAGTAAAACAAGTGAACAATCAACATATTCATGATATTGTGTCATGTGAACTCAAACAAACCCTTTATATTACTATGTGTTCAATTAAACTATGCTTTACAGCAATCAATGTTGATGAATTATTTCCACCTGAAAATAACATACTAATATATTCAGCAGATTTGATTCATACAGTCAAACCTGTGCTAACGACCACCTGTTAATAGCAACCACCTGTCAACAATGGCCAGTTCAATTCTCCCCATCCATAGTAGTTCTTTAAAAGGCTGTGAATAGCGACCACCTGCCGACCACGACAGCAGTCAGTCAGTCAAAATAATTCCCTGCAAGCCAAAATTAACCCTGAACAATGGTTCGTATTTCCCCAGCCTGTTTGATTAGAGCACTAAATTACATGTTTGTTCGCTACATGTTCTAATCTTAGGAGTACCGGTATGCATAATTTTCAAAATAAACGAATGAAAAACGCGCTTATAAATGAATAATTTAACATCCAGACAAGTTTTCAAACATTCTGTCAAAACTCAAATGAGTAAAATAGCATTGAAAACGAAGAGAATGTTTAGATTTTTGTTACAATGAAAAAATTCCGATGAAAAAATGAACATTGATGAATTGTTTCGATCAGATAGATATACACTGTCCCCAATGTCACGACATTGACTATCTCTACAATACTGTTGTAATAGGGTCGTATTTTATACTTTTATCATAACAATAGCTAATGTGAGTTGAGACGCAGTCAAGCATAGATTTCGTTCACCTGTGTTAATCAACCAGACCGGGTCCCCGCACATTTCCTCGAGACAGTTGATATTACACATTGCAGAAGGTTGATTTTAGATCCATTGTATGATATACAGAGATATTCTATATATACGTTTATTTGAGGATCTACACTATGATTATACAGGTATTGTTGTTGGTTGTATTGTTACTGTAGAATGAATTGTCGCTTGTAGTTTGCTATAATGTCGTATTGTTACTGTAGAATGAATTGTCGCTTGTAGTTTGCTATAATGTCGTATTGTTACTGTAGAATGAATTGTCGCTTGTAGTTTGCTATAATGTCGTATTGTTACTGTAGAATGAATTGTCGCTTGTAGTTTGCTATAATGTCGTATTGTTAATGTAGAATGAATTGTCGTCGCTCGTAAGTCGTTACACTGTCGGAACGGTTCTGTTGTCCCTTTCCTTTAACTAAACTGTCCCTTTCCTTTAACTAAACTGTCCCTTTCCTTTAACTAAACTGTCCCTTCTATCTCCCGGCTGTCGGTTATACATCAGAGCATTCACTCACGTAACCTATATAACTAGGCATGCACGTTACTTGCAGTTCACAGCACCGGTCGAGAGTTCGAGACAGTGTTGGATGAGATTCGCAGTTGGTAGAGACGAGCCGTGAGGTGCAAGTGCTATGGAAACCATATTTTCGTGTAAGTGACAAGTCCGATAGAACAAATGTATAATATCATAGATGCAGAACTACTTTATCGATTGTTGATTACATATCGTATATATAAGCCCGATTGGTGATTACCCATATGTTGTAGAAGAACCCAAGCACTGGGCATATTGTTATGCCGTTTTATATCATGTATGACTATATCTATTGCACGATATCTATAGGTAATAGCAATTTTAGTAATATGTATATTTGTACATTTCAGAACATTTATGTATTTATTCTGATGAATTCTACTCCACGCTATCTACATGGCGAATAAATAAATATTAATCTGGACCCATGGAGTTGTTGGTAATTGATAGAACACCAAACCCCACCCCTGCTACACTGTAGGAACACTGTATAAGTTGTACCTCCCATTTTCACGACATGGACTATTTCTACTCTTTACCCACGTTGATGTTCATATTAAACATATTTATAATCGCTTTGTTATGTAATAAACCCAGATTGATACTAAAACGTCCGTCTGTTAGCTAGTAATAATTACATTGATAATAAAACGATCTGTTCGTTCATATTAAACATGTTTATAATCATGTTGTGATGTAATATAACCATGATTGATAATAAAACGATCTGTCCGACAGTCCGTTAGTTACTAATGATTATATTCTCCATGTTGTGTCTGGGAAATGTAATCAATATGTAATGTAAGTTGGACAAGAATAACAAGGGAGAGATTATCAAGAACTAATTAACTAATCTCACAATGCATGATATTGCTGCAAGAAAGTCACTGACCACCATTGAAACAATATGAACTGTATAACAGTGTTTGTAACTTACCGTCCATCATCCGTAACATGAAAGTCACTGACCACCATTGAAACAATATGAACAGTATAACAGTGTTTGTAACTTACCGTCCATCATCCGTAGCATGAAAGTCACTGACCACCATTGAAACAATATGAACAGTATAACAGTGTTTGTTACTTACCGTCCATCATCCGTAGCATGAAAGTCACTGACCACCATTGAAACAATATGAACAGTATAACAGTGTTTGTTACTTACCGTCCATCATCCGTAGCATGAAAGTCACTGACCACCATTGAAACAATATGAACAGTATAACAGTGTTTGTAACTTACCATCCCTCGCTTGTATTAAAACCGATGGAGTAATCACAATATCCCGGCAGCTTGTTCTCGGGATGACCGCCGTATACAGCACCTAAAACTAAACAGAAAGTAAAAGTAATACAATGATGAATGTAAGCGGATGATAATATAACAAATATGTCAGTAAATATTTTGTCTACTAAGAACATAATAATAATATACTTATTATTGTAAATCTATTATAATAAATAAATAGCAGACGTTTGAAGGGGTTGTTTACATCAACTGTAATTGTCTCCATGGATCGAGTCATACAGTAGTTTCACACAGCAAGCTTACACTAAGTGTAAGTGAGAGTGTCTCTCCGAGGTTACCATGGATACAACATGTACACATATACTGAGAATGTTCCACCTATTTGTGGGACCAATTTTGTACAGTAAATATATAAATAAATCTCTGTAATATTCTATCTTTATAACTGGAAGAAAAATTTATGGAGGCACATTTTATTACTTTTAATTTATATTGTTTGGTGAAATTGCTATGTTCCTCAATGGTGATCATTTATGACGTCACTTTGCGCTACGGTAACTGGAACTAACTCAATTCAGTTTTTCATATTACGTCATTTTGCATTACGGCCTACTCTATGACTAAGAATAACAAACATCGCAGATTTAACTTCAGAATCCGATTGATCGAAGACATAAAAAGGTCGCCTCAAAGTGTTTTGTGTTTATGAAGACAACTACTAATTCATAAGTCATTTTTGCACATGTAGGTTGGAGTGAATTTACTATAATAGTACTAGATAGTTATATTGCAATCATCATCTAATTATGTATAAATTATACAGTACAACCTCTCTATTCTATATACAGTACAACCTCTCTATTCTATATACAGTACAACCTCTCTATTCTATATACAGTACAACCTCTCTATTCTATATACAGTACAACCTCTCTATTCTATATACAGTACAACCTCTCTATTCTATATACAGTACAACCTCTCTATTCTATATACAGTACAACCTCTCTATTCTATATACAGTACACCTCTCTATTCTATATACAGTACAACCTCTCTATTCTATATACAGTACACCTCTCTATTCTATATACAGTACACCTCTCTATTATATATACAATACAACCTCTCTATTCTATATACAGTACAACCTCTCTATTCTATATACAGTACAACCTCTCTATTCTATATACAGTACAACCTCTCTATTCTATATACAGTACAACCTCTCTATTCTATATACAGTACAACCTCTCTATTCTATATACAGTACAACCTCTCTATTCTATATACAGTACAACCTCTCTATTCTATATACAGTACAACCTCTCTATTCTATATACAGTACAACCTCTCTATTCTATATACAGTACAACCTCTCTATTCTATATACAGTACAACCTCTCTATTCTATATACAGTACAACCTCTCTATTCTATATACAGTACAACCTCTCTATTCTATATACAGTACAACCTCTCTATTCTATATACAGTACAACCTCTCTATTCTATATACAGTACAACCTCTCTATTCTATATACAGTACACCTCTCTATTCTATATACAGTACAACCTCTCTATTCTATATACAGTACAACCTCTCTATTCTATATACAGTACACCTCTCTATTCTATATACAGTACAACCTCTCTATTCTATATACAGTACAACCTCTCTATTCTATATACAGTACACCTCTCTATTCTATATACAGTACACCTCTCTATTCTATATACAGTACACCTCTCTATTCTATATACAGTACACCTCTCTATTCTATATACAGTACACCTCTCTATTCTATATAGTAAAACCTCTCTATTCTATATACAGTAAAACCATTCTATTCGATATACAGTAAAACCTCTCTATTCTAGGAGATTATGCATATGGTCAAATCTCACAATACAGCAATATTTTATTGGGACTATGAAATCATCCGGTCGAAGTGGAGAGCAGTGGTGAAGGCCCTATACCCCAACCGGGGTGAAGAGGATTAATTCAAAATAATAATTCAAATGAAATCATCATCAATCCATATTATTACAGTATATGACAGTATTAAGACTGTGTGAGTAGTTTAATTCATTGTCAATTCATATTATTAATAACTATTATAACATTATAATTATTAGAGTGTGTGATAATAATGCAGCAACTGTTGGCTAATGTTGTGAGGTCATACAAAACGGCATTGACGTTAGATCGTTGAAACGGCCTTATTTTATTAAAATTATTTCAAATATGTTAGATTCGATATTTTAAATAAAATATATTTTTGGGCTCAAGCTAATTTTCATACAACATATACTACACATATTTCTCCCAATTGGGCCATTCTTTCTGTGCATGTTAACAGATATAGTGTAAATGGCAATGTAATATGGTATTTCAAACCACTCAGAATATATAGTTGCGTCCGTCTGTGGTATGGCTATTTTCTAGATCAGCACGGTATCATGATCATAATTTTAATCATTTATAAACTAATTTGAAATAGGCACTACATACATATCAATGGGGAAAGCCAATAAAGGGATGAAATCAAAATCAATTAGTGAAATGTACATATAATAAATAGAAGGAATATTACTACATACTCGTGAGGGATTTGTCATCTAAGGAAGATTAAGAGGATTATAGCATATTCCATTTAAGCATAACGTCCACTGTGAAGTACTTATTTCAGTGAATCTTATCCGCCATTACTGAGTTCCTCTATCAAGTTTGCATGCATGCGTACTGAATTTGCCACTTGACCGAGCGGCAGATTTGTAATCAAATCGATGTTATAATGAAATCAACATTCAAATCAAATTTGTTTTACGGATTGTTACGGGTGAAATTGAGTTAATGTTATGCAAATGATTAATTTTGCTGTTTTGGTCCCGTTCAGTTCCGCAGATTTCCTCTGTTTACTTTTCCTACAAGAATGTCAGGAGGAATTCTGAGGAGAATTGAGGAACACCACATATAAAACGGAGGAGATATTCCTCACTTGACCTCATTCTGCGACTATATCATAGTCGATACTTTTTGTCTGGACAAAATTGGATTTAAAAATGATTAATTGATAGTTCTATGCAATGTAAATTACATCTAAAGATGTGTGGATCTATAGTGATGAACAGTATGCATGTTATTTAAACAAATACTTTGTACTAATTGTGTAATTGACCAAAAACTCGAAAACAATAGAAACTTACAGGTAGAGTGAGCGATCGCTCATTCTCTCACCTGACGGATGTATGTCCCATTTGCCTGTAGGTGAAATAGATATTGCGATTAGATGGACTAACTTGAACTTGATGTGTTCATCTCAATGGCCGATCCCACGTTAACAGAATTGTGTCCAATTATGTTATCAGACAATACAGAGTGTAAGGTACCGATTTCTAGCGGCATCCAGGTCTTGACTCCCGCCCAACGTGCATCCGAACCTGAGCTAGAGGAGTACAACAGACTCACACGTTTATCATGACCTCCCTTGTGATTTATATGTGCCAAAGGACTATGCTTCTTGTGAGGTTCAACTGGAAGAATCCAGAACTATGTTATTTTCCATTGTTCGCGAATGCGAGGAGTTCCCTTTTGGCCTTCATGCTGAACTTAAACGATGGGTTTCAACAAGGAAAGGGGATCCCCCGTCTCTTAAACTAGCTAATGACATACATGTGTTAATGTCGGTACTAGAAGGTGATGACTTCTCGTTAATGAAGGATCTGCTCAGTAACTCGACTAGAAAAAGGTCGTCGTCAAGGGGGACACCTAGAGCGAGTGTAAGCCAGTCTCAGTCGAAATCTCCCTCACCATGCCATTGCGAACAAACTATCCCTGTATTAAAGGACACTTTATCCAACATACAGGCTGAGATTCTGTTACTGAAACAACATGTCGTAATTGACAAAAACTGGTCAGAAACGATCCGGGTGATAAAATGGAGGATATATTCCTCACTTGACCTCATTCTGCGACTATATCTCTAAGAGAACAGTCATTTGTCTGTTGGGCTATATGTGTAGAAATTGCAGTAGTTACTATTACAGCAATTTGGTAATTATTACCTAACTTTAGATTTAATGATATAATGATTTATTTAAATTATTTGTACACATTAATACGGGAACTATCTGAACTATCGGGAACTATCGTGCATCCCCCTCCAGGCTCGCCATTTTCATTGTATTTGTACACTTATACCTTCATTGTGCTGTTTATATACACTACCAGTATGTTTTGGCAGTAAATGAAACTGCTGTGTTTTAACCTTACTTGGCGTTGCATTCTACGGAAACATTATTTGTGATTGTATTTCTGTCCGGTATATATTTTTTCTGCTCTCCAGTATTGGAGCTATAAAAGTATGCTTGTATTTATGTCATATTGAACCAGCTACCATAGATCTGTACAGCACACCCAAGTTCTGAGTCATACGAGAGGAGTGGTCGATCACAGACATGTACAGCACACCCAATTGCATAGGTATATGAGAGGAGTTGTCACACACCCGTACAGCACATCCAAGTGCATGGGTATACGAGAGGAGTGTTACAGGCCCGTACAGCACATCCAAGTGCATGGGTATACGAGAGGAGTGTTACAGGCCCGTACAGCACATCCAAGTGCATGGGTATACGAGAGGAGTGTTACAGGCCCGTACAGCACATCCAAGTGCATGGGTATACAAGAGGAGTGTTACAGGCCCGTACAGCACATCCAAGTGCATGGGTATACAAGAGGAGTGTTACAGGCCCGTACAGCACATCCAAGTGCATGGGTATACAAGAGGAGTGTTACAGGCCCGTACAGCACATCCAAGTGCATGGGTATACGAGAGGAGTGTTACAGGCCCGTACAGCACATCCAAGTGAAGAGGCATATGATAGGAGTGGTCACAGGCCCATACAGCACATCCTGGTGCAGAGGCATATGAGAGAAGTGGTACCATGTTCCGTACAGCACATCCAAGTGAAGAGGCATATATCATAGGAGTGGTCACAGGCCCGTACAGCACATCCAAGTGAAGAGGCATATGATAGGAGTGGTCACAGGCCCGTACAGCACATCCAAGTGAAGAGGCATATATAGAAGTGGTCACAGGCCCGTACAGCACATCCAGGTGAAGAGGCATATGATAGGAGTGGTCACAGGTCCATACAGCACATCCAAGTGAAGAGGCATATGATAGAAGTGGTCACAGGCCCTACAGCACATCCAGTGAAGAGGCATATGATAGGAGTGGTCACAGGCCCTACAGCACATCCAATGCAGAGGCATATGATAGGAGTGGTCACAGGCCCATACAGCCATCCAAGTGCAGAGGCTATATAGGAGTGGTCACAGGCCCATACAGCACATCCAAGTGAAGAGGCATATGTATAGGAGTGGTCACAGGCCCATACAGCACATCCAAGTGCAGAGGCATATATTATAGGAGTGGTCACAGGCCCATACCGCACATCCTGGTGCAGAGGCATATGAGAGGAGTGGTCACATGTCCCGTACATCACATCCTGGTGCAGAGGCATATGATAGGAGTGGTCACATGTTCCGTACAGCACATCCTGGTGCAGAGGCATATGATAGGAGTGGTCACATGTTCCGTACAGCACATCCTGGTGCAGAGGCATATGATAGGAGTGGTCACATGTTCCGTACAGCACATCCTGGTGCAGAGGCATATGATAGGAGTGGTCACATGTCCGTACAGCACATCCTGGTGCAGAGGCATATGATAGGAGTGGTCACATGTTCCGTACAGCACATCCTGGTGCAGAGGCATATGAGAGAAGTGGTCACATGTTCCGTACAGCACATCCTGGTGCAGAGGCATATGAGAGAAGTGGTCACATGTTCCGTACAGCACATCCTGGTGCAGAGGCATATGATAGGAGTGGTCACATGTTCCGTACAGCACATCCTGGTGCAGAGGCATATGATAGGAGTGGTCACATGTTCCGTACAGCACATCCTGGTGCAGAGGCATATGATAGGAGTGGTCACATGTTCCGTACAGCACATCCTGGTGCAGAGGCATATGAGAGAAGTGGTCACATGTTCCGTACAGCACATCCTGGTGCAGAGGCATATGAGAGAAGTGGTCACATGTTCCGTACAGCACATCCAAGTGCAGAGGCATATATGAGAAGTGGTCACAGACCTCTACAGCACAATCAAGTACAGAGGCAAATGAGAGAAGTGGTCACAGACCCGTACAGCACACCCAAGTGTAGAGGTATATGAGAGAAGTGGTCACAGGCCCATACAGCACATCCAGGCACACGAGAGACGCATAGGCAGCCGATTGCATGGATACGCCCCATGCAACTCTGACATACATGTATTTGTATGCACACGGTCAAATTGTACCCCATCAATTCCAAATCTGACGGTCTACCACTGGACCACGGCCACCATGAGGGAGAGAGAAGGAATTGTGTATGAGTCAAATATTAATTAGTACGAGTTGACAAACTTAGTGATGATTGACATCACAACTTCAACGATCCTACAAGAAACGTTGAAAATATCAATAATAAGCCACATATAATTTTACAGCTTTACAGTCAAAACTGCCAAAGTACAAAACAGCTCGGAAAAGGCGGAAATAGAACAAACAGCCCATACTATATGTTTCGTGTAACGGCCCAAACATTTATTTTTCATAATCCTATTCATCTGTGTGTATATTTATTATATTTTTAAGCAATTAGTTAGCAAATGTTCTTCTTTCTGTCTATTTGGTGTTTGCCTCGGTGTTATTATAATATTATTTTAAACATAGTAATTTAATAATTGGTATCAATTAATTTATTTGTTATACAGAGTATTTTGAACATTACATCTCTTTTATGTCGCAGTTTGGAGATACACAATAATAACGTAAGAGGATATTTGTTTGTTTCAGTGAATAGCCACTAGTGATAATAATGCTTTCAATGTTCTTCCATGAAATACATTATTCGACCATTCACTGAAACGAGGCTCAACAGTGTTTTTATATTAGAAAATAATGCAAATGTGCGCTAAATGGCGCTAGAACGTCGTGTTTAGCCGTTCAAATATGACGCAATAATAGACGTCATTGACAGCTGGAATCTGAAAAAATGTTCACGTTGACAACATATAAACATGCAGCAGTTAGATACCACACATGCAAGGTACCGGTAGTTAGAAATAAAATGAATTATTCCACAGCTTTCAACCATTGTAATAATTTTTTTTTTACTGATAAATTTCTATATTTCAGTGGAAAGCATAAAATAATAGCTTTATTAGCGCCGTTAGTCGTGATTGGCAGGTTACGGATTAACATGTGTGCATGGTATAGAATCTAGTCTAGAGGACATATATCTCACGATGTAATCAATTGTTTTTTAAATTAATGTGACATTTCATCTCTGTGTACTAAATGCAGTATCATTTTGAAAAATACATCGACATTTGAACGTTTAAGACATATCTTAAAATGCGTCAGAGTGCACCATCAATGTTCTCAAGGATAGAAACTTCCTGGGGTAGCATGTCCCCAGGCCAGAACCCTCCAGCACCATTGTACCTTTGGTGCTCAATTTATTAGTCAGCCAAACAAATTCAAAAGGGCCAGTTACACCCCTTCTACACCTACCAATCTTACATTAAGATTTCCTGTCATTTAAATGTTTTGCATTGTAACTGCCACAGTATGTTGTATGGGGATATTTGCTGAATTATGTTATTATATATATGTTATATTTCGGGTTTTACGCCTGCATCAGCACCATTTTGGGCTATATCGCCGGCGGGCAGTTTACCTAACAACACCTTTCCTGGGCAGGCTCCAGCGGTTAACCAGTACTTGGGTGCACCAACCTCCGTAAGAAACTGCCAACTTTTTCATATAAATGAGACACGGCCTGAGCGGGGCTCGAACCCGTGACCATCAGTGATGATAGGTTACAGTGGTATACAAGTCAGCGACCTTAACCACTCGACTACGGTGGCGGACTGCTGAATTATGTCTTCAAGTCCACAGGAAAAATGTTTCTGTTTTTCAGAAATACATGTACATGTGTAGAAAAATATGATGGCTGAAACAAACATGTATACAAATTATTGTAGTATCAAAATTTGTGCAAGATTCAGATTGTGAACAGGTTAATTGTAATCGATGTAAATATATTTGTTGAAACAGTTTATGCTTGAAATGTGGTTAATTATGCAAAACATCAATGTTGTTCCTTCTTACAGGTAATAAATAGTAGATACTCATATAGCTGTTGTTCTTGCACCTTTGAGGGCCCTTATGGACACAACTAGTCAGGCTGTTCGAAAACAGTCGAGTGTGTAAATTAGCTAGGACAGTTTTATTGAAACGTATAACACTTACGTCATACATATATTATTATACGCTTGGTATCTTTCTATGATCGGTCAGTTCTGTCAAACACTAGGTCATAAGAAAATCATGGTTTAATTAATTAACCCTGTAGCACTGTTTTTTACCCAATGTTATTGAAATTTGTTGAAAAGTTACATTTTGATATAACACGGATCAATATGACATGTTTTTGAAATACTTTGTACATACTGCATTAACATTTATTTTAGCCAGAGGCTGAAGATGAGATATTGTGATTGACGTTTGTCCATCCGGCGTATGTCGGTCAACATTTCACTTGAACTTGAGCAAATCTAATTATGCACCCGGTCTCGGAAGGCATGTTTTGATATTGGGTTACAATGTATGTACCCTTAACTAGATTACCATACAGCACATCTGAACCTATGGCCTCAACTCTTCCAGTTTTCATCAGATCCAATTGGGTTGACTTGAGGCTATGTATACTTTTCTGATAGTGTGTGGGTGGACATGCCGCATATTAACATGGCTTTCAAGTTCAAGATGTATTTGTCTAGGTCATTTTAGTCGAGATCATTTTAGTGGAAAGTGAGACTTAGTTTTCAGTTATAATCCTTTGTTAGGTTTCAAACCGTTTTTATGGGTTGTTCTCTAACCCCCCCCCCCCCCCATTAAGTCCCACTCCAAGAGAGACCTTGAACTTTGGCAATAATAATAATCAGAGAAAATATTTTTGCAATAAAACGTCCGAGATATTGCTTTGAAACTTTGCATATACACATCCAAGGACCAATTCACTATACCCACAGCAAGTCCCCATCCCAACATTGACCTTTAACTATAAATTTGGCCAAAAGTAGTACAATTTCAATAATTATTTATGCGTCTAAGGAATCTGAAACAGTATTATTTCTCATGATTTTGGATACAAAATTTGATGCTGCTCTTTGAAAAATTGAAAAAAATTATTGTTCAATATCATTTGTACAAGAGTACTTACATACATGTTAAAGAAAGTACTACATTTATTTTAATAGAACAGTACTGTAGAATATTTAAGTAGGATCTATTTGAGCAATTTGGTATTTTAATGCTGCAACTAAATGATGTGCACACTGATCAATATGTACATTACAGTAGCAGAGGCGAATGTTTTAACCCCTTTGCAAGGGAATAGGGGGTCATATGAATCGCCCCTGCGTCCATAGACAGAACACTTATAAAACATGGAAACAAACCCGAATTTCCTTTGTCAGAACATCATGTGAGTGTCTGCATAATTATACAAACAAGGCAGACAGTAGTTATTCACAGTAGCATTCTAAAACAATCGACAAATACCGACCATTTCAGTGTGGTGATGTAATCACAAGCTCAATAGAAAACACGGAAGTCGGCAGTATGAAGCATATTTATCTTACTATTCACGAGAATTATACAAGAAATACTCGTTAAATAAAGCATGTACACCTATTCAAACAACTTTTTCCATGTTCACAAAACTGTAATATTGCTACGTCGTAAAAATCACTCGGGGGGGGGGGTCAAAATCAGTAATGCTAACGGATAATTGCCATTTGGATAGGGTTCTTGTTTGTTGAGAAGGCCGAGTGCACTGTTCACCTGTATGCATCGAATATTTATAGGAACTAAATTCCCTAATCTAGCAAGGAGTGTATTTAACTCCAGAATTATGCACACCTTTATGATTAACCCTTAACCTGCCTATGGAAAGGGATTTGAATAAGTTACTATGTAACTTTTTTCCAATCCTAATTGTGCTGTTGCAACTATTCTTATGTTATGTACCATTCTTGAATAAAATATTGTATAACTACTAACCTGCCTAATAAATTGGACGGTATGTGCAAACAACATAGATCCAGATCAGCCACGGCGTAACGCTGCATCTGATCAAGATCCATGTTGTTTGTTATTCAGACAAATGTTGTAGCTCCACATGTTCTGTGCCAAACAATGCTGTTTGACAAAGCGACTTTTGTTGTGATTGGCAGGTTAACCCATTCAACACCAAGTAACTGACATGGACTGGTCCATGATATTTTTAGACCAATAAATTAATAACAAAAACACATTTGGATCAGTTCATTTATCAAAATGGGTAATTTTTTTCCTAAAAATAGTTATATTACTTGAAAAAAGTGCAGATCCTGATGAGACGGCTCGTCACGAGTCGGCTCATCTGGATCTACACTTTTTTGTAAGCCAATTTATAGGTCTGTGGTGTTGAAGGGTTAAGGGTTAATAGTTAATTTAAGAATTGTTGCTTTTATTTTGGACAACATAGACTAATGTTCCCGTTAAACTGGCATGATTTCCTCACAAACGTTCTAATACTATTATACAACTGTACAACTATCTGTACATGTAGATACCGAGTAGCTTGAAACCTATTCCAGATCCCCCAATATATCAACATTGTAATTATCATTAGTTCAAGTAGAAACAGTAAACAGCATGAAAGCAATACTTGGTTCTTTAGTTTTCTGTCACAATCAAACTTGTAAAGACCACCGCCGTAAAACGTGACAGACAAAAATGTGATCTTCATTTGTGGCGTCCCAGGTAGAGCATCTGGTTTGGAATTGTGTGGTCCCGGGTTTTATACTCGGCCACGGCATGTATGTAGTGTCATTGAGAAAGGCACCTCACACGCATTGCTTAGTACTGGTTAACCTCTAAGTCGGCTAAGTCTGTCCAGAAAAACATGATTACATCCACGCACCGGATTTTACATCAATGGAAAATAATAAAAAAACATTGTAGGACAGATCAGTGGTTAAATACGCTAGATTGCTAAAGTTGCATGTTCGATCCCTTCTATGCCATTCTAAAATCACTAATATCAAGCATGGTCTTTCAGAGGAAACATGAAACCGAGGTATTGCGTGTAAAAAGAACCAGATATCGCTCATTTGTGCAACCGGTAGCGACAATTATTTTACATTTGAACAGACATATACGTGATATTCACTAGCCTTTATTTTCCACTAATAGCTGTATTAATGGTAAATTGTTAAGCCTTATATTTCATACTCTTGAAATCATGTATGTAGTCACAGTACCAGTTATCGGAATTCCATAGTCTGTATGACCCATCCTCAATGACCCACCGTCACTTGTATTGTAAACATAAAGCGGAGAAGGTTATTCAATATGTAATGTAAAATGCATTACAAAGTTGTAAGGCTGCATCCATGGAGTTTCCGTTTATATGTCTAGTATATTTCTGACACATGGCCATGGTCAATTTATCCCAAAATCAGATCACTTCCTCCTGCATCAACACTCTATATCACAGTTTCGGCAAAATCCCATGCAGGTGCGCACAGCACATGTGTGTGCGCACGCCGCGCACGCAGGCAGGCGCGCGCACACACACACACACAAGCCAAAACAACTAGAATTTATTCTTCAAAAACACGATTGTCTTCCCAATCACTGTTGCTTCAGTTGAGAAATAAAAGAATAAATGTGCAATGTATGAATTAATTGCAGCAAAAAGTGATAAGAAGTATTATGAAATAGTACCTTATCAATGGTCTGCATTTCTACAACTTTTCAGGAGAAACAAAATACCGATTTTTGTTTTAAACTGACAATAGAGCATGGGCAATCAGTGTTATAAAAATGTTCAAGGGCCATAAATGCGCAAAGATTCACCAAATTGGAACAGGATTACAAACTAGATATAATACTGATGCTTCATTGTATATTTGGTGACATTCTAACAAGGGATTTTAGAGTTGAAGCACGGACAATGTAAAGCTAAACATACAAACACACAAAAATATTCAAAGGGCTGTAAATCTGCAAAATAAACCATCCAAACCAATTGTGATTATAATGTGTACAACTAGACATCATACTGATGCTTTCTGCCATGTTTATTGAAACACAAAGAAGGAATTTTGGAGATGAAGCGTAGACAAGGTAAAATAGTCGTATTAGCACTGGTAGGTTCGATTTAGGTGTGAATGGCCCAGAGTTTGAGCCCCGCTGGAGCAGTTACGATTGTGCCCTTAGGCAATGCATTTAAATTCCACGTTGCCTCTTCTCTCTCTTGTGGCAATGGATTCCATCCGGAATTAGGTCTCGAGAGTGATTAATATAAGTTGTAAGAACTTGTTTCGCAATCAAGCTAAAAGAATTTTGTATAAACTAAGGTAAAATGGTAGGACAGATGGACGATCAGACGGCAAAGACGTTATGTCCCCCAGACATAACAACCCCTTTTCCTAACAGTGGGGCTTAATTATCAGTACCCTTAAAATGCTGTAATTGGTGTGTAATCTTATCACAATCATCTTTCCTAAAAATGAATATTTCAATCATACATGCACAAAAACATGACAGTGAATGTGATACCATAGCAATCAGTATATCAGATAGGTAAAATCTTAAAAATTACGACACTGTTTTCATAAAGGAATAGTTACATGTATGAAAAGTAATATATGTTACTCAGAGCTCCAGATAAATATTTTTTCGAAAAGGGTTTCCATTTCACCCCCTGTTTTGAATTTTATTGCTTGATCAGATTTTCAAAATAGTATTTTCACCCTTATATGACAAAGTTCAATATGTTCAATGAACCATCGTTTCACGCACAGCGCATGCCAATACATCGTCAATAACTGTATTTACAAGACACTGCCGACTCGGTTGTTTGGGGGGCTCGGCGGTAAAAAACATGACGACATATTGTCTGTTGCCAAAGGAAATTTATCCTACGGTTTGCTATAGACAATTTTTCCAAAGTTTCCGGGAGTTGGTCCCGGCTTACTATTGCAGCTTATGCGAACAAATTGCAGTCGGTAACCAACGCACTACATATCCTTTTGATTAAATGTTAATCAATTTTCAATGTATAATATTTTCAATGCGTAGTTATGCATTTACGCGACTTATCTGGAGCTTTGACTCCCGAATCTGATAGCATATAATATGGATTGCAGATGTAATTTTACATGTTGTTCAATAATGTTGACCAATGACATTCACCCAGGTGATGCCAAATATCAGGACTAAGACTAATGATATTATGGTTCTGGCAGAGATCACAATGTATAGGCCTACAAAGGTATTCAGGTATTTACAAACCCCAGATGAGAGCTACAATTGCCGACTCAGAAGCGGATCACCAGCAAACAAATGCCTGAATATGATACCTTTGTATAATTATGTCGAGACATGTCAATAATATCGGTCGTGACAAAAAACAACTAGATTGATATCTCATGGATGACATTGTTACATTTAACAGTTAAGAGTTTAATATAAACCATGTTCTGACAAACACCCAGACAAGCACAGCAGATCTTTGTCCCTGATGCACGTGCTGTGTCACACATTATTTTAGAACTTGTTCATATAAATTTATTATACAACGTTTATTTGTTACAATCTCATGTAGTTGAAATACTCAAATTCAGTGACAAATATTTGGAAAAAATTATGCATCCTTTCGAAATTTGGTTTTATAACTACAGTCAGTTACAGTCTACATCCATTATGTCGAATTCCGTCGGACATAACGGATATTATCCATATTTCCAAAGATGATGTTTTTCGTACTAGATCACAGTCTCTTACCCATCATACATTTGTCTGATTAGCGCAGTGGTTAGCGCACTCACTTCTCACCAATGTAACCCAGGTTCGATCCTCGGACCGGGAAATATTTGAGATGGTGCAGTGGTCGCCAGATCAGACAGGTGGGTTTTCTC